>PVJL010001678.1:0-243206 GCA_004026885.1 Lyroderma lyra | reverse complement strand
AGGCAGGTGCAGGCGGATGCAGGGGCAGGTGCAGGCAGGTGCAGGCAGGTGCGGGCAGGTGCAGGGGCAGGTGCAGGCAGGTGCAGGCAGGTGCCGGGACAGGTGCAGGCAGGTGCAGGCAGCAGTCGACAGTCCCCACGATCCTACAGTTGTGGTCCCACAGGGTTCCCATGGGGCACTCACACACCCACCGTTCATGCCTAGAAGCATCATGCCAAGGAAAGGAGGGAGGCTGGACCCCCAGGCTCTGAGGGGATCTTAGGAGCCATCCAGGGCAGTCTCCCATCCAGGACAGGTATCAGAGATCATGCTGCTCTGCTTGAATGCTCTCAGGAACAGGGAGCTTCCTACCTATCATCCTGCCATCATCCTTGATAAAAGTCTTCCCGCGTGGAACTGCCGTCTGCGCTCGCCAGCTGCCCACCCACTGGCCTTCGCCTCCTCCTGGCTCAGTGCATGCGGTTTGTCTGCTACTAGCGGCAGCGAATTCACAGCTTCTGCCTGGGGGCGGGGGTGCTGCCTGCACGCTCACTCACACCCCAACACTGGGCATCCCAGACACAGAGGGAGGAAGCAACACTGGGAGATCAATAAAGAATAAGGGGCCTTTCTAAAATGTTTGCTTGTGGTCCAGACATCTGATTTACTCTAAGTTTTCTGGTACGTCTCTTTCGGCCCAGGACGGTGGGCAGCATTATGGTTTGTGGTGTGTGTGTGTGTGTGTGTGTGTGTGTGTGTGTGTGTGTGTGTGTGTTGTTCGGGATTGGGATATTTTAGCATGTGTTTTATAGCTGAATATGGTATGTGTGAAAACATCAACCACATGAGCTGGTTAGTCCAGGCATATGAATATTCCAGATCAGAAAGGATGCTTGACTCCCCTGTGAATTGCAAATGTGTAAGATTTATAGAGTTAAGCACTTAGAATTCTGCCTTTAAAATTTAAATATTTAGATTGGGTCTCCAGGACACGAAAGCAAGGCCTGTTTCTCACTCACTTAATTTGATTTTTTTTCTCTTTCTGGTCGCACAAGTTGTTTTTCAAAGCCTCATTCCTTGAATGATCCCTATAAGAGGAATGTAATTAAACTCCACTGGCCTCCCCTGCTGGGACCCAACTGGGGCCAGAGCGGTGGGAAGCGCAGAACCGATACCCTGCGAAAAGGATCCTTATTACAAGATGAGAAGAGGGTCAACGGCCCTCTGGTTAAGAAGCTTCAGAAAGCCACCATGCTCTCCTAGCAATGGGCTTGGTCCCCCAGATGTTTCATTGGTCATGTAGGGCTGGAGGAAGAGGACCAACTCCTCACCCGAAGTTCACACATGAACTTGGACTCGAACTGGCTCAGGCTGCGGAGGGGGAGGGCAGTTCGGAGGGGAGGGTGGTTCACAAAGAAGGTCCAGCTTTTTCGGGACAATGGCCCAGTGAGGTACGCTGGCTTTCCCACTCACCGTGTTTGGGGTCCCCCTCCCTGAAGGCGGTTCTCACCCCTACCTGGGGACAGGTACTGCCTCTTGCTGTGACAGACAGCTGGCTGGTAGCAAAGTCAAGGAGCTCTCACTCAGGGAGCAGCTCCCAATCACACTGGGACCAAACCCAGACTTCTCTCTGACCAAGGAGCTCTGCCCCGCCGTAGAGGGGGCCCAAGACCGGGGTGCTAGTCCCAGCCCTGCCCATGGCACACACGGAGGCACTGGGCTGCCACCCCCGTGAATGTGACAAGGATGACGGGCATAATTTCTTTGTTCCTTAGTTTTCCTATCTGTGAAATGGGGATAGCAACCATGTAAAGGTGGCTCCTGAGGTTGTCGTCATGGGGATTCGTGACTGAATCCACATACGATTCTGGCCACAGCGCCCACATACATATGCCTGCTACTATATTATCCCCTCTCTGTGCCTCAGTTTCCTTATCTGTGACAGGAAGGGAGTAGACTAGGTTTCTCTGCTGGCGATGAAAACGATCATTGAAGTAGGAGCTACCACCAGCCCCATGGAACCAGTGGGGAAAGACAGGCTGCAGTCGTTAGGGGGCATTGGCCGGAGGAGCAGGACCCGTAGGACAGAGAGATGTAAGGAGCTGGCTCGGTCGCTGGTGGAGGCTGGCGAGTCCATCACCCGCAGGGCCAGCAGCAGGCCGAGAGCTCGGCCAGGACCCCACGCTGCATGGTCTCCCCGGAAACCTCAAGTTCTGCTCTCAGGGCCTCAGCTGCTTAAATGAGGCTCATCCACATTATCAAAGGTCACGTCCTTCCCTGAACATCCACAGATGGGGGTGTCAAACCACATGGACAGATTCAATAACTGGGCAGGATGGCTTGACCAAACTTACACAAAAGACCAACCGTCCAGCTTGGAGGAGACAAAGAACTTGCTGAAGGTCATGCCCCAGGGATGGGCCTGGCTGGGATAGGAGCTCACATCTCCGCCCACTTAGTCTCTGTTCTTTTCAATGTCATCTCACATTCAGCGATTCCGTGCCTGTAGGGTCCTGCCCGAGGCGGGGGTCAAGGTCAGCTCCACCACTTCTACAAAGGGGAGCTTTGGGGCTGCCCGCTGGGCGGGGGCCCGGCACTGTATTTGCACCGTGCGTTCATGGCATCGAGGAAACGCCAGCTGGCCCGGCGGATGCGCGCGCACGGCCCCCTGGTCACCTCTGCCGGCCCCTCTCTGACCTGCCATCCAGGCTCTTGGCCCCCGGGATCGTAGGCGTTCCTGGGTTTGTTGTGGCTTTTCCCCTCATGGCACGACTCTCTCACAGTCCCTTCTCCACGTTTAGGAATGCTCTTTCTTTGTGGCCCACGCGACACACGTGCGCTTCGATCCTGATGGCTTCCCACCCCAGGACATTCCTGAAACCGAAACACTGTGCCCCAGGCTGCTTTCGACCTCCACGGACTCCCTTCTTGGTGCTTTCCCTCCCTTTTTTGTGAAACTGATCTTGTCTCATCCACCATGGAAAGTTCTTCTCTAGCCAGCCCAGCCTTTCTCTTTGGGTTCCAATGTTCTTGGAATTTTTCACAAGTTGCACTTCCTTGTAGTTCATTCGCATCATGTTCTTGGGGAAAGAGCACGAACTGGGCATCAGAGCCCTCTGTCGTGCAGCCTGAGGGCCAACCTGGCCGTCCCCCTCGGCGCTGGTGCCACAGGGCACAGCGGGCACTGCCCACGCTCTCCCTGGCTCTCTGTGGGAGATGCCCGCCCAGCTGGCGCCAGCCGTCACCTGCTGCTGAGTGCCATCTTCATCTCAGTGTAGGAAAGTCCTTGGGATGTGGTCAGGAGCTGGGGAACAGTCCTGCACCTTGAGGCCACGAAGGGGCCGCCTACCCTCGCTCCCAGTGGGACACTCTTCCTGTCTGCTTCCTCCTTGTTATCCCGTGTGCGGTGTGCAGAGCAGGACCGTCTGCCTCCCCCAGTTCCCAGGGTCCCCAACGGAGGTGGGCCAAGGTTACAGAGTGGAGCCCAGCCCACCGCTAGGCAGAATTGGACTTCAGGCAACTAGAGACCTTTCAGCAGGTCCTTCTCCTGGCCATGTGGCCGCTCAGATGACAGCAGCCATATGCTCGTGTCCTTGAGAACTTCTAAAAAGGCAGATGCTTAGGATCCCCCACCCCAGGAGATTCTGATTTAGTCGGCCTGCGGCCAGCCTGGGCATCGCACTCCTCTAAAGCCCCCAGGTGATGCTAAGGTACAGGCAGGATAAAGAACCACGGCCATACTCCCACGAGGTACATGACAGTATCCAGCCACGTAACCATTCTCATTGTATTGACGATGGCTGGAATTCTTTCTGGACAGCCCTCATATATGCAAACTTCACTTGAATGGTGAGCTTGGGTTGCATTATTAACGACATGGCCAACTTTATAAAGACTCTACATCATTACGGGAGCTGCTTGATGCGTTTTAGAACAGCCATGCATCGGGTCACCAGGAAGTAGTGGCTTCTCTGTGACTGTGCTGTGGTGCAGACCCGGCCCATCCACACGGCTGACACACAGAGGACTGGGCAAGCCCTTCGAGGTGATTGCTCTGGTGACACTCCACACACCAGCCAGTTTGAAAACACCCCTTAGAGTTAGGGTCCTTCGGCCCGAAAGATACCAAACCCAAGAGGTCATCTGCTCTGTCACCCACCTCCAGGAGCAGAAGAGGCTGTTTCTCCATCTCACAGACAAGACAGCGGAGGTCTAAAAGGGTCCCTCACAGGCCACACGTTATCTCAGAGCTGAGGGAGTGTGTTTGGCTGCCCAGAGCCTGGGTCTCGGTCTCATAGTATCTCTCCGTCTGTCTCTATCTCTGTCTCTCTGTCTCTCTCTCTCTCTTTCTCTCACCCCCGCCCCACCCCCTTTCTCTGAAAAGCTCACTTAATGACTCCCCAGCCAGGCTACAAATTAGTAATTGGTAGACCTGAAAGATTCTAATGATAGTGGTCACCACCATCATCATTGTACCAGTAAACATTTATGGAGCACCGTAATTATTGGTAATAATCTTTGTATGTTAAATAAATCTGACCTCACTCTATAAAGAAATAGGCCCTACTAACCAAGAATATTATATAAATTAGAAATCTCCTAGAAGCATCTAAAAGAAATGTTTCAAGCTCCATAACACATGTACCATTCAGTGGTTTTGTTTTCTGGGCTGAATTCCTTGTGGGTCCCTTGTACATTTTCGGGGAATATTGTCCATCTTCCCAGTTTGCAGTCTGCGGCCTGTGGTCAGTTGGAACTCTCTACTGTCTATGTTGTCTATGCCATGTTCTGCTACAGAAACACCCCATTTCCCACTTGTTTTCATCAAGTAGTGATTCTTTGGGATCAAGTACTCACTATCAGCCACTATTGATAAAAATTATGATGGAAGTTATAAAAAGAGAAATTATTCATTGAGCACATGCTCTGTGGCTGGTGCTGGGCCTCACAGTTCTAAAAACCAATTTGATATTTTTTCCCCATTTAAAAGATTAAAAAATTGAAACTTAGAGATTAAACCTAGTTCAAGGTAGAAGCAAAGTCTAGATTTGAACCCAGGTCTACAAGCACCAGCATCCTTGCTGCCGATCTTGGGGGTGGCCGCCAGGTCTGTGCTAGATTGGTACGTGAGAGCACATGGTTGTCCCAAGTGGGTGAGCACCCATGTGAGCGCATTCCTGACCACTTTGTTACCATGGTGACAGCCACGTCTCTGCCAGGGTGCCGAGAAGTCCTCAGTCACCTTTCCTCCTCTCTTGGGTGACCCCACCCTGTCCTCTCCCACCAAGTACCTAAGGACATTGTCAGGATTAATGGCATTCTTACTTAGCTCTTCAGCTTTGAGAAGCTTTCGGAAATCCTACACGTCAAGATGGGTCAGTCTTTACCACGAAAAGAAAATCTAAATGAACGTACTTAACAACCAATAAACAGCTCAAACGTCAAAGTCCACAGCAAAGGAAAGAAAAAAACCTGAGCCAAGCAGTATACTGTTACTTTTTACTTAACATTTGACAAACTTACCTTCCCCCTGTCTGCCTCTGGGGCTCTGAAAATAAAATTCTATTTAATTTCCATGTAAATAAATTGTTTATTATATAAAACCCAGCACATCAACAATTTTTCTATTCAATCTGTCCCTTGGGTCTCATGTATCCCTTGAGAATAATTCATATGTTAAACCTGTCATTTATCACTGTTTCTAGTAGCATTTTTCTCCCTGTCCCCCAAAGTTTAGCTTATAGCCCACGTCATATGGTCATTCTCAGACTCCATGAGATTTCTGGTGATAGGGACCATGATCGAGCAAAAACAAATCCTGTCCATTGCTGGCTCTAAACAGGGTGCTGTGAAATGGCCACACTTGCTTGTCTTTTCGCCACCAGGCCTCCTAACTTAGGTCCTATATCCAACTCCAAAGCATCCGGAGGTGCAAGGCAGGTTGCTCCTGATTAGTTCATTCATTTCCATGTGGATTCATTTCCATGTGGGGTCCAAGGGTTTAATCCATCCCTGCTGGTGCTCCATCTTGGATAAAAACTTCCAGAAATCAGTCCCTCCTAGTTGTGCACTTGATTAGAGGCCTCTCCTTCCTCCACTGGGGGAACCAGTGTCCAAGAAAACAGCAGAATTTTCTCTCTTAGCATTTGCTTTCTTCAGTCGTTTTCAGGAAGTTGGACTCAGCAACTTTAGGAGTTTCATATTCTATCACCATCCCCCAGCTCTCCTTCTTATAGGCAGGATGGCACACTTCTGCTTGTTGACCCCTAGGCAAGCTCAGCTGCTGACATCACAGCCAGGCACATAGTAGGTGCTCAGTGTTGGCTGAATGAATGAATAAATGAATGAAGTTGAAAAAATTTAGGGATCATTCAGTCTAATCCCTTTATTTTGCAGAGGAGGAAACTGAGGCACAGGACATTAGCAGACCAGCTAAGGAGGTCACACGGTTCAGGTGTGGTGACTTGACACCCAGGCCCCTGCTCCCTCTGCCATGTGCTCTATCAGTCTGTCATCTGCTCCCAGAAGACCGAGTACAGACAGTGCTCCCTTGCCCCCGGCCCAAAGCAGGAAGAGTTTGCCTTTGTCGTGGGGGAGCAGGCACAGTGCCCCCCAGCATGCCAGTCTGACTGCTTCCTCCGAATCTGTATGTTCACTTCTGGGTGAACAAAGTGTCCTTGTTTCATGGCATCAGCCTCACCTGACTCCTCCCTGTACTTTCTGCAGCAACCTGTCTTCCAAGCCTGGCCTGGCATCCTTCAAAGATTCCTTATGGCCATCGGGTTCCCTGTCCTCCAAACTTCTGCTCTCAGGATCATGTTGGGGATATAATATGCCCTTAGCAAGATTTTGCCCCTTCCTCTCAGAACAGGCATTTCCTCTACAAACAAGATTCCACTATAAATATAAATATAAATATAAATATATATGGAATTATAAAAATTAAAATCAAAAGCAAACAGACAAAGAAAAACTGGTGGCATACCAGGAGGCTCCAAGAGGAGGACAGTTCTCAATTAAAAAATTAAGCCTGAAGATAAAGCATCTCTATTATGCTCTGAATATTAAATTAGCCAACTGGTGGACATTTCTACAGCTACGCCATAGCAAGGAAACAGCAGACATTGCTTTTTTCTCCTTTGTGTATAATCACCAAGAAACAGGAAGGCACAGAGATTGAAAATCAGGGGTTCTCCCTTCTTGCTGGTCCAGTGAAGCTGACCTTCTTCGTATTACACAGTGTTTGTGGGTGGGCATTTGCTAACTCCCAGCTACAAGGCAGGGGCTTCGCTGCCGTTACGTCACTGCCAAGCTGTGTTTCTTCTGAAAGGCATTAAGATGGAGGGAAAGCAAGCACTGGCCACTCACTGGGATTGTTCTGCAGGATTCTAGACAGACCATAAGTAATTCAGTGAGTCACTCACAAAGACCCTGGCTCTGCGTGCTTGTGGCTGCAGCACTCAGACGAGCCAGAAATAATCAGCGCCACCAAAATGCAGAGCAAAACTCTTATCAGAAGATGTCATTTTTTCCAAAATGTCATATATACAATCTTTATTGGAGCGTGATGACAGATAATGAATAACTTAACATAAATTTGCATCAGATAATACAACTGTTAATTTATGATCATATTAAAGCACAAAGTTTTGTAGTTTGGAGCACTTAAAAGTCTTAATCTGTGGAAACTTTTCCTCCAGTTTGCTGTTTATTTATTACTTATGTAGGGTAGCCACATAAAATACAGATGCCTGTTTAACTTTAAATTTCTGATACACAATGTGTCATTTTTTAGTGTAAGTATATTTCATGCAATATTTGGGACATACTTATATTCAAAAATGATTCACTGCATGTCTGAAATTCACATTTTTACTTGATAAATCTGGTGACTCCTTTCTTACTTGCAGGCAGGGTGAGAGGGGCTATTGCTCAGGGAAGGGCACTGACTGGTGGGACCTTGGTACCTTTATGCAGAGTCAAAGGAACCTGATTACAGAAGCACCAGTGAAAGTGGGGAAACTGAGGGCAGGCAGCACACCCAGGATGTTAGAGCTATGGTTTTCGAACTTTTTTTTACCATATTACAGCTCAGAAAAGTGCAGAGATTTTTTTTAATCCATTTTACAAATGAGGAAGCATGTCAGATCAGTTAAGAGACTTTCCAAGTCCAGTTCACTAATTTATACCAGACCAGGAATAACACTGAGGCCTCCCAACTCCCAACCCTTTTTTTGTTTTGTTTTGTTGCCTTCTACCACACTTTCTAGTATTCATTTTCCTGGTCTCCAAGTTATATTACACATTCTGGGATCCACATTATTTTATTTTCTTAAGTTGTATTGCTTGTATACCATTTTGTTATTACATCATAGTCTTCTAAAATGTCCAAGATTTATATTGTTTCTGATCTAAACTGATTATATCATTGCTTATGACATCCATTTGACTTATACCAACATTTAAACTAATTCAGCTTAGGACTTACCTTGATCTGTAGCATCTGCCTGCCCACTTGCCCGCAGCCTTGTCTCACTATTTTGGTGCCTGGGGAGATCTGTACCATGCATCTTCTACATTTCCTCCCCTGGGATGGGTACTGACCTAAGAAAAAGATAAGAAAGAAACTATTATTCATTGCCATTTGTTCTCCCTAATCTATGAAGTTGGTAGACTATCTATTACAAATAGTCCCTTTTAGAATTGAGAAAACATAAGCTCAGAGTGGTTAGGTGTCTTTCTCAGGGTCACACAGCAAATACAGAACTCAAGTCTTCCTGCTGCAAGTCTTAACACTCTGTCATCAGGACATGGGGGCTGTGGAGCTGAGATGCTTGCAAACTAGTACCCTCACAGGAAAAACAGCAATCCAAGAGCTAGCCACCTGTTTTCTATATTTTTCTCATACACTAAGTCTAGATTTTTCAAACCACATACAGAACATATAGAATCTTACAATCATTCAGTTTCCTATCCTCTAGATTCTCTCCATAGCCACCCACTCCACACATTTTTTTCCAGTTGTAACCGACAAATTCCAAAGACATACATGGTCTCCAGGGTGCCTAACCCAGAGCACCCCTTTTCTTCTTCGGCCATCTCTTAGCACAGTTCATCTTGGCTTGTAGAATCTCCATTCAGGGGCTCCTTCTAATATGTTTATTAGCTCAGTAGTCAACCAATTTATACAGAGACGTCCGCTGGGCTCCCCCCTCCCTCCATGCCGTGGAACAAACTTGCTGGTTGGCTTCTCTAGGACCAGCAGCTACTGCCTGCGCTGCCAGCTAAGAAGGAGGTTCTGTGCAACCCTCTGGGGTTCAGCACCCAGGAGCCGCGACCCAGCTCTTCAGGGTGGAGCGAAGCGATGACACTCACAGCAAGACTCACAGACAGAGTTCTGTAGGTCCCACGGCCCTCTGCCAGTGTTATCTTGGATGGAGCCAGGCTGACGGCTAAGAGCACAGGCTCTGGGTCAGACTTCACTCCTCGAAGCCAAACTCAACTCCTGAACCATGTAACTCGAAGCCTTAGTTTTCTCAACTGTTCCAAGTAGGCTGACCAGACGTCCTGTTTTAAATGGGACAGAAAACAATGGTACTGTCTCGTTTCACACAGTACATACGATCAACCTACTGTCACCTGGAATGTAGCCCAGTGAGACGAGGCTGACCATACGTACTGTGTGAAATAGGACAGGACTGTTGTTTCCTGTCCTGTTTAAAATGGTACATCTGGTTGGCCTAGTTAAGAGGGGAGAGGAATCGTGTCTGCCCCACTAGGTTGGGGCTGATTAAATGGGATGACATGTGTAAGCACAGAGCGAGGTACCTGGTGGCTCCTTAGAAACATTCATTTTTATTTTGCTGTTGTTTCAAATCTTACTATTAGTCTCATTCTACGGATCATCTCAGGAACCTTAGTAGACATATGAAGTTGGACCATTAATTTCGTGAACTCATCCTAGAAAAAGTGCTACATACCTCAGTGCTGAGTATCATCACTACAGTCACCTCTGAAGTACTGCCCTTGGGGAGCTATGTACCAATGCCAGTGCCTAGTCCACCCTTCAAAGTGGTTTTGGAACTCTTTTTCTGGAATGGCTATCAGAGCTGTCATCAGCCCCAAAATCTGACAATTAAGTTTACGAACTTGCCACCCTGCGCTTACGTTGGCAGCACGGTACAAACGACTCGGTGAGGTGTCATAACCTCGGCAAGCAGTCACAGAGTAGAACACTTTAAAGCCTCTTTTAAACTTGCCGAGGTTATGACACCTTACCGAGTCGTTTGTACCGTGCTGCCAACATAAGGGCATGGTGACAAGTTTGCAAACTTAATTCTCAGGTTTGGGGTAGATGACAGCTTCGATGGTCATTTTAGAAAAGGAGTTCCAGAACTGCTTTGAAGGGTGGACTGGGTGCTGGTGTCGGTGCACAGCTTCCCCAGGGGAGTACTTCGAAGGTGACTGTAGGGACATTCAGCACTGAGGTATGCAGCACTTTTTCTAGGATGAGGTCACGGAATTAATGGTCTGACCTCCTATGGTTCTTCCACGTGTCTCTCCTTGCCTTGTCACGGAGCCTCTACACCACCCAGGTCTCAACACATTCATTCTGCTGCCCTGGAGAACAGGGTCCCTTCCCTGCCACCCCTGGGTCCCTCAGGGCATGGCTCCAAGGAGTTCCCTCCCCTTCTGCTCAGAACTTTTTCTACCCTCCATCCCTTCCAACATAACACCCCTTTGGTATCCCATTTCCCCAGGACACTGCTAGCGGCCAATAAAGTGATGAAATTACCACGATCTGAGGACTCGGGGGGGTTTCAGAGGTCGTGGGTTCACGTGCGCCTGCCTGGGTGCATACCCTGCCGCGTGAAGCAGGGGACACTGACGGCCCGGGCCGGGCCCACAGAGTGCGGAGCACGCCCTGCCCCCGGCGTCCTTTCCTGTTCTTTGCCTGGCCTGGTCACCGCCCTTGGAATTGGGCAGCCTTGGGTCCTCACTCACTCAGCGCTGCGTATTTCTGCCAGGCTCCTCCCTCTCTCCGCCTACTGACCTGACGCACAGACGGCTCCGGGACCCCACCTTGCACCCACACACGCCCTCCCCCACGTCCCCGCCCCTCACTCAGGACCTTGGCTCAGGGGAGCTGCCGAGGCCGTCTGCAAGGACAGCGGCTGGCGTCCGGGGGCCCGCGGGCCTGCTTTGGCCCTGCACGACACTTCGCTTTCATAAACACGCGCGTGAGTGCAGCCTTTGTGGGCGGGGTCCGCCGGCTCCTGCATGGACTGGCCAGCGGCCTGGGCGTCCTGCGGGGACTTGCCCCCTGGAGAGCTCGGGGCAGGAGAGGCAGCCAGCCTCTGTTTCTATGTTGTGGCATGTGACTTCCAGGTCCTCCCAGGGGCCCAACCTCCGTATGTGTGCTGGGAGGTCATCCTACCACCTCTTGGCCTGACCTCGGGGGCCTCTTCTCCTGGATGCCGGGGAGGGGTGGGGGCTGCAAGACAGTTATCCCAGGAGCTTTGGGGGGCCCATCTGCCATCATCCTGTGATCGGCAGGAAACAGAGCCCTGCAAGGCCTTGCCCACCCCCTCAGGGCTGCTTCTCTGCCCGCTAGGTGCCCAAGCTTCCCTCCCTGCCCCCACTATCACCCCGACCTGGCCCAAGCCTGTGGACTTGACCCCTGGCTGCCTAGACCTAGGATCCTGCACAAGTCCCTCCAGCCAGCTGGTCCCAACCCTCAGGGCCTCCTGGTGTGATGCTGTCACCTCTGGCACCTGGAAAGACCCCTATCTGCCCCCACCTTCAGGTTAGGCCCCTTGGGAAGCCTCACCGCTTTGCAGGAGGAACTGCAATGAGGCCGTTCGCACAGGACACATTGTAGGGAGCAGCAGGCTCAGAGGACGAAAGAAAGGAGCCACTCCCTAGGACCCACGGCCAGGACATTGTAAGGAGCGCGGGCCACGGCCGTGACCCAGGCAGAGTCGGGGCCCACGCAGCACGCCCCCGGAAACAGCACTAAATGGCTCAGCTGGGACGGAGCGCGTTTCAAGTTCGTTCCAAAACCTTGTTAAGTGCTTTCATTGTTTCTACATGAAAGGACACAAATGCTTTCTGCAAACCGCTTCAGCCTAATCCTCACCTTCTCCGGGAAGGCCCTCTGATCCCCTCAACCGCACCCCGGGCAGGCTCTGTGGCCCCCCTGGTAGCCCCTCCTGCGCCCACCTCCAGGGCCGAGCACTGCCCATCCCGCCTCTCGGACAAAGCCCGGGCACAGCAGGCTGTAGGTGAGGCCTGCCCCAGCAAAGAGGCAGTCTGCAAACAGCAAGGCAGTCCCAGAGCTTTGCTAAAGGGACTTGTAAGATGGGTGAAATTCCTATTAGAAAGGCTCAGTCAGCAAGATCCCTGGAATAAATAAATACACCAAATAAAAACACAACAACAGGAACTCATAAGCAGAGACTCTGCCCGTAGGAGCAGGGTGGGGAGTGGTGACTTGCCCTCTTGTGGCCACAGTCACCCTCCTGGGTTTCTGTCCCACATTAGAAAACAGTCCAACAGCAGATAGAAGAACAGCAAAACAGGTTAACAGAAACGGGACCCAGGGTGGGGACCGCCACCCCTAACTGAGGCCTTTTCTGGATGCCGTGGGGGTCTGCAGTTCCATCTGGGCCCACAGATGGGGTAGGGGAGGAGAGAGGCTTTGGCCGGGGGCACCAGACACCCACACCAGGACGGATGTGGTGTGCGGTGTCGCTTGCAGGGGAGCCACCCTGTGACCCTCTCTCCCCGGCCAGCAGGCTTTGGGAGCACCCCCGGGAAGAAGCATGGCCTAGAGTAGCTCTCCTCCTCCTCCCCCTCGGAGGGGAGAGCCCCCCACAACCCCTGGTGACACGTACGAGAGGCCGGGTGGGGACCACCTGCAGGCCAGCTGGTGGGAGCCCTGCCGCCTGGGCCTCACAGCCCGTGTGCACCTGTGGCCCAGCCTGCACCCGGCTGGCACGGGCCGAGGCAGGGACACGGTGTCTCAGCTTACTTTGAGCAGAAATTGGCTATTAAGGCTCTGAGGCCTGTAAGACCCCCTGACCCCCAAATTTAATTTAAAAAAACTTTCCTCCCCAAGAGCTTCATTCTTATATTTATCCAAACCCACTTCGCCAGCTCCAAGAGGCAAGGAGAGACGCTCTCTTGGGCACATGGGCCCACAGCAGTGGGGAGGCCCGTGTTAGCCACGCTCTGGACCTGTTTGCACTCAGTTTGCCATTGTAGGGGCCATTCTTGCTAGGGAACCCTTTTCACCGAAAGCCATCAGCTGCAGAAAAAGGAAGAGGGCTAAAATCGCGTCAGGGGGACAAGGTGGGAGGCGGTACCACGAGGGACAAGGTGACCCTGGAGACAGGCCAGTTTACACCTGGCTCTCTGGTGCCTGGCCATGTGGCCTTGGGCAAGCCACCTGGGCTCCAGACACCTCCATCACCTCCGGTGCAAAGTGGGGTCTTGTGAGGATCCGATGAGGGGATAGGGAGGCACTCTGCTCAGTCCCTGGCAAAGGGAAACGAGCAGCAGTCGCAAGCCCAGACGTTTGCACACAGAGGCACGTGAGGAAGAAGAGTGACCAAAGCCATCCCTCCCTGAGGGGTGAAGGGAAACAGACTGTGAGAAGCACTTGCTGGGAATGGCCCCAGATCAGGCTGCTCCCACAGGCTACGCAGAAGGGGGTTCATTCTTCATTCACTATTTTTAATGTTTTATCAAATGTATTGGGGTGACATTGGTTAGTAAAATTACCCAGGTTTCAAGTGCACATTTCCATAGCACATCATCTATACGTATATTTGAGTGCTCACCACCCAGAGTCAGTTCTCCTTCCATCACCATCTAGTTGACCCTCTTCATTCACTCCTAAGGGCTCAAGGTTAACAGCCATGTGAATGAGAAGGACAAGTCTGTCGCCAGGATGCAGTGAGAAGCCTGGTGTCTGCCAGCTCTTTCCTGCTCCTGCCGGTCCAGGCTCTGGCCCCTGGCAGGCAGGCCCCCGGTGCTTCCATGCGGGTGCCCCAAGGCCGCTGGCCTTTGCAGCACCAGCTCTCTGAGGGACTCACGAGTCCCCACAGGATGCAGCCCAAGACCCAGACCTCATCAGAGCTAAAGGGACATCACTGCTCCCTCCTCTCTATCCTGCAGAACGAGCCTCAGGCCTGTGGGCAGGTACCCATTTACTGGGGTGCACTGAGAAATGCTGGGGGTTCCCAATGAGCCCCCTCACTGGCCAACCCCACCCTGGATCCAGGAGAGGCTGAGTCTGGGCAGGGAGTGGTGACAAGAATGTCAGTCTCTGACTGGACCTGGGTCTGCCTATAGCCAGGTGGCCCTGACCTTAGTCTTGCCCCAGGAGCAGGATGGAGTTCAGGCAGGTTTCTGGGGACCAGCCACAGCTCAGCTGCATGGTCTATCTTCCAGAATCCCCCACCCCCCCACCCCACCCCACCCCTGCTCGGATGACAGGAATAGGGACTTCTCACGGCCATCTCCCCCAAGGCCCAACTTGAATTCTCAATTCTTGTCAGCACAGCTGTTTCTCTCTCTCCTGGGGTGACCCCATGCCTGCAGCTTCCATGGACACAAATTTGAAACTTATGCTCCTCATCTCATGTCCCAAAGCAGGATTCCAAACAGAGCTCTATCAGAAACCCGTACATGGCACCTTACGAGGAGTCCTCACTACAACCCTGGGGGTGCGATTGCTCCCCACTTCACAGATGAGCTAACGAAACCTCCGTGAGGCTTACTAACTCGCCGACCGCCTTCCACTTACAATTCTCCCTTCACTCAGTCTCAGGAGTGAATTATAGAAAAGAGAAAAAAGCAGTGAATTGTTCTTTCTGCTTTTTTTTTTTTTAACTTCAAAAACTTAACTCTTAACTAAGGATAAGTGTATTTTAAAGCTGAGCTAGTTTCATGGAATTATTATTTTTTTTTTTAAGAGTAAGAAGTGAGCATCTCTGTGAGGGCAAAAGTGAGGGCAAGTCGCCGGACCTCTCTGGGCTGTGGGTCCTCAGCCAAACGTCGGGGGGCTGACCTCACGTATAATAACCTCCGAGTCTCTGCTCTTTTCTGTTTATCATCCTGGCACTGGTCGCCCTGGCACACGCTCCTTCCCCCTAAGCTGGCCGACAGACGGACCCCACTTCCAGGCATTCGTCAAAATCTGGTGCCTGACACCATTTAGGTCTCTGAACACGGTTCTGGAGCAAACGAGGTTTTACTTTCTTTTTCTTTTTCTTTTTTTTTAGCTTCCCCATCCTAAGATGTGAAAATAGGCTGTGCAGGCAATAAGGGATTTTAAATGAGCTTGGAAAAAAAAACAACCCAAAACCCTGCTACAATAAATCGTATCACAGTGGAGATCTCTATCTAACCAGAAAATTCTCAGCCCAGACTATGGCTCATTTATTTCCAACAATATTCAGTACAACAGCATTCCAGGCCAACAAAAGGATCTCTACAGGTTCTTGGAGTTAGTTGCAAAGGGATTTAACCTACATAGAAAAGAGAGCTGTTTAATTATAGATTCCAGGCATGGGGGAGACCTTTGTAAATAAATTGTAAGGTGGTCTGCTGAAAACGTGGTTGCTTCCCCAGGGAGCATCTCACCTCCCGACAGTATGAGACAGAGGCACCATGGCCCTGCCCTGCCCGGGGAGGGAGTTTGGGTAAATATTTGGGTAGAGATGGTCGCTGCTGGAATGGTGAGCAGAGCCAGCTCTGCAAAGCAACAGTCCCTTTCTCCCAGGCCCTCCGATGATAGATACATCTTTATAAACACGCAGGCAGGCAGCCTCTGAGGACTCCTGGGCTTTGCAGACATATCTCTGAGTCCGTGGTCAGCGAGACGCTGTTCTGAGTACGGGCCCTGAAGAGGAGGCAGAGAACAGGAGGGCGGGGGGTGGTCTGGCAGCAGCCTTCTAAATTTAACATGCAGTTGCTTTTAGGCCGAGTGGATAAAAAATAAATTCCCGTGCTTAAAGCTCTTATCTTTGTTTACCATTTCCCCAAACATTGAGTGACCTCGGCTCGGCCTTTTAGACTGAATTATCAATGAGATGCAGACAGGAACAAGGAAGGGAAGGCTGGGGGCTGGGTGGGGGATAAAGAGAGCAAGTAGATCGCTCTCCACCTTCCCGGGACGTTTTCTTGGCCTGGCCAAGTGACCCGGGATCTGCGAAGGTTGCAGGCCGTCCATGGGCATGGATGGGCGGATGGTCGTGAGATGTCAAACCATCGCAGGTGTGGGAGGTACCATGAAGTCACACATGTCCCACTAATGGTGAGGGATCTGTGAATACCCCATGGAGACCTTTCTCGGGTGCCCAATAACAGCTCTTGGAAATCTCCAGAAGGCATGGGTCTTGCCTGGTTCATTGCTAAGTTCCAGTCACTTGAAAACCCTTCCCTATAGTCAGTCCAAATCTTTCTCTCTGGGACTTACCATTATTGGGCCTGATTCTGCCCTCAGCACCTACAAGAGCAGCCCATCCTTTTTTTGTCGCATGCCTGCTGCTCAGACATGTGACGGTGCCCTCCCTTCTCTCTTTGGTTTGCTCTATTCTCCTGAATCTTTCTTTCTTCTGCCTCATAGAAGGAGTGCGTCAGTCCCATCTCCCCCTCTCTGGCTCCATGCCCTCTCTCCCTGTGCATCCTTTAACCTCACTGATGCTAGCTTTGGGCTCACCTCCATCCCCCAACTCAGCAAAGCAATGGCCTTTCCTAGTTCTTAATCTCCTTGGCATGTCTTGGAGATCAGAGACATCGTCCTGAGTCCCTTCCTTTCCAGTCGCTCTGCCACCTTTCCCTAGGCAGTCCTTACAGTTCTCTCTCCATCCCAGAGACCGCATGGACTGACCCTAACACCATCTTCCCCAGGGCCACCAACACAAAGCTGAGCTTTTCCTGGAAGAGGCAGCCTCACCTGGATTAGTCCTGTTTCCATCTTTCTTTTGTCCACCCAGGAATGAGACCTAGGAATAGCTTTTATCCCTTCGCTCCTTGACCCTGTATCTCTAAAGACTCCCCTTCCCTGGTACATCTCCCCTTATTACAATGTCTCTACATCCTAGGGAGTTTTTAAAAGACCACCAATTCCTGTACCCCAATTCAGACCAACTAACATTGAATATATTGGGGTGAGGTCCTGACATTAGTAGGGAGCACCCAAGATGGAGAATCACTGCTTATATATACTACTTCTCTCTTCCAACCCCTTTTCTCAGTCTGACAGCTGAAAATGTAATGGGAGCTCATCACTTTTTATTTTTATTTTTTTTTCTTTTTATGTGGGTGGTTCCCTGGCTGGGAATTGAACCCAGGCCGCAGCGTTGACAGCGCCGATGCCTAGCCACTACACCACCAGGGAACTCCGAGCTCATCACTTTTGCCTGAACTGTTGCAACAGTCTCCTATCTTACTGCCCTAGTTCCCAATTCTTCCAACTACCTAGCCTACCTGTCATTTTCTGTATGCTACGTCCACCCATCAAAAACCTTCAGTGGCTCCCTATAATCATCATAATAAATCTTGAAATGAACAAGTACGTGGCTTCCCAAACATAGTAAGTTGTATGGTATAGAACTAGTATATCTTGTGTCCTCTTTCCCCCTCTCCCCCACACACTCTGCTGAGCATGTGTCAGGTACTCATTGTCTACCTAGGGAGAGAGTGAACAAAAATATTTCTCTGTTGGACTTCTAGAACAGTTTCAGAAAGTGGCAGGAATGATGGGATAAGTGTGTTTGAAGCAAGGGGCAGTATTTTGAGGGGGATTAATGTCAATAAGTCTTTTACTATAATAAACTTTTTTATTTAAATATTCCAATAAATTTTCTCTGCAAATTATATGCAAGATATTCTTTCCTCAGTGCAGGGAAAGTGAGCTGAGTGATTTAACTATCATTTTCTTAGGGGCTTATTTCTTTAAACATCACATACAATCAACTGCGAATGACTCGTTCTAATGGAGAGGACAGAATCATAAATATTACAAAACATCACATAATTCAAAGACTCGAATCTAGTTGAGTTTAGAATGTGTTTTATGCTTATGAGTGCTTGTGTCTGATAACTGGGACAATTTTTATAATTAGGTAATTAGATCTTATTTGTTTCTAACCCCCATTCCCCACATACACACTATAGGAATAAATAACTCAGCTCCGAAAATAATACTCTATTTTTTTCTCTCAACCGTTTCCTGGAATAAAGATAGTGGTTAGGTTTCAGCACATTGAAGGGGGCAGGCAGAGGGAAAAGGGAAGGGACCCACAGTGAAAGTAAGTAGAGAAGACTGGGATGTTAATGAGCTGCTTTTCGACTGATTCACCATTAAAATTTTAAGCAGAATGTACAACCGATTTGAAAAACGGTTAGAAATACCTCTCAAGCTGAATATAAACATCCCTTGTAACCCAGCAATTCCACTCCTGAGTGTGTATACAAGGGCTGTCCAGAAAATACCCAGCCACCAATGCCTCTATTTTTCATATTACATGGCTGAATACTTCCAGATAGCCCTCGTATACCTGACAGAAACATGTATATATGTTCACCAAAAGCCATATACCAGTATGTTCAGCTTTACTCATAATGACCCCAAACTGGGACCAACTCAAATGTCCATCCACAGCTGAAAGGAGAAGAGATGGTGGGGTACCATACAACCGTGAGAATGGACACACTGCATCTCCACACCACTCCGTGGGTGAATCTCAAAGACACAAAGTTGAACACAAGAAGGTAGATGCAAAGGCCTACATACTGGATATCCCATTTATATAAAGCAGGGCTGGGCAAGACATCCATCACAGTCCACCGGTGGACCGCCAAGCAATTCGGGGGTAACTACCTGAATTAAGAGAAAAGTGTCATAGCAGATGCCACATTACACCAGAGCCGAGCGGCTGGACAGCTAGATGTAAAGGAAACACACTGCTCGCACGCACACGTACAGCTGCTCGAGGCGAGAATCAGCTCTTCACAAGCGAGACAGCTGTATGTAGGTGACCCAGTGGAAATACATGGCCAGTGGACTGCGACACTTGGAGAAAATCAGAAGTAGCCCTTGCCCTGACAAAGTCTGCCCAGGCCTGATCTAAAGTTTTTAAAAACAAAAGTTATCTCTTGCGTTAGAAGTCAGGAGAATGGTAGCTCTTGCAGGGCCGTGCTGGAAATCTCTTGTATCGATCTGGACGCTGGTTATACAGGTGTGCTTACTTTGTGACAATTCATTGAGTTCTATCTACACTTTTGTCTGGGTTGTATTTTTATGCATGCATATTATTCTTCCACGAAACGTACAAAAGGAAAGGGAGGGAGATGGGGAGGCCTAGGCAGCGTGGCATGATGGGAAACCCTTGGAATCTGAAGATCTGGATTTAGTTCTGACTCTGCCATTTACTAGCTGTGTGACCTTGGACAACCCATAGACCTCTCTGAATCTTTTTTTCCATCTATAAAATAGGCAACAGAAACTGCCCTTAGGTACCTGACAGTGCACTTGGGAGGACCCAATGATATAGCAGATGTAAAAATCCTTCTGTGGGCAGTAAAGTGCACATATGGCAGCAAGCAAAGTGCTGCTGTTTCCATAGATCTGTGAAGACAGGAATGCCTGCAGAGGATCAGGGCTACCAATAAAGCTCAGCCCCGGGGCCATCAGCGGTGAGGGCTGACACCCGCGGGGGCGGGGGCGGTGTACCAGTGTGTGTGTGTACACGTTACATCTCCTCACCTAATCCCTTAATGGTCTGGGCCTCAGCACCCGGGATAATCCATGTGTTTATGTGAGATGGGTTGTGTCTCTTTCTTTTTAAAGTGAATATAAATAGATGCTATATATACTCTCCTCGTTGACTTTTTCTAAGGTATGGATGCATGTCTACATCTAAATTCCTTAAACTAGCCAAATGCTTTAAACTAGCACGTAGGACCTTCTGGGCCTTGGCTAGGCAAGCCAGTGACGCTGACAGAAAGATCCCCACCCCTCTTGTAACCACCACCTCACAGCATTTCTTGCTCCAACCTGGAAACAGCTCACTCAGACACAGCTATGGAATCTCAAGGTCAAAAAGTCAGAGTTGAAAGGACCTCCACTCATCGGGAAGACTGGTCGCAAGGGGGAAGGGCTTTTCTTCTGGGTTGGTGGGCAAAAGCGCAAAGCCAAAGTCGCCACATTTTTCACGGTTTGGGTTCATATGATAATCTTACGTCCCCTGGAGAATCACAGCGAATGGAAATCTTTATTTCCATATAGCTGGATGGCCCATGGCTGTCCCTAGGCTAGAATGCCATGTCTTAAGGGCTTTCAAGTTCCCAGCTTCTGGAGGGGCACTTTATACAATACCACGTCCAGCAACATATGAGTGTGCACTTATCAATACTATTTGATGCTGCTGTTGCTGCTGCTTGGGAGAACCAGAATTGTTTAGCAAAATAGGAAAACATTAATTTTTCTACTAGGTCCCTAAATGTCCAGGAAAAATCTTTTTGAAAGCTAAGACATTTTTATTTTCTTTTTCTCATTTATACACCATATCATATCTGTGGGGTGTGTGTAGGTGTGAATGACTCAGAGTGTGTGTATGTGCGTGTGTGTGTTTAGCTTTCAGAGAAAATGGTACCAAAAATATAAGTGTAACAAGGCAAGATTAATAAGAAATAAAGGATTTATCAATAGATTTTCAATGGAGTTCCCTTAACCATCAGGTTCATCTATTGCATTTAAATATCAGTTTACAGATCCTAAACTATGTGATAGACTAAGAAACCAAGAAACTTAGTAATAAAACTCAAAGTTACTGCCCATTGAAAATCAAATATAGTTGAAAATTAAGGAACTCTGGATTGAGACTGTAAACCACAAGGCAAAGATTCAGGTTTTTTTTAAATTTCTATTTTTCCTAATACTTAATAATTAAATATTTAATTGATATATCCCAATATTAAATAGGAGCAAATATTGCATATTTATTTTCAACCTTCTAAGGGCAGTTACTTTAAGACAGAAGCCCCAAAGTGAATTTCATCAGATTCTAGAATTGCTTTCTTCTTGACACATTGCTGTAGAGTAGTTCAATGCATACTACAGAGGGCTTCATGATGCAATTAGGTTCCTGCCATTGATTATGTCCAAACAGAAGTATTACCTGATTGTTTGGTACAGGACGGTTCCCAGAGATCTTTCAACTTCACCGTCTCCTTCGCCCTGCCCTGAGAGATGGGTAGAAAGACATCATAACCCCAACTTACACACCAGGTGACCTGTTGATGTTGCTTTGGTGACTGGCCCAAGGCCATGACTGATGGATGAATCCAGGATGGAACCCCTGACTCGACCTGGTGACTAATCCGAGACATGGCCAAAGGTCAGGGAGAGAGGCTGCAGGGGCATCTGCGCTGAGGTAGGACAGGCAGGACAGGCTGATTTTAATAGTCCTCCCCATTCTAACACTGAGTAATTTGGCCTGTGCAACAGGAGTCAGGGAGAACCCCTGGGAATCACTTTTTAACATTATCTTTTGGAAACACACACATTTAAAGTGCTTCCTGGCTTGAAATAAGAGAATATTGTTGTCAGCCCCCTCATTCTCCCAATTGTCCTGATACTCCAGACATGCAGACCCTCCTTGGTCCTTACCAGCACAGACAGAGGGCCTGAACATTCCCAGGGTGACAGCATGGGGCAGGCTGGGCCAGAAAGCAGCACCTGGAGCTCCCAGCCTCCTGCCTTCAAGGAAGCTGCTTCTATTTTCAACATTTGGGATGAGTCGGCCAGCCTGTTCTGCCAAGAGAAAGAACTTTCTTGACTAAGTTTCCCTTCCTTTTCCTTTTCACTTCAAATAAATTCTACCCCGTACAATACTGTGTTATTGTTAGTTTTTTCCTAGATGGCAAAGAAAACTATGGAACATCCATATAGCATAACTACCTTTTCCACCTCATTTCTCTCGACAGCCCTCTACTCCTATATGCCATGCCCACCACAGTTCACTGACCTCTGACTGGCCCAGATGGCTGTCCCTGCAAAGGAGGCCATCCTGCCTTCTGTGCCTGGGGCACAGTTACCTGTCCTTCGAAATTCAGCTCAAAGCAGCACCTCTCCTAGTCAGCCTGACACGACCATTTTTAATTCTTTAAACACATCTCAGCATCGTTGCATAGGCTGTTCAATCCATGACTGTTACTGACATTTCTACTTCACATTGTAACTTTTTATACAGAAAATTTTAACTTATGCAAATTGGAAAAATAATCTCCTGAACCCCTGTGTACCTATCACCCAGCTCCAACAAGTGTCAGCTTGCTGGCCACTCTATTTTCATGTATTTCCTCACCCTCCCCCACTTTCATTTTTTAAAAAATCCCAGACATCATGTCATGTCACCTGCAAATATTTCAGTATAGAGCTCTAAACAAAAAGAGCTCTCTTCTAAAACATGAAGACCATACCATCATCACACTAAAAACAAAATGCACCATAATTTCCTAAGCACATTAAATATCCACTCTCCACTCAGGGTTCAGGGTCCTATGACTGACTCATAATTTTTTTTTTCAGATTGGTTTGTTTCAATAGCATCCAAACAAGCCTATCCACTGCCTTATTCTTATTCATCATAAAGATCTCAGTTTAGACATCACTTCCTCCTGGCGGGCTTCCCTGATCCCAAATGCCAGGATCTGTGTCCCCTCATCTGTTCTCCTACCAGAGGGACTTACCACCGGTTCGCATCCTGAGATAGATTGCAAGCTCCAAGAGGTTCAACAGGGTCAGTGCATCTCAGAGTCATGTCCCTGTTAGGCTGACCAGATGTCCTCTTTGAAACAGGACAGTAAACAACAGTACTGTTCTGTTTCAAATGGTACATCTAGTCAGCCCAGTCCCCATGCCTAGTATAGTGCCCTGGTCATTAGTGTGCACCATCTCTCTGTGTTGAATGGGTAAGTAAATGAATGGGTGCCCAGATAGAACTATTTTCCTGTTCCTAAGCCCATTCTATAGCTCCTGCCTCACAGCAGGTGTTCATGGAGAGATTGCTGAATGACTAACACTTGGGTTTTCTACTCCAAGTTCTACCTGTGTGACTTGGGGTTCATAGGCTTTCCTCTCTGGGTCTCATTTTTCTCCTCTCTATAATGAAGAATTTGGACTCATGAGTTCTAAGGTCCTTTTGGGTTTAACTTGCGATGCTGCGTAGGAGCCCAGCCTCCTGGAGAGTTCCTATTTGCCATACACTTGCTGCCCTCTGCTGGCAGGATTGGCTCAGGAACCCTTTGTCCTTGATTTTCCTGAGCTACAGGCAGAAGGTCCCCGACTGGTCTGTAAATGGGACAAGGACTTAATTGCATTGCCTCACCTGGGTTCAGTTAAAACATTGAGGCCTGAGCCTCCCAATACCCCATCCATCCATGCCTCCCGCAAAGAGGATCACTGGGCAGGTCAAAGAAAGATGGAAAGGTTAATGAATGCAAGTCACAATGTCCTGGCTGCATATTTGAACCACGGGGGCAGGGTGTAAGGGTGGGGGAGGGGGCTTCAGAAAATGAACTGATTCAGGGGCCCCACCTCAGACCAACAATCAAATCCCCAGGTGGCAGGGCCCAAACGTCCATACCTTTTACAGCCATCCTGCTGCATCCATGTTCAGCCACGTGGAGAATGGCTGGACCAAGCTGATGTTAACATGTCTTGAGCCAAAAGCTTAGAAATACAGTAAAAAGTTCATCCAGGGAAAGACTAAATGAAGACTTTCACGTTATAACACAAAGTTCCCTTAGCCTATCTTATAATGTTTTCTTTAAAATGCTGACAGCTTCCAAGCCATACAATTAACTTAGGGAACTGATACCGTTCACCCATCAGAGACACTGCTCCCAGATCTGGTTTCTTTTTGCTTCTGAGATGTAGGCTGACATTTTGGCTCATGGTACCGTTGTTGTTGTTGTTGTTGTTGTTGTTGTTGTTGTCGTCCTTTACATTTCTGCACTTGTTAAGGCAATCCTTTGGCTGCTGTTGCTAACATAGGCCCTAAATGAGAAAGTGTTGGAAGGGATTTGAGATGCCACCAACAGGGCTCCTTGCCAGGAGCAGATGGCAAAGGGGACAACCAAGAAATGCTCTCTCTCTGTCCTTTGCCTCCACTTCTCCCTGCACATCTAATTCATTTCTTCGGCCAGCTGGTGTGTTCTGCCCATTCATCCACAGGCAGAACGTGGCCACCAGCACATCATGGCTCACCAGTGTCCAGCTTCCTTCTGTCTGCTGGAGAAAAACTTCTTTTTCTCGGCCCCAAATCCAATTTTCCAGACCGATCTCCTTGGGTCAGAGGCCCACCGCTAGGCCAATCAACAATGGCCTGCAGGGCCAACTATATACATAATTCGTTGGACCTGATGCAGAATGAAAATATGGGGCCCCTTGTTCAAAAAGCAGGAAAGTGCATTAACAGTACACAGAAAGATTCTTCCTTTATTCTGCAGTCTCTTGACTTGTCACAGTGACTTTTGTTTTCTATTTACTGTCATTCTAAATAAAGTAAAACCTAAATTCAAAGTATTAGCCTGAATTTTATCAATCACCTTTATATTATACCAATTTTAAAAGTAAGTATCAGAGCATTTACCGTATTTTGCCATGTATAATGCACACCACGTTTTTGGCCCAAACTTTCGGGGGAAAAACATCTTTCATATTATTTAATTCAAATTTTTGTTTATATTTAGGTACCTGTTTTTTGTATTATAAAGGAATTTTAGCATTTATTTTTTAACATACTATGGTACAAGAAATTTTACATGATAAACAATTACAAAACATGAGAACAGATACAAGATATAAGAAATTTTATGTACCAGTAACAAATGTATGGTATTTATGTATCATACGAGGCCAAGAACTCTTTGTCACTGTCAACATCAGAAGTCTCATCTTCTTCAGTTTCTACATCACCAATGTCTTGTGAACAGTCACGTTCCTCATCCCGGTAAATTACATCGTCCTCAGTTCCATTCATTGCATTGCTGATGCTACATTTTTTTGTTTTTTTATGATTTTGCAACCACTTCCTTGACACTGGTCCACGATCTTAGGATCCAATCACAAACCTGGCCAATGGGTGCTTTCTTGATTCTGCCTGTAGATGTTAAAATAAATCATTACCAGCTGACTGTATCCACGATGTCCACTCTTTCTTCTTTGGAGTCTTTTTTTTTCTTTCTGTAGTATGTGGGTAGCTCCCTGGCTGGGAATCGAACCCAGGCCACAGCGCTGACAGCACCAGCACCTAAGCCTTAAGCCACTACACCACCAAGGAACTCCCCTCTTTGGAGTCTTAAAGGACTTGTTTTCTGACTCTGGCTGGTGAACACATAATGCAACACAGATATGATGTATTATAGAACTGTACACCTGGAACCTATGTGATTTTTACTAACCAATGTCACCCCAATAAATTTAACAATAAAGAAAACCCAACTATCGTATTCCATGGTATTATTTTGCATACAGATATCATATTGTTTTCTAGAGTTACACTTTTAACTCACAAGATAAATAAAAGAATTAAAAACCTTTATATAGATGTGATATTAGCACTACCCATGCATAATGCGCACCCTTATTTTTCTCTCACAAATTTGGGCAAAAAAGTGCCTATTATACACAGCAAAATACGGTAACTCAGATGTAGAATCACTGAATTTACACACTTTGTATTTTGTGATCCACAGGCCAGAAAAGGCAAACATAAACCAAACTATTGAAAACAGGAAAGAGAAAGCAGAGTGCCAAGCCTTCCCAAGGGGCTACTGCCCCAGGTGTGAGGACACTGGGTGGTCTTGGGAAAGCCAGGCTGCCACCGGTGCCCAGGGACCCTGACTCACACCCACCAGCCATCTGAGCCATGCACGTGGCCCAACCTAGGACAGGGTCTAGGGAAGTTGAGCTAGGCATCCCCTCTTCACATGGACCCACCTACCAAACCCCAAAAGACTGTGACCCCTCAAAGATCTTTAAACTCTGTTTCCAGGGCACACTCAGTACAGCAGTTCTTCAAATAACATTGTTTTGTTCCAGGGTGAGGGCCAGAGAGGGAGTGTCACTCCAGTGGATGTCATCCAGGGGATGTCAGGGTCCCCAACACAGGGTACTATTGTCTCTACACCTTTAACCCCTACATCTAATCAATATTTCCCAACTCTCATTGTTTTCATTTATATTATTCATCATGGCAAGTTGTATTTCTTCCTGTGTTTTGTCTGCTCATATCCTGTTTTTTTAACGAGTATCTCTTCTTACTGACATATTGCAGCTCTTTGGTTTTTGTTACTATACATCCTTCGTAGATATTGCAAACTTGCTTCTTCTTTTTTTTTTTCCTATTTCGCTATTTGTCTTTTCACTTTATGATGTACCAATTACTACCTCCATGAGCACCTCTCAGTTTCCTCACCAAAGAGATAGGAGAAGAGCTATCTGATTGGTTTGCTGGGAGGATTAAATACAGTAGTATCTGGACAATGCATAGCGTGCCACATCATCCACTCTCAATGCCAGTATTGTTTTATAACCACATTTCTCTCTATGATACTCAAAGACCTCTAGCTCCCAGGCCAGGCCTACTTGTCCTCAATACATACAGCACCACAAAACAAGCGCAACAGAATATTCTGCACAACAGAACATGCAAAGTGCTAATCAAATGCAATTTGGGTAGTAGCAACTTTAGATCTTGTAGGGCTTCCATTTAAGTGTTTGCTCAAGTTGGGGCAGTACTCTAAAGTTAATAGAAAAGACATAAGGCTGTGTGACTCGTTCTAACTTGACACTCTTCCTTTCTCATGACCTCTCTATCAGATGACCCCTGAATTCTACAGTCTCCAGGAAGGCCTGCCCTACCTGGACATGGTGATTGCAGAGACCTTGAGGATGTACCCACCGGCTTTCAGGTAGGCCCAGAACCCCCCACCCCACCCTGCACCCCAGGGCCCCCCTTCAGCATCACTGGTTGGGATCCTTGTTAATCCTTAGTCTGTCACCCCTGAGTTATCACCAATGCTGGACTCAAGCTCCTGGAGGGCAAGGTGTGAGTCTGGGGATTCTTTGTATCCCCTGGGGCACAGACATAATAATGCCTTCCACACTGTAACCTTAACAATAAACGTCTGGCCCATTTTCATATATCTGAACCTTCTCGAAGAGTCACCGATCCTATCTTAATATGACTTTCCTCCCTAACCCAAGTCAATCACATTGGCCTCCTAGACTTAGATGGCTTTGCCATTCCCCTTTCATTCATCCAGCAACTACTGATTAAGCACCTGCTCTGTGCCAAGCACTAGGAAACCAGCCAGATACAAAACACATAAGACACATGCCCTTGGAGCTGACATTCCAAAGGGGCCCTCCAAGGCCTGGGATGCGCCTTCCTGCTCCCCAACAACCCACACCTGTCCTGTCCTCAGAGTTGCAACCCAAGACTCACCACTCCAGGAGGTCCAACTCAGCCATGCCTCACCCGTCCCTCCCTGCTGCCTCTGCCCAGCCCTGTAACTACACTTCATGCATATTCTTGGACACGTTTCAGCCTCTCCACAACATGTCTCCAATGCACATGCAGTCATACCAACTGTAGGCACCGAGAGCAGGAATCAGGTCTGCTTTTTCTCAAATTCCCCCTTAAACTAGGCTTCTCATGGAGCACGGGGTCTTAACTCAGGTCCCCAGACACTTAAATACAGTAGTATCTGGACAATGCATAGCGTGGTCAGATGTCAGGCTCTAGAGATAGAAGCAACACAAAGCATTTAACTGTGTATCATAAATCCCATTGACACATCTATGAATTACTATACCACATAAACCATATGGAGATACCTTTTGTCATTTTAAAAGAGAAAATGTGGACTATTTGAAGGTATCTTAAAATTATATTCCAAACCAAAAATATCACTACAGTGTAATTCTAGCTATTGTCCAAAATGTTCAGACCCAGAGTAAATACAGAGAATTCCACGTGAGTCAGATCACGTGGTCCCCAGGCACACACTGCCTCTGTCTCCTAGGGTGGGAGCAGCGGTGACCCAGGGCTCGCCTTGCTCTTCTGATTCTACGGGCCTTCCCAGATCGGCGGCGGGGGTGGGGGGGTAGGGGGGTGGGGGTGGGGCCAGAGCAAACTGTATCTAGTCTTTGTTTTTTAATGATTTATATACAGCTTCCCTCCAAGGGAACTGTGGGCAGCTGCTCTACCCATTAAAATGAAATTCACAGTAAGGCGTTCAGGGATAAAACAGAACAAAGGCTGTCAAAGGAAAGAAGCCCTGACAGACAGGGCCCCAGAGATAGCCAGTAACGGGGGTCAGGCCTGGCTGGGAGCTGAAGCTTCTGGCACAGAGGAACCCCAGCTAAGCTGAACAGTTGTGTTCTGTAGTAGGAGGGAAGTGTATAAACTCATCAGACACCTCATTTCCTGAGTCTAAACTCAATCACAAATTCATCACACAAGTCCCTGAATAGATGACATATTGAGTGACAAAGTGAACAGGATCTTGACCACCACAGTGTTGCAACCAATTCTCCTACTGACTCTATACAGCACTGTCTAAGAGGAAGCTGGTGAAGGTGTTGCTCTGGATAACCAGCACACTGGTAACCTCACTTGAGGGCAGAATATAAACTATATTATCTGGGTGAAATTGTTAAAATTCCCTCATAAAGACACATGTAGTGTCAGTGCTCCATGACAGAACGGCTCGGGACAGAAAGTTAGGCTGGCTAGTCTTGGCCTGGCCTGTAGATTGCTATGTGATCTTGGTTAAGTTTGGTACTGCTCTGTGCTTTTATTTCCTGTGTGCTGGGTGGGCACACACCTGCCCCACCTGCCCTATAGGACTGTAGTGAGAATCAGTGAGATAGTGCATGGCCCTAATGGAAAACGTTTCTTGTTGAATTACTATTATTGCAGGTATAATTACTATGCAGGTATAATTCAGATTTTCCTGGCCTTTTATGCAGCCTAGTCTAGTCAGACAGAAGGCCCAAGAAGGAAAGGCCCAGTTTTCCAGCGTTTAGGGAGTCTTACATTCTGGTCCAAGCTATTTCTGGTAAAGATGAAAAAGAAGGGATGTCAGGAGATAGCCTTGTTTGATCCCTTAAAACTGAGTCTGTATCTGGCAGAGCCCCCACCTGCCCACCCAGACTTGAGCCCTGCTGCTTTGCTCCCAGGTCTCAGCGCATACTAACTGCATTAGTGATTTAGGATCTGAAAGGGGGAGTCCCACAGCTCTGCTCTTTTATATTCCTGATTCTTATATTAAAGGCTCATAAAAGAGTGATGAATGCTGCAAGGAGCAGTGGGTTGCTCTTCTTTTATAAGCAGGAAGAGGGTATGACAGTAATTAGCTTAATAATTTTAGGGAAGCCCAGTCTTACACTTAAAGTAAAAGCCAGCATAGATTATTTTTAATTTTTAAGTAATTATTTATATTACCAAAATGATGTATGCATGCTTAAAAAGAAAACCCTAACCAACACAGAAGGATCCAAAGAAGAAGTTGGCACCCATGGTCCTCTGCCATCCTCCATCCCAGCCCAGTCCCTAGAGGAGATAATGGTAGAAGTTTGAGTATTCTTCCAGAAATCATATGTTCATATGCAAACATAGACAGTCTAACCCTTACAAATAAAACAAAAATGGGATTATGCCATGACCATTTGATCAAATAAACAATCTGACCAGAAGTTTTTCCTCTTCAGTAGAAGTCATCTATAGAAATATAGACAATGAATGGGGAACAGATTTTCAAACCCAAATTTCCTTTAGGTAAAGTGAGGGGATGGACAAGGGCATTAAAAGAGATTTGACTACAGAGCAGAGGTTCTCAACCTTCCTAATGCCACAACCCTTCAATACAGTTCCTCATGTTGTGGTGACCTCCATAAAATTATTTTCATTGCTACTTCATAACTGCAATTTTGCTGTTATGAATCATAATGTAAATATCTGATATGTGTTTTCCGATGGTCTTAGGCGATCCCTGTGAAATGGTCATTCAACCCCCAACGGGGTCATGACCCACAGGTTGAGAACCGCTCCTATAGAGGGAAGATGACAGAGGGTGTGGCTGGAGGAATAACCCTGCAAGTCTGCACTAGAAATAAGCCCTTCAAAGGTACCTGTGTGCCCCCAACAACTTATGGATGAAGGAAGGGAGGTCACATGCATTTTCACCAAGGGCCAGGAGAACGCAAAATACCTAGAGATTGCAGGGTCCTGGGCAAGAAAGGGTTAATGCAGTGGGGAGGGATGGGGTGGAGGAACTTCATTACCATCAAGGTCACCAGGGGAAGAGAGCTAGGCCTCCTGTCCCCCTACCCCATCCCAGCCTCATTCTGTACTTCAAACTCAGACCCCGTTTGCCCACCTGTAAGGTCTCCTCATCGCTGCTTCTCATCAAGGAGGTGTGACTCATGTGTCTCTGCAGGTTCACACGGGAGGCAGCCCAGGACTGTGAGGTGCTGGGGCAACGCATCCCCGCGGGTGCTGCGGTCGAGATGGCTGTGGGTGCCCTGCACTACGACCCTGAGCACTGGCCGTGCCCCGAGACCTTTGACCCCCAGAGGTGAGCACTGCCCTTTCAAGTGGGTCCTGGAGGGACGTGAGTATAAAGGGACTGGAAGTGGCTGCAGGGAGACATGGATTTAGTAAAGTTCTCAGTCAAAAGCCATGGCAGTCAGGGGTTTGTGAGGCATAATTTCTGAAGGAAATAATGGTGCCATTTTTAAAAATCCCCAAACAACATCCAGACATCTAGCATCTCAGCAGTAGTGCATGTGAGAAACAAGGCAGTTTCACATGAGTGTCCTCTATTTAGTCAAGCCAAAGAACAGGACAGAGGGTCCTATTTCACGCGTGCACAGGAAAGCAACAAAACATCATTCCCTTTTTAAAAAACTGGAGCCAAAACAAGAGTATCAAACAAATTTTTCCAGGAATTCATGAGATCCAGCTATGCTAATGTGGTAGACCTGGCCCCCCATCCTGTCCCCAACATGGATTTGCTCTATTGTCTAAATTTCATTTCTAGGCTCCTAGATTTAAAATGTCTGTGCAGGCATCCACAACCCCTCCTTGCCAGACTCCATCCATGTCCCTTCTTTGTGCAGTATGGCAAGAAGAGGTCTGGCCAAGCACCTTTAGCGCTTCCAACTTCCTATGAAACACAACCCCAACTCCACAACCCAGTCACTGGGAAACCAGAGGCAGTGGGGCCTAGATAAATATATCCTACTGCACAGCAGCTCCTGGAAATATGGTAAAGATCAAGCACTATAAACGGGCTGCAGAACCCAGAGCATCACCTTTGAAAACAAAAAGTACATTAACATTATGTTGATAAAAGGAGGGTCAAGGGCTACTTGAGCCCAGAAAAGTCTAGAGGAAGTAAGAAGTGAGCTGGCTATTACAAAACAGTGGTTGTCACCTAGCTTTACTGTCACAGAACACACGTGGCCAATGCTGCTGTTTGATAGCAGATAGGCAATTCTTCAGAGGATGGATTCCAGTGGAACCCCCAATGATTCAATTTCACTGCTTGAACCAAAAAGGCAAGCATAGACAAGGGAGACACACTGGCAGGACCACCTCCAGGGAGGGCTGGTGAGGAGCGTTAGTGCCCAAGAGCTTTCCTTAGGAAGTAGGGGATGGCTAGTGTCACCCTCTGGCTGATGGGGAAGTGGGGTCAGGGGTCCATGAAAGGGCTGTGGTTTCTTTACAACTCTTATCCTTCTAAATCAAAAAGTGAGCCTACAGGCCCGTTAGCAACACAATGAATTGGTGAGGTGAGGGCTGGAGGGCCACTTAGAGTTTCGGGTGAGTCTTTCAATTCAGCAGTGCCTTTGCAGGTAGGGAGCAGTGGGTTGGGAGGGAAGTCACCGCCTGCAACTCCAGAGCCTTCCCCACAGGTCCATGAGAAGACAGGATTCTGGTGACTTTGGTGGGGTTTAGGTCCCTCTTGGTGGGAGCATGGCCTCAGACGCAGGGGACCCTCAGCCAGACTAAGTGGCTAAAGAGGCCTGTGAAAGGAAGGCAGTGTCTTGGGTCAACCCTAACTGAGCTTCCCCACAGGTTCACGGCTGAGGCCCAGCAGCACCGGCAGCCCTTCACATACCTGCCATTTGGAGCAGGTCCTAGGAGCTGCCTAGGGGTGCGGCTGGGTCTGCTGGAGGTCAAGTTGACGCTGCTCCACATCCTGAGCAACTTTCGGTTTGAAACCTGCCCCAAGACTCAGGTGAGTCCTCTGCAGGTGAACCCCCGCTGCTCCAGGTGTGGGAATGCTCACCCAGTTCTCTGCACTGGAGACGGCCTGTTATTACGTATTACTGCTGTTCTCTGGACAGCAGGGCTGGGCCTCATGATGCTGTAGGCTCTTCCTCTCTGGCAAAGAGAACCCAGTCACCTTGCAAAGTATATTTTATTATTCTCATTCTTCAGATGAGGAGCTAAAATAAAGCTGAGAGGTTAAGTAACTTGCCTGAGGTCACATAGTTGGACTGCAGGCTCCATGAGGACAGGGACCAAAACTCTCATATTCATTACTGGATGTGCCAGCATCCAGCCTAATGCAGGCACATAGCAGTTGCTCACTCATTCATTCAACAACCATTAATGAGTGAATGATTGACTAGCCAGAGTGAAGTAACTGGAGTTCAACTTGGGTCTTGCTCCCACCCAAGCCCCAGCCCTCCCACTCTCCTCTACATCCAGCAGCCTCTGCACAATGTTAGCTGTTCCCTATACAACTGGAACACTGCTCTTCATCACCATGCCTTCTAGAAACCCCCTGCTGGGGACAGATAATAAGGACACAGTGATGGATGGTGACAATTTCTAGATCCAGAGAGTGGCACTGTCCCCAACAAACAGGGAGACTGGGGCAGGCTGCTGGTCCAGGAGGAATAGAGTTCAATTGGGGTACAAAAGATTGAGATACTAGATGTGAAAATGTCCACAAGGGTCTGATGGTCAAGGCTGGAGAGAAAATGGGCAAATGGAAAGCACAGAGCCAAATCAAGACAGATGAAGGAGCAGAGAAAGCAGGCCCCCACTGCCCTAGGTGTTCCACGTGTGCAGGACTTACTTCTAGGGGGTTGTCTCAATTACCCTTGATCTTGACAAACAGTATAGCAGCCAGACCAATGTCCCCAAACAGTGCTTAACCCTGGCACCTCCCACTCAAGAATAGCCATGAGTTCCAAGCCTGCTGGGCCGAGGGAAAACTCATCTGAGCCCACTTTGTATTCCTTGCCCCAACTTCCCACTATTGAGAGGGTTCCTTCCACCTGCTCCTCCTTGCCTGCTCAGGCTGCTGCTGAGTTGGACCATCATCCCTTCCACATCCTGCTCCCAGTCTAATCCCATCCTCCCTATCACTTGGAATTGCTTCAATCCCAGAGGGAAGTCCTGCTCACACGGCTTCTCCCATTCCTAGCCCCACCCCAGACATCACTTCCAGGAAGCCCTTCTGACTTTGCCAGCCCCAAATGGCTTGTACTTTTTAATTCCAGTAACATGTCAAGTTTGTCTAGATCTGCACTAATACAGTAGCTGCCATCCACGTGTAGCTCTTTAAATGTTAGTGAAAATCAAATAACTTTTGGTTCTAACCACAGTTAAAGCACTCAGCAGCCACACACACTAGTGGCTACTATATAGGATCACACAGGTCTAGACCATCCTACTTTTTGTGCATAAAACTGTTCTCCTATCTGAACTATAAGTAGGCTGACAGATGTGCCATTTTAAAGGGGACAGAAAACAACTGTACTGTCCTGTTTCAAATGGTATGTACCATCAGCCTAGTCTCACTGGGCTAAATTCAAGGTGTCAGGAGGGTGACCATATGTACATTTGAAACAAGACAGTAATGTTGTTTTCTGTCCTGTTTAAAAATGGTACGTCTGGTCAGCCTATCAAAAGGTTCATATTCGCCACTGAACCATCATTTTTACTCTCTGCTCAAGGGGACAGCCTACTTCTTCTGTATTTTTTAGGCTTTTCTTCCAAGTTTCCAGTCCACCATCAATCTGCCTTGTAAGTTGGACACCAAAAAAGCTGAATGGTCGTGAGGCCAGACCACACCGTATATGAGAAGGGGACAGCATGAAGCCACTTTCCCCAAAGCCCTCAGAAAGAGAGGGGCTGCTCAGTTACTGGCTGAGCACAGGGAGATGAGATGTGAGTTTGAGGCTTTGCGCTCCACTTTCCAGTCATGTGACCTTGAACAAGTCACTCAACCTCTCTGAACCTCCATTTCTTCATTTGCAAAGTGAGACACTACCACCTCTTACACAGGTTTCTTGGGACTAAGTGCTCTCTTCTTACCTGCAGGATTTTATTAACACAGGAAAGGGGGCTGAGCACCAGTGCTGCTGGGGCCCCAGGGCCCAGTCCCAGAGACATAGCTCTGCTGGGTTCTCATGGTCCCACTGAGGAGGCTGCTTTGCTTACTCCTGGCTGTTATTCCTCAGCCAAATTTCCAAAATACTGCTTCAGGCCCAGTTCTGAGGAAGTTTTCCTATAGATGTGGTTAACTGTGACAAATATTTTCTCTATTTTAGGTGCCACTGCAGCTAGAATCCAAATCTGCTCTAGGTCCAAAAAACGGTGTCCATATCAAGATTGTCTCTCGCTGACAATGTTATAAAGACAAGCTCTAATTCAAAGAAAACCTTCACCTGGAATTCAGATCTGGGGAAAAACATCACCTAAGCAATCGAAAAGATGCCTGGTATGCAAGTATAAAGAGGCCATTTCCTAAATGCTGAATAAACATTTGACTTTGCCAATGGTGTCTGAATCACTGATCCACTCCTCTTAATAAGGAATTGCTGATAAGTGAAAATGCAATTTTGACAAAATGGGAAGTTGGGGTTTTGAAGGAAGTCTTGGCCTTGGGAAGTAAAGAATCTACAGGGCTGTACTGATGGCACCAGCTCATGGGCCTTTTCATCTTCTGGTGCATTGTGGTGTTTGACTAGAGAATGACATTCATCAGAAGCTCAAAAGCAGTAAAAAAAAAAAAAAAAAGTTTTATTATGCTTTGATTATCCAAGATAGGATAATACCAACTCTATAGTTAAGTTTCAATGCACAGAAAAAGGAGAGGCTGAAGTGTACTTTTCCTTTTACAGAGCATCATGTCTCTTCTGAATTTTGATCAAAGACTCAAAATACAGAGGTGAATTTTAGTAAAAGCACTGTGTTGCAGAGTTCAAATTCAACAAAGAACTTGCAAACTAGCAGCCATATGGTTGTTTGCAGGTCTTTCTACCGATCTGTGCTTCAGTTTTATCTGTAAAATAAGGAGGCTGACCTAGATCAAATACCCCCTCCTCTATTTGACATCTGGGCAAGCATTAAGGGGCTAAATGTCACATAGATACTAGACAAGGAATCTATGAGCATGGATGCTACCCACCTTTAGAAAGAGCAGGCTGTTGCAGGAGAGCTGGCAGAACAGGTTTCCACATATTCATGGCTGGGAATGCTGCCTCTGCTGTGTGGTCCTCCCCATCCAGCCCAGAGTACCCCATGTTTCCCCCAAAAGGCTCCCCTGGAGAACCCCCAATCCCCCTTGGAGGAAGGGCAGCCTTGTTCCCCAGCACTGTCCCAGCAACTAGAGTGGGGAGGTCCCACCAGCCATTCACATACCCCTCTCACAAACTTGCTGTCACTACCTGCTCATCTCTGGAGCCCAGCCCCTTTGAGATGACTGGCTTAGGGCTCAGTCACTGGAGAAAGCCATCCATTCCCATGCCTGGTGATCCACTGCCTCCTCTGAATGCCCCACCTGTCTCTCCCAGTCCCTGACCCCACATGGCCATCAAAGAACCTCATCCTGCAGAAAGCCCCTGAGCACCCAGCTCCTACTTGGAGTGCAGGTCTGCACCTTGTGCGCCCCAGCCCATCACCCTCCTTGGCTTCCCTCACCTTCTCGGTCCAAGTGGTCACCACCTTCAGACACAGGAATAAGGCTTCTTAAAGTGATAAAATCAATGGACTCCCAATACTTACACTGTTTCAACCCAAAGCCCCTACCTCTGCTTATATCCCACTGTTCACATTCAACTCAACTAACAGGAAACAGTACTGACTGGTCCTCCACAAAACCCTCCAGCTGCATCCCAGCTGGGCCTGCCTAGCTATTTCTTGGCAATCACACACGCACCTGCCCTGGATCCCACCACCTCTTTGCACTAAGATTCTGAGTCACCATCATTTTGACTTCTTCCCATCACAATGCCTACCCTCTCCCTCGTGCCCACAGGAGCAGCTCCCCTCAACCCAACCCACAACTTGGCCACATGGACCCCAGCCCTCTCTTAAATGTCCAATTCCCTTCCTGACTTGCTTTCTCAAAGATCAGCAAATCCATAGGTGTCTGCAGTCTTCAAAGCTCACTTCACTTTTCTGGAGCATTTGGTCACCTCCCATCCCAGGTTCTTCTTGCCATTCTTGCCACGTGCACTCCCAAATTGATGGTTCCTGCTTCCCACTCCTTAGCTACCAGAGCCCGCTGGTTAGAAAGCATGGGATCAGTTCATCTACATTTAAGACTTAGCACAAGCACCCAATTTAATTCTGACACCCCTTGGGTCCCCCACTTACACCATAGTTGGACCAATGACTTAATCGAAAAGCAATGAATGAAATTTCAGGATTAGTCAGAATGTGGAGAAAGTATATTTTGGGGGCTCTGAAAATCATACCATATACAACTGGGTCCTGCTGGTGGCTAAGGGAGTATTGTTGTTGCTTCTCCATTTCTGTCTTCTGGCTTGATTAGCTGACCTATATAAAGTTCTAGATCACTCCCTACCCCTGTTCCAAAGATGGAAAACAGCTTGGAGCTGAGAACTACAGGACAAAACCAACTGAATTGGAGGTACTGAATGGAGAGTAAGCATGCCGCATTAGGAAGGTGGAGAGAAGAAGGGTGCAGAGGAGGAAAGAAGCCAGTTGCTGAGGTCAACAGGTATAGCACCTAGCAGGGAGGAGACTGTCTCATAATGTGGACCCATCCTGTCAGACCCTCTAGCCTCAGGTGAGAGCCAGCCAGACTCCATAATCTGCTGTTGTGTGGAGGACACACAGAGAACATACTCCCTCAATGTCCATGACATTAATTTCCACAGTGTTTCTGGGTTTTGTGGACCCTGGAACTTACATGAGCTGGGGAAAAGAAAAAAATACAAATATGTAACTTTTGTGAATTTAACAGAAATATATTTAGACAGGGCCCCTCCTACAGCTGAGGAAGGGGTCCCACCAAGGGAGGGGCCCTGAACTTTCAGTTTCGTCAGCTTGGTGATAAATCCCTGCTGAAGCCAGGAATGGAGGCTCTGTTATATCCTGACACTCAGAAAAGTGTCAGTACCCAGCAGGTACTCAATATACAGACACTGAAGAATGGACTTCAGTCATCCCACTTTAGTTAAATACTTTTATTTTCATACTCTATTGTGACATTTGCAGCACAGGTAATTCAAATCTCATGGGGACATAAAACATATATTCAGATGTCCAGTGTGCTTAGGAGACGCAGGGACAGGAATTTACAGGTCAAGCCCATGACAAAGGGAAACCAGCAGGGACTCAGTGACACCACACAGTAGCCATTTCTCTGACAATGGGAAAAATGGACCAATTCTAAGACCAGAAGTCCAGGAGAAGCAGTAGAGCTGCCTGGATTAGAGCCAGAGCAACAAACACAATGACAGTGCCTCCCTAAACCACAAGATAGGTTTTCCTGTACTATATGTAGGCTACTGTGTTATTCTGACCAAAAATAAAACAAAATGCCACCAAGACCCTAAAAAAACAAATCACTGGACAGAAATTCTTAAAAATTAAAACCAATCCATAAAATAGTATCTAGAAACTCTGTGCCTGATGCCGAACAACAGCAGCAAAGTCAACAAAGAGAGTAAAAAATAAAACTAAACAGCCTAGTAAAAAGCAGTAATGGGCTCACCTATAATCACTACTACTGGTTTAGCCCAATATCAAGTTCAAAAGTGACTTAAAACCGAAAACTACCATCAGTGAAAGATTAACCCCTTTGGTGCAGCTGTCCACCAAAGTCGACTGTAAGGACTGGATGCCCCTACATGTTTTCTGCAAGTTTTATTTGTTATTTAGTTGTTTTAGGTTCATTTATAGGGTATTAGGAAGAAACTAACATAAACTGCCACTATAATTGATCCCTTGTGAAATTCGTATTATTGCCCAAATTCTGCACAAAATATTCGGCACTAGAGTGATAGGAAAAATTTTTTTCAGCACCGAAAGGGTTAAGGATGTAACTTCATCGAGACATCAACATTAAATTTCATTAAAAGCTTGTTAAAAAAACAAAAAAACAAAAAAAATAACTTTTTCAAATAGCTATTTCAAGAAAGACAAGGCTGAAAGGCATAAAAAAACATCCTCACTGCCGGAAGCCAAAGAAGGACGCCAGGGAGAAGAGGGTGGAGGCCTCGGTTGCAGGCCTGGAGGAGGTGCTGTACTGGATGACGTATTCGGGGTACACCTGATGCTTCTCAAAGATCACAAAAATGGATGGGTCAGACGTGCTGTTCACGCAGCTGTCATAGAAGATGTTGCTCTGACCCTCCTTGGCTGGGGGGCGGACAAAGGAGGCGTTGCCTCGGATGAAATCGCCCACTAACACCCGAGCCAGGAACATGGTGTAGATCTGTGAGTCAGATTTGCTGTAGTGGTGGGAATAGGCGGCATCTCGGGCAAAGTAGCTCCCTGCAAGGAAACACACAGGTTCAGCTGGGAATCGGGAGGACGGCCACAGCTGGGAAGGGGCAGCTCCAGGGTCCTATCAACCAGGCAGTGCCAAGTGGCCTCTGCTCCTTTGTCACCAAATCTCCCTCTCTCCATCCTCCTTTTGTCTACCTTCTTTCATGAAGGGCATCAGAAGGGACACCAAACTCTGAGACAGAAACTCCTTTCAAGTTCTGAATGTGCAGCCTGGGTTCAATTCCCAAACAGGGAACTACCCACCCAACAAAAAAAAACAAACCCAAAACAAGTTCTGAATCTGTCACTGAAATCCTAAGGTTCTCTGGGCATAACACTATTTAACCTCCAAACCTCAGTTTCCTCTGCTATAAAATAGGACTGGGGTTCCCTGGTGGTGTAGTGGCTTTCAGCGCTCTCAACGCTGTGGACTGGGTTCAATTCCCGGTCAGGGAACTACCTAAAAAAATAGTAAAGTAAAGTAAAGAGTAAAGTAAAAAGTAGAGTAAAAAAATAAAAATTAAAAAATATAAAATAAAATAAAAAATAAAATTAAAATAAAATAAATATAAAATATTAAATAAAATAAATAAAATAAAATAAAATAAATAGGACTGGCATGCCCAACCTCACAGTGTTGGTGTGGAACGTGACCATGATCCCACACATGAAAGCAAAGCACCCTACTGACACCGGCAGCCCACTGTATAGAGTTATGAAACTTGTCTAATAGGAACCTGAGTGGGAAGGTGCCTCCTATACATTTGGATTTACAACCTACCACTGCTCTCATCCATCCTGACCCCACAGCCATCACTCAATTGAGGGTGATGGACAACTGCTGGGATTGAAATAGGGACTGCTGATCACAGTATCACATCATTATGAAATTTCCTGTTTAGTAACCATGTTGTAATGACACAAGAAAATGTCCTTTTTCTTAGACTGTGTTAAAGGGTAAAGGGGCATGATATATGCTACCACTACTTACAAATGGTTCCAAAAAAATGAGAGGGTGATAAAGTCAGCATGGCAAAATACTAAAACAGATGAATCTAGGCAAATGTATGTAAGATTTTATGCAGGAGTTTTTTGTTTGTTTGTTTTGTTTTTTGTATGTGGATAGTTCCCTGGCCGGGAATCAAACCCAGGCCGCAGCACTGACAGCGCCAGCGACGAAGCCTTAAACCACTATACCACCAGGGAACTCCAGCAGGAGTTTTTAAAAATGTTATTCCTGCAACTTTCTTGTGAGTTTGAAATTATTTCCAAATAAAGTTTTAAAATAACCAAGAGACAAGAAAGCACTCAGATAACTCATATTATAGCTAGAATGACATTTACATGAGCATATCCAAGGTGTATAGACTTCTATTCTAACAAAATAGCGCAGACACAGGTTGAGAAGACACGCCCTTTCCTCTCCCAACTCGTGCTCACCATGTCTGGTCTCCACTCCACAGGAATGCAGGCCCATCTCTCAGGGAAGCAAAACCTCAGCCTAAGCAGAGCTGCCCCTGCTCAAACCTTGGATCAGACTCCTGCCTGCATGCACACCAAGGAGAGGAAGGGTGCCACTAGGTGCGCATCCCCACACATGGCCAGGGGCCATCGCTCACAGAGGATAAACCAACTTATCAACTTACGCTGGTCCCCTACCCCACCACCACTATCAATTGCTTTAAAATTGTTTCCCGGGCCCTAGATAGCACAGCAAAGGCTGGGTTATCCAGTGGAAGCTGCCCTTGCTCTTACCCTTGCCATAGGAAGTGCCATGAAGACCACAGACCCGCCAGTCAAAGTTCTGCTGGCAGATGGCATCGACCAAACTGGAACTGGTACCATGGAACAGCTGTCTCTCATCCACTGTCTTCCCTCCATTTCTCTTCTGCATCTGCCCCTTTTGCCTAGAATCACAGCAAAGAAATATGTGCTGGAAGCAGAGGGTACTTACTGCCAAATGCAGGCCACCTGACCCAAGAAAACTCATTTTATTAGAAGTGTCATGAGACCAAGGGATACGGGTCCAGGCCCATCTGAATCCAGCCACGGGCCAGGGAGGGGAGAAGTGGAGGAGCAGGAGCTGGGTGAAAAGCAGAGGAAAGCCTTTCCCTCCATAACCTGAGGCCATCAGCAGCTCCTTCAACTCCCAAAGCAGATCAACCTTTGGAAGGCAGGTGCACTTTTTTCCCCACCATCTCGCTTCTATGTGGAGTTTAGCCAGGAAAGCTTGAGGATGCTGGTCAGTGGGGGATCATCCATCTCCCCTCTCCTGTAAGTCACCCTGACTTCATTGCTGGGTCCAGAGTACAGATGAGACCGCTCTAATCTCTTGTGGAAATAGGACAGTAGGACCCTAGGCCCGCCATAGTGACCTGCAGAGAATCTCCTCCCTACATGGACAAGTGCCCAAGAACATGCTGGACCTCAGGTACAAAAATGAGGCCCCTGCCCTCTAGCTGTCAGGACAATAGCCTTATGTTCCCCAGGGTATGGGTGGCTCTTACCAAACCATCCCATCAATATTCAGGGAGGCAGAATGTACAAACAGAAATGCTGGTTTTGTCACTGGGGAAGCCTCAGTCCCCCTGTCTCTCTGAGGGAACATGCCAGCACTAAGCTATAAAGAGATGGATAGGAAAGCAAGGACACAGTTCCTGATTCCAGCAGCATGGCAAGCAGTGGCTGCTATCTAGGATTGTCCTTGAAGCCCAGGGTACATTTGGTAAGCAGCTAGCCTACTATGTACAAGTCTGAGAGGACATAGTCATCAGCCTGCCAAGAGAAAACCCCCAGCATACCACTGGTAGACTTCCCAGAGAGCCAGGTTCTGGACTCGATCGATCTTCTGAACAAAGTAGAAGGGCAGCGTATGATTAAAGAGACTCCAGATCTTTTGATACTCTTCTGAGGAAGAACTGAGAGAGATCATCTGCAAGGGCAAATATTTTTATTATGCATCATCCAAGTGTAGAATATAGATCAATCTCTTCCCAAGGCGGCTCCTAAAATGACAAAACTGCAAAAGCAAGCCCAGAGAGTGATAACCTCTCCTCTTTGCCCAAGGATCCAGGCATAGGATGTATGCAATTTGTTCTCTGTGAAACCTGCCTGAAGGACAGGCATGTGGTATCCCAGGATGTCCCTGCTCTTCTGACTGCACACAAGGCAGACTGCATAATCTATAAGCTCAAGGAGTTGGTGCCAATAAATGTGGAATTAATTTGGTGGAGAGAAGGCAAACGCTGTTATGAGCAGCAGTGCTGCATGAGCACCGCACACTGCAAGTGCTGATGGAAAGGCCAAGCTGGCAGACAGGTACATAGCAACTCAGGAGCATGGTCATTGTGTCCCTCCCAGCTGAGCCTGCCTCTTCCTTAGCTTCTGCTCTGGGAAACAGAACTGCTGATGGGCCAGGAGGGGCTCCTGACCAAGGGCAGCCAAATGTTGCAGAGTGACAATCTGCAAATTCCTACATTTGCAGCCTGGACCCTAACCAGCTTCCCTGTTCCCAACTCCACGATGTCTGACCCTGTGACAGTCAGTATGGGGATCTCTAGAAAGTCCCTCTTCACCATCCTCCTTCTCCAACCCAAGAGCAGCCTTATAATAACCACCTCACCCCTGCCGTGAATGTCCTCAATGACTGGGGCTTGGCATGGAAGTCACTGGATCCCCTGCAACTCAAATCCTGAATCTGCTTTCCCTGTTCCCATCTCATTGGAAGTTGCCAAACTCCTCTTCCTCAAGTATGGAATCAACCCTGCCCTTCGCAGGCCAGAGAATGTCATGGGTTTCCATAACTATCATGGCCACTTCTTGGCCCCATGACCAAGGTGCTCCATAGCACAGCCCAGCCATGACCTCCCTCCTGCTCCCCATGTCTATGTGTGCTCTCCATCCATGACACACCTGACACCCCTTGTCCTGAACTGGGCTGCTTCCCATGCAGTTCCCATCAACCTATATGTTCTTCTCCCACCTCTGTCTATACAAGCACCAGTTATCATTTAGATGTGAACCCAGTGACACCTTCCCTGATTCCCTCAATATCGTCACCTTGTAATTGACATGCTGCTGTCATCTCACTCAGTCCTTTACACATCTTGCCTGTACTGTTGATATCTGTGCAGATTTTATACAAATTAGCAAGATTAAGTCCTCCCAGGGCCATAACTGTCATATTGCAAAAGCTGGTCTGCACAGTGTTTGGCAGACCAGCCATTAGAGGCCAGTTCAAGTGCCCCACATAGAAGAGATAGCAACAGACACTGGCCTGAGTACTCTACTGAACTCAGTGCAGCTTCCTTATCTGGCAGACCCTGAATGAGCTACTAAACTGAGCTACTAGTCCTTCTCTTGTCTTCTAGTATCTACCTTCCAATAGCAATTTTCCCTCTAGATGTCCCTCATTATACTCAAAATCATTCCCTGGTTTCTTTTCCTTTTATTGCTTAGTAGAACTAGTATTTATTGGCTCAGCCCAGCTCTTAAGCTCTTTATTTCTGTGCTTTCTAGAAAATTTCCAGCTCATCATCCTCCATCCACAGTACATCCTATCCTCCATCCACAATACAGCCATTCATCTCCTGGATAATCTCTAGCTTTAAAATCCCCAAGGACCTAGAAAAAACACCACCCACATATACCTCTGCCCTCCTCCTCACAAGCCCTGGCCTCACAGCTTTTTCAATGATGGGAGAAAGCAGCACAGCCGCTCAGACTCACCTATCTCTAAGAACATTCCGCTCCCCAGCCCCATGCAGCCCATGTCCCCTACCTTAAAGCCAGGATCTGGCACGGCTGAGGGGTCCCAATGGTCTGGAATGCTTTTTGGGCCTTGAAACTTGACACTGCTACAAAATATAAACAAAAACACTATGACATTCAGTTCTTAGAAACAAGCAGACTATCATAGGTGTCCTCCACTAGCTAATACCACCAGCCTGAAATCTCAGCATCTCATTTTGTAAAAGTAGAGGGGACAGAAAGCACATAAGCACACTATCCACCTTGAACATAAGAACTCTATCTTCTTTGCCTAACAAAACAATCAGAGCTGAAGGATCCATTTATCACCTGTATCCCAACTCATGAACTAAGGGACAGAGGGATAGGATTAAAGCAGCACACACAAACCCTTATCCATGATTGTGAAATTCAAAGAGCTCTGAAACTTGTATCAAAGAACTCTGAATTAAAAACATCCTCAATGAGGCATAATTGGCATATACAGACATTTTTTAAAAACATAAAACTGCTATCAAAACTCACTTGGCAGTAGAAATTTGACTTGAACTGCTAAGGCCTTCTTAAAGTGACTTATGTGTATTTTTACTGCATAATATTTTTTTGGGGGGGTGTTCCCTGGCTGGAACTCAAACCCAGGCCGCAGCGTTGAGAGCGCCAAAGCCTAGCCACTACACCACCAGGGAGCCCATAATATTTCTAACTAAAAGAAATATTAATTACAGGGTATCACACACTACAAGCAGCATGTGATCTTTCTAAAATTAAAAATATATAAATACTGAGTTCTAAAGGACATGTGTGGACCAAAGGCTTTAGAAACAAGGACTGGGAAACTGATTCTAAATCATTGCTACTCAAGTTTCAGAATGCTATTCTTCCTACAATAGATATACCTTTTGTTTCTGCTGGCTGAGACCATACTAAGCCTCAAAGAATTCCCACAAATAACATTCCTAGGAAAACAGCACAGTTTAAAAGTAACTAAGCAATATCCCACAAGCAAGAATCAGCCAGAAACAAACCCATTAGCGTTAAGTTGCTGAAATTATCAGGCACAATATAAAACAACTATTCTATGTTTAAAGAAATAAAAGACAAACTAAAATCATATGCAAAAAACAGGAAACTATAAAAAGACCTGGAAGATCTGAAAAACAACTCAACAAAACTTCTAGAAATAAAAAAGACAATCCTTGAGCGTGAAAGTTCAATGAACAGGCTAACAAATTAGATCACCTGAAGAGTGAATGAGTGAGTTGAAAGATATAGGAAATGAAATTCTCCAGAATATGGCCCAGAGCAATGAAGAGATGTAAAATCTGGAGAGGAAGTTGAGACATGGAGGAGAGTAAGAAGGCCTGAAGCTGGTCGGAACCTAAATGACATCCAAAGAGAGGAGAGAGAACAGGATAGAGGCAATCTTCAAAGACAACTAATGAGATTCACCAATTCACAGGTTTAAGAAGCCCAAAGAATCTCCAACAGGATAGATAAAAATACATACCCCACTATGCCATAGTGAGAGTCTATAAACACCAAGACAAATAGAAAATCTTAAAAGTAGCCAGAGGGGGAAAAAAAGAGTGATACAGGCAAAGTTAAGACTGACAGCTGATTTCTTCAAAGCAACAATGGAAACCACAAGACAGTGGAATGATATTGTTAATGTTCTAAGAAAATAACTACAACCAAAAATTCTATACCTAGTGAAAATATTTTTTAAGATAAGGGCAAAATAAAGATATATTCAAACAAACAAAACAGTTTTCCAACAGACCTTCATCTAAGGAAATCTGAAAGAACAAAAAAGTGGTTAAAAAAAGTGAATAGATTTAATAAAACATTCATAGTATAAAATAACAGAGCCTCATGAAGTTAAAAAAAAAAACTACATAAGAGGAAGGTAAATGGAAAAAAGTATACAAAGGTCCTTGTATCAGTTGATAGGAGGGCAAAGGTATTGATTGACATACACACCTAAGTGAAGAACGCATATTGTAATTTCTAGTGTGGCCTTTAAAAAAAAAATAGTTAACACAGTGTGTAACTTCCAAACTAGTGGAAGGGGAAAAAAATAAAATGACAAAAAGAAGATAAGGAAAGAAAAAATATTCAATCACATGAATAAAACATTTTAAGATGGGAGGATAGTAAGGAACTAAACCAGATAGATAGCGGATATATATAAATGCTACTTCAAACTTGCCATTTAAGTCCTATATTCTAACTTCTGAATGTAGAGATCATATTCGGTGACCCTATTAACTATGTAAATAGAGAAGTTGTTTCTGAAAGTGACCCACTCTAAGAGTTGCAGTTGACCACAGAGGCCCAAGCAGACTTACCTGCTGGAGTCAGGACCAGCACGTGTCATATAGGTTAGAGGAAAGAACCACGCACTTCACTGAATCAACATGTGTAACTCTCAGGTTACAAAAGAGGGAGATCCTGAATCACTCATATCGTAGTCTGAATTTGACCAAAATAATCTATTTCATTTCTAATGTGTGGCATTTCTTTGTGGCCCCCTGAATAAGAGTGGTGACAAAAGAAATCCAATCACAGAAAGAAGAGTGACATATTTTTCCAAACTGTACCTAGGGTAGGCTCTGGAGAAGGAAAGAATCAAAAATGACTTCCATAGTTAACTAAAATCTTAACTCCAGAAGCAATATATAGAAGAGGCTGACACATTTAAAAAAGAAGTATTTCTGCATGGTAAAATACTTCATAAACAAAGCCAAAAGACAAACCAAGAGAAAATACTTGACACACACACACACACACACACACACACACACACGCACACACACACACACGCAAACCAACCAAACCAAATGCTGACCTCCTTGATAGATAAAAGGTTCTTATATTTAAGAAAAAATACCCAAGGTTGATAGAAAAAGACAAAAAGATAGTCCACAGAAAAAGAAAGGCAAATGTCCCTTACATTTTGGGAAAAACAGTAAGCCTTACTTATAAGAGAAAGCAAATTAAAATACACTGGTACATCCCTTCCTACCTATAAGAATGGCAAAAATCTAAGAGCTTGAAGACTCACTCTGTTGGCAAGGCTGAGGGAAACTGGCATCTCATGAATTCTGGGGCAAGTGTATAATGGTTCAACCCCATGAAGAGGAACTTGCATTGACTTTCTAGGACTCTAACCTAATGACTCATCTCCACAAATATGAAACAGCATGTACCTGAGATCATCCTCTGTGACGTTATATTTATAACAGCAAAAGATGGAAAAGATTGAAGGCCAGGCACAGAAAACTCAGATACGGTACTAAGGCATTCAGTAACACAGCCAAAACACCTCCTTAATGCTTTAGCCAGTCTGAGTAGGTTTTCTGTACCCAGCAGAGCATGCCCCAACTGATATATACAGTAAGTAACAAGTTCCTCAAATGCCACTTACCAGGTTTGCTTCATCTTCACATCCTCAGCAGACACATATTTGGGTCTCCGACAAACCTTTCTCATTGTGCCATAGGCAATGTTCTTCTGAATAAAGACTGGGAAAAAAAAAAGTTACACACACAAAATGACAATGTTTTATAAACAAATTAAATGGGATGGAAAGCTAATCTAAATGTGTAAAGCCCAGAATCAGTCTGTTAAATACAAGGCAGTTTTATCCATTTCAAATATTCATAAGTAGAAATCCTTAGGAGACTGGCTTTAATGAATAGATGAATGATTAGTAATTGACATATCAATTATACATGAGTGCTTTCAAATTGTTCCTTCCAATCTTGTTTAAACTATTATTTTGCTTAGCAATTTTTCCCAGTTTGGATATAAAAAAGCTTTAGCCCAGCCTGAGACCAAATTATCATATATTGAGACAGTGGGATTGAGAATTAATATGTAATTTTATTCTTGTGTTTTTTCCTTACTTCAGGTAAACTGACTTTACAGCAGTATTTCCCAACCTTTGTAAACCCATACCATCTTTTTAAAAAAATTTCTTGCCCCACATCCATCCCTAAGATCCTCAGATTCATCCTGAGGGTGGAAGGGTCACTGGTCCTAGAGCTGAAAAACCATCTAATACCTACAAGTTATATTACATGGCCCCCTACCCACACACCAAAAAAAACCCCTGTCAAGTCTTACTTTCTGCACTTAAGAGCACAAAAATAATTTTATTTAAAAAGAACATTTTAATATTAATTTGTAAATGTCTGTAAAATACCCTACTGTATTTGAGATGTGTGTCCCCTATGTTACAGCCCAGGTGGTTGTCAACACTGGGCACATCTAAGGTGGGCCTCACATTCTGATCAGGAACTCATAATCCAGACCCAGCTACTGCAACCCCTTTGTTGCCCATCGTTCAACCTCCCATCAATACTCCGCTAATTAGCACATTACTAATTAGTGGGTTTTTATTGGCCTGTTGACTGACATTATGAAGAATCTCAAATGGGCTTTCATTGGTGAAATTAAGTTATTCGAGTTATGTGCACTGGCTAAATACACGAGACCCATTCCCTACCCTCTCACAGACAGGGTAAAGGCATTTTTCCTAATTTACCCTCAAAGAGGAAACACCAAGCTTAGTCCCTAAGCAAGCCCTGACCTTGGGAATTGTGCTGGACTAATGCCAGCTAACAGATGTCAGAATTCGGTCTCTGGAATCCTAGCATTTGCCTTGAGTGACTCTTTTGAGAGTAGAGTCCCTAAAAGGAGAGACCTGAGTCTTCCCTGATCCTACAGAACAAGTCAGTTGGCCTACTGTATGTGTATTTAAGTGTACTTCCTTCCTAATAAATATTTAATTAATAAATGTTAGTGGCAGATTTGGGTCTGAGACTTGCCTTCATTATACCTAGTAGTGACGTTGTGAAAAGAGAAGTTATCTCACCTCCAATTTCCATGACTCCTATTAGTTACCAACAAAAAAAAGAACTGTGCCCACCCAGGTGAGCCTGGGTCAGTCTGCGGTGAACGTGCCTTCTCCTACAGTGTGCAGTCAACTGCATGCATGTGTTCTTCCCCACCCTCATCTGACTTCCTGTTCTGTTTCCTGGGAGCAGCTGCCTAGGTTGACAGTGATTAAATTAAGGTTGCATCTGACATTTTTGGCTTATTTGACATTCTCAAAATATTTTAACAAATATTTCAAACTGTTGTCAGAAGCAGTCAGATGGGTGCTAGTTATACAGATTTGATCTTCAGGGTAGTCCCAACTTTGATTATTTCGCCTATCTCTCACTGTTCCCTTTAGTGCACTTGTGTTTATCAGACTAGAATGCAAACCACCTCACAGAGAGGTGTTGTTTTCCAGCAGACATTAAAGGCAGGTAAGCAGTTCTCATTGAAAAGCAGAAAAAACTTTTTAGGATTTCTAAAAGGGCCTGTTGAAGCAGCAGCAATCCTACCCTTAACCCATTTCCCATTTAGAAAATAAAAAATGCAGCTTGCTGCTGTGTTCATTTAATTTTACATAAACATGGTTTGTAATGTGAAAATATAAAAACTGTTCCTGGAGTTATTTCTAAACAGAACTTATCTCTAATGTAATGAACATAATGTAATGTAACTAATGTAACTAACAAAAATGTGTATGATGATCAGTATCTATTAGTAGTATTTTTTCATGTGGCATGACTTTGAGGATAAGGTTAAGACTGTAATCAGTGAGGTATGTCAGGGTAAACGCTGTGGCTGCAAATGCTACCAGTGAGTATTCTCAGGGCAAATGGGAAAAAGGGTTAAGGGAACCTACCAATAAAAACAACTAGCTAGAAGCACACAGTTGAAGTGGTTTTACAGTAATTCACTAAAGATAATTTCCTGCCCTCCACAGAGAATGAAGGTCCACAAAAATAGAAAAAACAGTAAACTGTATTTAAAGGAAGGCCCATTTAATTCCCTTTAAAAATGCTGAACATTCACAAGGATTCAGATGTGTTTAAAGGCAAAACTGAACTGAACAAGGCTGGACTGGTAAATCCATGTGGAAATGTCCTAACAGAAGCTACAGAAAGAAAAACAAACAAACAAACAAACAAAAATCCTCACAAATCAGCCACTGAAGAACTGGCTAAAGGGTGTTTGGCCTGGTTCTATCTGTCAAGGCAACTGGAACAAGTCACTTAAAACTCAGTTTCAGGACACTACAAGTATACAAAAATGGGCTTCTCGGTGACTTAAAAGTGTATGTCTACCACGTGTTTAACCTGGCAGCCCATCTATGTTGAAGGCATCTACAGAAAAGATGAAATTAATGTTGTCACATGAGGGGTATGAGGCAAAGCTGTGCAGCAGAACCACTATGATGCAGTCAGGGACTAAGATTAATCCTCGGACACAAAGGGACTTGTCCACGGCCAACAGGAGGACCACCATCACTGCACATATGCCTGCTTGTCTCTCCATGTTTTGGGTTCCTGTACCCTCTTCAGACTAGAATGCAAACCACCTCACAGAGAGGTGAGGATCCTTTCTCCTCACCCCTCAATGCAGCTTCTCCTTGAGCCCACTGGACTGGCACCATCTGTTTACAGGTCTATCTCCCCTTCTAGATAGGTGGCACTTAGGAGAACAGACCACCCTTTCTTTTCTTTTGTGGCTGTCAATGTACATACAGAACTCCTCTAGTATTATGGTGGAAAAGGCACGGCCAACAGATGGCTAGGCCCTGCAGGGTAAGTGTAGTAGATCAGAAAGTACCTCTGAAGTCTAACTCGTATTTGTGCTTTCCAGCCTCGAACTTCAGAATGGCTGCCTGGGGATCAGACCCTGGTGCATAATATGCCAAGTAAGCCTTTTCCAAATCACTGCTGTTGACAGTGGTCACTGGGTGCTCCATGCCCTGCAAGGGGAAAAACCAGATATTTCATAGAAGCAAGAACCTATGATGATGAAGACAGATACTGGATGCTACCATCACCAACCTGCAGATATGCCCACAGTGGTATTCATGTCATGGAGGGAGGGAGCAGGGGAAGGTAGGAGAGGGAGGGAATGAGTAGAAGCCAACATACTGCCTCCTAAAGCTGCTGAGGGGAAAATAGAAGATTGTAAATACAGGTGTTGCTAAGCAGGGTAACTACGATAGGAGCAGTGGAAAAGAGGGCATTCAATTACTCATAATGGATGATACAAGTATTCAAGTAAAGATGAAACATCAACAGTGAATTCTCAAATGCTGCCTGGAAGGATGGCCTGAGCAGTGCTGCCTCTTCCCATATAGTCTCCTCCCTACCATCCTTTAATCAGAATGCAGTCCTCATTTTCTTTTTCTGGTCCCCGGAGAGCTCTTCTATTTTTTTTGATCATCCATTTCAATCTGTCATCCTCATTCCAATTACTTACAGAATATCTGACATTTTGGGATGGACTGAGTATGATGGACTGATGAATTCTGCTCCCAAACCTGTTCACTCCATGACTTCAGCAAGTTATTTTAACCTCTCTGAACCTCAATTATCTCAATTCTATAATGGGGTTAATAATAATATTTAAATCATATCAACATCATAGAAATATGATTTAAATATTATTATTTAAGTACAATAGTATCATACTACCCTCAAAGGGTTGGAAAATACTTAAAATAAGTCATGCAAAACACAAAGACAATGCACTACAGAATTGTACACCTGGAACCTATGTAATTCTTATTAACCAGTATCACCCCAATGAGTGTAACAATATAAATAAGGAAGGAAGGAAGGAAGGAAGGAAGTAGGTAAGGCATGCAGAGCACTCAACATAGTGCCCAGAACAAAAAGCAAAGATACTAGAAAAGAACCAGGTGGGTGTCTAGATACTCAAGACTGACATTTAAAGAGGAATCTGATCTGGAGACAGAGATATAGAGCTTACTTGAGTTGACCACAACTGTCAAAACAATTGATGTGATCACCCGGTACAAACACACAAATGAGAAAAATGGGGGCAAGAGCAGGATTCTGGGAAACCCCAACATATACAAAGGGGAGTGGAAAAGGCAGCCACGAAGGACACAGAAGGAGCAAAATGCCAGGAAAATGCGGAGGAAGTGGGCAGCAGGCTGGGCTGAGTGAAGACTGGAAATGTAATGGGATTTGGTACCTGAGCCCTCTGCCCGCATCTATGGTACAGTGAGAGCTGCAGGTGCTCCATGAATTGTGACCAGATGAACAAGTAATGGGACTAGAGGTCAGATTCTGTTAAGTGGAGGTAAAACTGGTGGGGACTGGGGGGTGGGGGGTCTTCCCTTCCAAGCAGATTGATGGGTTGCTTAGGTACAAAAGGGTGAAGGTAAGTGTGGGCCTTTTAGATCCAGGTAAAAATGATCATAGGAAAAGGGGAAAATGGAAAAGATAAATAACATGAGAAGCCTGTTGAGAATATTCAAAGAGGACACAGGTTGGGGTAATGCATCCTGGAGCCCAACATCTCAAGGATGACAAGTTTAATGCAGGAATCCTTAGTGGGCCAAGAATAATAATTGTTTTATATACAAGATTAGGTTATGAGTTGAGTGTATCCCCCACCCCTCAAAAGATGTATTTAAGTCCTAACCCCTAATACCTCAAAACATGACCTAATTTGGAAACAGGGTCTTTGCAGACTTTAAGTTAAGATGGGCCTCTAGTCCAACATAACTAATGTTCTTACAAGGGGATGGCTATGTGAAGACACACATATGTTCTCCCTAGCACACTATGTGAGGAAGAAGGCCAATTGGAGTGATGTGGCTACAAGCCAAGGAACACCAAAGATGACCAGCAAACCACTAGAAGCTGGGAAGCGGCAAGGAAGGATTTCCCATGGGTTTCAGAGGGAACATGGCCCTTACAACACTTTGATTTTAACTTCCAGCCTTCAGACATGTGAGATAATAAATCACTATTGTTCTAAGCCACCCAGTTTGTGGTACTTTGTCATGGTAGCCCTAAGAATTAATACGGGTAGAGACAGACAATTTAGACCTGAAACTTGAGGTCATGCAGAAAAGAACCTACAAGATCTCTGATTCTATCACTGGCCCCAGCACAATCCCTGTGATCATGTTTGGAATGGCTCCTCCATACTGATTTTTATTATTCCCCTCAGGAGGAAAAACCCTTTTTCCATCGCACTTACTTGTTTTCCATACTCCTGCCAAGAACCAAAGTCATCCACCCAGTACCAAACCCACTCGGTGGTGAGGATGAAGTGTGGAGGTTTGGTAACTGAGGAGGCTGTAGAGAGGCGGCGAGCCCGGGCAGTACCAAACTTCATACCATTAAATTTCAGAGTATCAAAGTGAAAGGTGGCCGACTCAGCACAAAGAATCCTGCAAAAGAACATGGGAGGTACACTGAAAATTCCACCAGCCAGATGAACACAGGGCCCTCAGCTTCCACCCATGGTCCTGTACATGCGTGGCTGTTAGATGAACATAAATGTGATATGCACATTAAAAAAACTGTTTCCAAGGTGGGGAGGAGAGGACTGTTACTTAAGATCAGTTTTGCCATACAAAAATAATAGAAATCAAGGTAATATGTAAAACTGATTACCACGACATTCCTTTCACTACTAAGAAAATGCTGGTTAAAATATTCTTTTTTAAAAAGCACTGCTGAGCTGGCAAGAAAGAAAAATTCTTAAAAGCCAAAATAACAATACTTTATATATGCTGAGTGTTTATTGTGTGAGTGTCTCTCTGCTGACACCTTGATTTCAGACTTCTAGCCTCTACAACTGTGAGAGAATAAATTTCTATTGTTTTAAGTCATCAAGTTTGTGGTAATTGGTTGTGGTAGCCCTAGGAAACTATTATACTTACATTTAGACTCATCAGCTAACTCCTAAATAGAAGCAATGGAAGCCAGGAAACAATAGAATAGTCTTTGAAGAGTTGAAATTAAATACCCAATAAAATTCTTTCAAGAATGAGGATAAAATAGACAACTTCAGAAAAACATAAAACATATCTGACGCTAGTCTCTCAATAAAGCAACTTCCAGAACATAAATCTGAAGAATAATGATCCACAAGGAAACGTACGGCAAAGGAGTGGTGAGCACAAAACAAAATTATAAATATGTAAGTTTAAGCAAATATTGTTACATAAAACAATGCTAATTTCTAACTTTTGGGATTAAAATAACAGAAGAAACACATATAGTATATCTATTATGCCTAGCATTGTTCTGAGTGTTTTATATATACTAACTCTTTTAAATATCAAAATGACCCTTTGATGTAAGAACTACTATTTTATCTACTTGACATATAGGGAAACTGAGGCAAAGGAGGGTTAAGCAATTTGCCCAAATTCATACAAGTAGTAAATAAATTTGAATGGAACTAGATAGAATTCAAATGTTTACAATTCTTTTATAGTTTAAGAGAATGATTAAAAGTATAAATTAGCTTAACTTATTACACTACAGTTTATTAAGTTAAAGGGCCTGTTGATTTTTCTACAGTAACCACTAAAAGAACAGCAATTTGGTATGTAACTTCCAAACTGGTAGATAAGGGGGGAAAAATCAAATGAGGAAAAAAAACCTAAGACCAAAAAGATAAAAGAAATGTAGAAAAAGCATGTCAAATAGCAAAAATCAAGATGGACGGTAAAAATTAATTCAAATGTATAAGTAAACACAATAAATGTAAATAAACTAACTTTTAATTAAAAGACAAAGACTGTCAAAATTGAAAAATATCCATTTCTATAGTGTTTACAGAAAATATATCTAAAATATAAGGATAAAATATCTTAAAAGTAAAAGAATAGTGAATGGTAACTAAAAGAAAGCTGGCATAAATTACTATAAAACAAAATACTTAAAGCAAAAATCATTACTAAAAGTAAAAAGCATCCACTTTACATTGCTAAGAGGCTCAAATTATTATGATAAAATTTTTTAAATTGTATATGCTTTACAAGTTTTTTATACATATAACAAAAATTGATGGAATTACAAGGAGAAAATTAACAAATTTACCATGAGTGTTAACATACCCTGTGAGTAACTAATAAAAGCAGCAAAAAAAATTAATAAGGACATAAAAGATTTGAACCACATAATTAGCGTACTTCATCTAGCACATTTTTAGTATACATACATGGTCTGACAATTAAGTTCACGAACTCAACCTAGAAAAAGTGCTACATACCTCATTGCTGAACATCACCTTTGAAGTACGCCCCTTGGGAAACTATGAACCAGTGCCAGCACCTAGTCCACCCTTCAAAGCAATTTTGGAACTCTTTTTCTAGAATGACGATCAGAGCTGTCGTCGTATTACCCTTGATGTTCCTGAATATCCTCAAAATGTCTACCTTTCACTATTTCCTTTAACTTTGGGTAAAGAAAAATGTCATTGGGAGCCAAATCATGTGAGTAGGGAGGATGTTCCAATACAGTTATTTGTGTACTGGCTAAAAATTCCCTCATATACAGTGCTGTTTGAGCTGGTGCATTGTCATGATGCAAGAGTCATGAGTTGTTGGCGAGAAGTTCAGGTTGTTTTCATCTAACTTTTCCACACAGCCTTTTCAGCACTTCCAAATAGTAAACTTGGTTGACTGTCCAGTTGGAACAAATTCATAATGAACAATCCCCCTGATATTAAAAAGGTTAGCAACATTGTTTTAACTCTGATTTGGACTGACAGAACTTTTTGATCATGGAGAATTGGGTGACTTCCATTGTGAATCTTGATGCTTTGTTTCAGGGTCATATTGGTACACCCATGTTTCATCACCAGTGATAACACTGCCCAAAACATGGTCTTGCCTCTCCAAAAGGTCTTGGCAAACTTCAACTCTCCTTTGCTTTTGTTCTTTGGTGAGCTTCTTTGGGGACCATTTTTGTACATATCTTTCTCATGCCAAGATTTTCAGTTAAGATTTTCCTTTTTCTCTATCAATGTTTACTTAGTATGCCATACTTCTTATAGTCAGCAAATAATTTTGATGCACAATTCAACATATTTTTGCAATGTTTTCATCAGTTCTAATCATTACTGACTGCCCTGACCTCATTGCATCAGTGATGCTTTCTCTCCCCTCAGAAAAACATTTAATCCATTTGTACACTGTCACTTTCTTCACAGCATTATCCCCATAAACTACAACTAACATGTCCCTGATTTTACTTCCATTCTCGCCAAGGTTAACAAGACGTGTTGTTCATTGCTCCAATTCAAGCTCCAACATTCTCACAACAGCACACAAAAATACGCAACAACAATAAACACCACTCAGGAAAAAAACAGCCACACACACAGAGCTGTAAGACACAGATATACCAAGGTTATGAGACCTTACCAAAGTGTTTGGTATAGTGCTGCCAATGGAAGCATATGGTGGCAAGTTCGTGAACTTAATTAGCAGACCTTGTAGAACTTTCACTAAAACTAAAACTGATCATGTATTACACCTATAAAGCAAGTCTCAACAAAACTCAAAGTACCTGTTATTATGCTGTCTATATTTTCTGACCACAATGCAGTTCATTTGTAATTAAATAAATGAAATTTAAAATACACTTAGAAATACACCAAGGGTCATCTAATATACAATATGAGATCAAAAAGGACAAAAGTTGATTATTCCAAAAAAGAAAAATACCAGTATAATTAATTCTGCAAGACTGATCAGAAAAAAAGGGGAAGGGGAAAAGAAATATGAGAAATGTAAAAGGGTTAAATAATTATCTAAAACCTTCCTAAAGACAAAAGCCCAGGACCAGACAGTCTCCCTAATGAGTTTTGTGAAGCATTTAAAGAGGAATTAATAATGCCTATCCTCCTCAAACTCTTCCAAAAAAATTGAAAGAGGCAGTACTTTCCAACTCATTCTATAAGGCCAACATTACCCTAATACCAAAACCTGTAAGGATAACACAAAAAAAGAAAACTATAGATCAATATCTCTGATGAACACAGATGTGAAAATCTTAAACAAAACACTAGCAAATAGAATATAATAGGGCATTAAAAATATACACCATTTCGATTCCCAGCCAGGGTACTACCCCACTCCCAAAAATATATATATACACCATGATCAAGTGGGATTCATCCCAGGGGCACAAGGATGGTTCAACATACATAAATCAATCAATGTGATACACCACATAAATAAAATAAATGATAAAAGTCATATAATTTTATCATTTGAGGCAGAAAAAGCATTTGACAAGATACAAAATGCATTTATGATCAAAACACTTACCTCAATATAAAAGGCCATATAGAACAAACCCTCAGCTAACATACTGAATGGGGTAAAACTGAGGCCTATTCTCCTAAAATCAGGAACAAGACAGGGATGCCCCCCATTGCCACTGCTTTTCAATATAGTACTGGAAGGTCTAGCCAGAGCAATCAGGCAAAAGAAAGGAATAAAAGGCATCCAAATTGGGAAAGAAGAAGTCACCATTTGTAGATAACATGATCCTTTATTGAGAAACTCCTAAAGACTCCACCAGAAAACTATTAGAAACAATAACCGAATACAGTAAAATCAAAGGATACAAAAATCAATGTACAAAACTCAATTCCATTTCTACAGGCAAACAACCAAACTTCAGAAAAAGAAATGAGGAGTTCCCTGGTGGTGTAGTGGCTAAGGCTTCGGTGCTGTCAATGCTGTGTCCTGGGTTCGATTCCCAGCCAGGGAACTATCCACATGAAAAAAAAAAAAAAGAATTCTAGGGTTCTCTGGTGGTGTAGTGGCTAGGCTTTGGTGCTCTCAATACCATGGCCTGGGTTCAATTCCCAGCCAGGGAACAAACCAAAAAAAAAAAAAGACATTTCAGAAAAAGAAATGAGAAAATACCTTTTGCAATCACAACAAAAAGAATAAAATGCCTAGGAATAAAGTGAACACAGAACGTGAAGAACTTACGTTGAGAACTATAAGACACTACTAAAAGGAATTGAAGAGGACACAAAGAAATAGAAAGATATTCCGCATTCGTGGGTTAGAAGAATCAACTTAGTTAAAATGGCCAAATTCCCCAAAGCAATATACAGATAATGCAATTCTCATTAAAATCTCAGACATTTGGAGTTCCCTGATGGTGTAGTGGCTTAAGGCTTCGGCGCTGGTGCTGTCAGTGCTGCGGCCTGGGTTCAATTCCTGGTCAGGAAACTATCCACATACCAAAAAGCAAAAAAAAAAAAAAAAAAAATCTCAGACATTCTTTCAAGAAATAGATAAAAGATATGCTAAGCAAAATAAGCCAGAAAGAAAAAAAAAAACAAGAACCATACGACTTCACTCATATGTGGAATATAAAATTGAAATCAACAAAAAACAAACAAACAAACAAAAGACTCATGAACACAATCAACAGTTTAATAGTTATTTGGGAGCAAGGGGGGAGGGGGTGGGAGAAGAGGAAGAGGGTGGAAAAGGAGGGAGGGGGAGCCAAATATATGGTGATGAAAAGAGAACTCACACTGGGTAGTGAACATACAATGCAATAAATAGATGATGTACTGTAGAATTGCAAAAAAAAAAGGAAGAAAAAAGAAAAAAACAGAAAGAGATAAAAGAATCATCAGATTCATATAGAACCACCGAAGCCCCAAAGCAATCCTACAAAAAAATGCACTGTAGAATTGTATGCCTGAGGCCTGTGTGATCCTTGCTAGCAGATGTCACCCCAGTAAGTCTAGCAATAAAAATGAATTTAAAAAATAAATAAATAAATAAATAAATGACCAATGAAGCTCAAAAAAAAAAGAATAAGGCTGGAGGCATCACACTCCCCAATTTCAATCTATACTACAGAGCATCAATAATCAAAACAGGTACTGACAATAAAACAGACACACAGATCAATGGAACAGAATAAAAAACCCAGAAATAAACTCACAAATTTATGGACAGATAACTGTTGACAAAGAAGCGAAAAATATACAATGGGGAAAAGAAAGCCTCTTCAGTAAATAGTGCTGGGAAAATTGGAAAATCACATGCAAAAGAATGAACCTGAGCTGCAAATTGTCACCATATACAAAAATTAAATCAAAATGGATTAAAGACCTCCACATAAGACCCAAAACAATAAATTATATAGAAGAAAACATCAGTACCAACGTATAGACCTTGGGTTCAGGGAAGACTTTATGAACCTGACCTCAAATGCAAGGGAAGTAAAAGCAAAAATAAATGAATGGGACCATATCAAACTAAAAAGCTTCTGCACAGCAATAAAAATGTCAAAAGGACAAAATTTAAGGTGCTATCGACACTAAAAGGGCTATCACAAGTAACTTGACGGCTATTAATTTGTAAATAAATAAAATGAACAAACTCCTGTAAGAAACAAATTACCAAAACTACCTAAAGAAAAATAGAAAACCTGATTGGTCCTACAACAATGATAAGATATTGGGTCCATATTCCAACAAATAGAACATTGTTATAGACACATGATCAATCATTTAGAAAAAAAAATTCCAATTTTACATAAAATTTTTCAGAGAACAGGAAAAAAAACAAAACAAAACAAAAAAACCATCCCAAACTCATTTTCATGAGGTTAGAAACTTATTAAGATTAAAAAAAAAACAAAAAAAAACCAAGCAAAGATAATATGTAACAGTTACAGGCCAATCTTACTCAAGTATAAATGCAAAAATCTTAAACCAAGTGCCTGTAATCCAAATTCAGCAGTGTGTGTGTGTGTGTGTGTGTGTGTGTGTGTGTGTGTGTGAGAGAGAGAGAGAGAGAGAGAGTGAGTGTGAGTGTGTGAGTGTGTGTCCCAGCTAAGTGTGACTTAAGCCCAGGAATGCAGTGGACTTAGTGGACTTAACATTAGAAAATTAATGTTAATCCATGTAACAAAACATCAAGAACAAAACATGAGCTCTTAATTAATTCAGAAGCAGCACTCAATATAATTTAATTTCCACACACAATTAAAACAAAAATGATCCTAGCATACTAGGAATAAAATTAGAATTCCATAACAAAGCCAATGTTTCCAAACACATATTCATACTTAAGTAACATTTTAACACTTAAAAGTTATTCCTTTTTAAATTAAGGGGAAAAAAAAGAAAGAAGAATAGTATTTCAGCTGTCATCACTTCTATTTAGCACAGTAGAGGAGGTCCTAGCCACTACAATAAAGCAATAAAAAGAAATAAAATTTATAAGAATTAAAAAGAAATTCTATTCACCAATTATATTAATGGCTATATAGATATTTATAATATAGATAACTATATATAAATATATATCTACACACATTTATGTCCAGAAATTTTAAAAATTCCTAAAATTAAATAAATAACTAAAAACACAACACAAGATTTAGATATCTAGATTATACAGGTAATTCAAATATATTATCTGTAGATTCTTTAAGATATTTTAGTAGTTTCAGGACACAAGATAATATACAAAAGTCAACTGCATTACTATATACCAACAGAGAAAATACAACAAAAAGATTTTTTCACTGGGGATATAAGGTACAACATGATGACTACAGTTAACAACACTGTGTGGTATATTTGAAAGGTGCTAATATTGCTTTCTGCAGCAGCACATACACGAAAATTGGAATGATACAGAGAAGATTAGCATGGCGCCTGTGTAAGGATGACATGCAAATTTATGAAGTTTTACATTTTAAAGAAAAAAAAGAAAATTGCTAAAAGAGAAGATCCTAAAAGTTCTCATCACAAGGAAATAAAAATGTTTTTGTAGCTATATTAGGTAATGGATATTAACTAAACTTACTATAGTAATCATTTTGCAATATATACATACATCAAGTCATTGTGCTGTACACTTTAAACTTACGTAGTGTTTGTATGTCAACTGTATCTCAATAAAAGTGGGAAAAAATAAAATAAATTTTAAAAAAAATTTTAAGTGAAGAAGCCAACAAATCCCTAAATAAAATCTAACGAAAGATATAAAAGACCTTAATGGAGAAAATTATAGAACTATTGAAAGATATTAAAGAGCTAAATAAATGCTATCAGATATATGGAAGTCTCAGCATCATAAAGATGTCAATTCGCCCTAAACTAACAGGAATCAATGCAATTTCAATTTTAAAAAGTCACAAGAGAGTTGGGGTTTTTCTGAGAACTGATGAGATTTTCAAATTTTAAAAAGAAGCAAAAAACCAAAAAGAGTCAAGGCAATACAAAGAAAAACAAAGTGGGGATTCACTTCAGCAGATGCCAAAACCTACTGAAAAATTCTACGGTAAGAGTGTGTTCTATGAAACAGAAGAGGGGAGAAACAGACCTGGATGCTTATTTGCTAACCTAGCACCTGACACAGAAGGCATTAAAAATAGGTAGAGAAAAGATGGTCTACTTTAAAAATGTAGTATTTGGTACCTAAGTCTAAAAATAAGCTATAAAATGTGTTAACATTTTTGCCATATTTGGCTTGGTTTTGATGGGTTTAAAAATAAATTAACTTCTAGAAATTATTAACAGTGATGGCTACACAAAAATGCAAATGTACTTAATGCCACTGAACACTCAAAAATGGTTTAGAACACTTTGTTATATATATTTATGTTATGTAAATTTTACAATTTTTAAATTAGATTTTTAAAAAGTGGTCTTTGGCAAAGCTGGTAATTCATGTGCATGAGAATGAAACTGTCATACTTCACCACATTCAGGGAGAAATTAAATATAGTCCTTACAACCTTAAGACTTTTCAAAGAAAATTCAAGAAAATTTCTTTATGGTCTTGGGCTAAGAAAGGATTTCTTATGACACAAAAAGTATAAAACAATAAACAAAAGACAGAAAAATACTTCTTTTCATTAAAATATACCATAACTTGACAGAGTTTATTTGCAACACACATTTAATATCCAGAAATTTTTTAAATTCCTAAAACTAAATAAATAAAAACATAACACAACCTCCCCAGGCCCACCAAAATGGGCAAACTACTAAGACAGACATTTCACACCAGAAGCACAAATGGCCAACAAACATATGGAGACACTTTACCTCATAGGATAAGCAAATGAAGATATCAATTTACAACCCCAGACTGAGAAAAGTTCAGATGACAGACACTACCAAACACTAGGGAGACACGACACTACAATTGCTAATGAGGGTAGAAAGTGGCAAGATCATTCTGGAAAACAATTTGGCATCTACCTGACAGAGTTGAGGATGGACCCCATCTAACCCCAGCAGTTCCATCCCTGAACATTTGCCCTATGGAAGCCCATGCACATGTACACCAGGAGACAAGACGACTTGGATGAGTCTTGGGAAAGAGTGCTAAAAAAAGGACGTCAGACACACAGTCCAGGGTACAGTTCCATTTAGAAGTTCAAGAACAGGCAAGACTAATTTATGGTAATAGATATCTGAACAGCCTCAGGAGTTGGCACTGACTAGGAGACAGGGGCAGCTTACTGGGGTGATGAACATGATCTATAGCTGGATCACTGTTGGCTACAAGAGTGTATGCATTTGTCAAACTCACTGAGCTATACACTTAATATCTGTGCACTTCACTGTGTGTAAATTTTGCCTCAGAATAAAAGAGAGGGAGAGAGAGAGAGGGTATGGATTGTAGGCTACTTCATCTTTTATAAGGGGAATAATTTGTATCACATACTTTGCCAGTAGCAATTTGCACATAATTGCACTCTAAGCACAAATTTATTTTATTCACTCAAAAAGTACACTCAAATTCTCTTCATGGCAACATATTTCAGCAAATTCAATCCCAGATATGCTAAGTACTCAAAAATAAGGCTACCAATGCCTTCCCAATTTATCCTCAGTTGGCTAAGTTAAAATACTGGGACATACTTAGAAAAATAAGAAAGTTAATGGCTAGATAAACAGCAGTTTCAGCTATATGACTTAACAGGCAAAGGTTAAAATTTCACAAATGGTTCTCTTTTTTTCCTGCACTAATCAATGAGGATATAAATACGTGATCAATCCCAACAGCAAATAATTCAGAACTCACTTGGTACTGCTACCACCTTTCCCACAGATCCTCCCTGAAAGGACAGGAAGGTGGAAGAACAGACACCAAACCACCAGTATGAACATTGACTTCTTTTTTTTTTTTTTTTTTTTGGGGGGGGGGCGGGGGCGGGTAGTACTCTGGCTGGGAATTGAATGAACATTAACTTCTAATTCCCAGCCCCAACCCTTTACCTCCAGACCAGTTTGCTTACTGAGTGTGTGTGTGTGCATGCGCGCACACGCGTGCGAGAGCAAGTAAGCGAGAGAGCGCGCAAGCTCACGCACCATCAAAAAACTAAACCCTGCTGTTTCTAAACTTCCCACACCACATAGAAAAGGCCAGGTACAAAGCAGACACAGTGGCATATTTCCTACCTGTCTTTACTGGGATTGCTATATGTCTTTTCAATAAGCTCCATATTGTCCAAATCCTTCCACTTGTCTCCATCCAAGAATTGCCATCGATATGGCAAATGGAAATGAACTTTATTGCATTTATCTAAAATAAAAATATAAAGAAATAAGACATGTTGGTCTTAGACAGCATGGCCAACTAAATCTGTGGGGCAGTCTTTTTTTAGTACAGTCATGTCTTAGCATTTAAATATTGAAATACTATGCATTTTATTATATACATTTTCCTTTTATGCCTCCCCTTTTAAAAGAATATTACACTGATTTTTAAAAAGACATATGTTGGAAGGTTATATTATATATAAATTTCATCTCATGATAGTAAAGCTGATCATGAGAAGGTCAAAGCCTCCACCCCTGCAGACAGTAGTCTATGCCTTATTGTTTTCCATGTGGCAGATGGATGCGTTGTGATCACATCAAAAATAAAGTCAGCTTCATCTCTACTAGAAACCCATCCCAGCCCCAGCATTTCGACCACAGGTAGGTCAGGAGCATAGTTACAGCACACTTTGACCTTCCTGGTTAACATACTCACCTGTCCTCAACATATGCCCACACCCTGCAGGTGTTTGAACACACTACACTGTCCCTGCAGATATACACACACTGGCCCAGTTCTATGGTTTTCAACTGATGACTCCCCCTTTTCCATGCTCCCCAGGGCTTCTGTCACTCCTAGCACTTCCTTTCTGCCTCACCTTGGCTCATACAGGCATCTCACCTGAAATGTTGCCCATACCCTCTCTCTACCTTTCAATATCTTCTCAGGTTCTGGTATATCCATACAAAGGAATGCTGTAAGAGGGAAGGGAGACAGGAAAGAAAAGAAATGGGAAGCTCTGTGCACTCTGATATGGATCTGCCTCCAAGATACATGCTATTAGGTAGAAAAATATACAAGGTGCAGAATACCTCCGAGTTAAAAAAAAAACAAAAAGAAAAAAGAAAAAAGAAAAAAAATTTTAAGAGATACTCTAACTAAATACACATATATGCATATATTATATACCTTGCTGGGGAAACTGAGGGGTGGGGACAAAGTTATAAGGAAAGATTTCTGGGGTTTTTTTGCATCTTTTGAATTTTGAACCACAAGCACATTTTATATATTCCAAAAAAATTAAATGTATAGTTAAGTGAAAAAAAGATATGTAACAGTGTGTGTAGTGCACCTGTTTAAAAAGGAAATAGACTAGACATATATAGTTGTATGAGGTTGGACAATTAATTTTGCAAACTCATCCTAGAAAAACTGCTATATACTTCACTGCTGAATATCATTACAGTCACCTTCAAAGTTTTCCCCTTGGGAAGCTATGCACCAAAGCAAGTGCCTAGTCCACCCTTCAAAGCAATTTTGGAACTCCTTTTCTGGAATGGCCATCAGAGCTGTCATAGTACCCAAAATCTGACAATTAAGTTCGCAAACTTACTACTATGAGCTTATGTGGGCAGCATTGTACAAATACTTGGTAAGGTGTCATAATCTTGGCAAGGTGTCATAACACCTTACCGTAGTGAGGTATGTAGCACTTTTTCTAGGATGTGTTCATAAAATTAACTGTCTGACTTCATACATGTATAAAATCTTTATAAAAGGTTATTCAAGGAACTGGTAATAACTGTTTCTGGAGGGGGTCTGGGTGCTGGGAAAAAGAGGTGTGAGACACAGACTGTCCTTTGTACAATCTAAATTCATCTTTCAAAATGAAGAATGGCTAATTTGAGATTTAAAAAAACTAAAGTATTCAAAATTTTAAGCATTTTTTCAGGCAAGTCTCAATACTACTTCTTCCCAAGGGACCCTGCAAAAGGTATGGTGGTGGGGTAGGACCATGTCTTGTACACCTCTGTAACCTCACGGTAAGCGGACCAAGGGTCAACAATTGATACTCACTTGCTGCATGACCCAAAAAGTTATGTTTCCCAAAACTCATCTACAGTTTGATTTTCAGAAACTCAAATACTTCTTACTGTCCCTCAACTTCTCAACAAAATTGCTTCAGAACTGGTTTGGCCAAACGCCAAACACCAGCTCATGATTAAGGCCTGGCCTCCTCTGGATGGGGGAGAGAATCAAGGGATGGCCTCAGAGCAGAGCTCCAAGAATGAGAAGCAGACCTGCACATGGATAAAGGCATTTCCTCTGACTTACCTTGAAAGCTACAACTTTTTCGAATATGGTACAAGCAGATCTGATCACTCTCGTCCTGGTTAGTAGTGGCTTGGGACACAGAACCTGAACTGTCTTTTCTTTCTACAAAGAAATACCACAAAGATGTATCAGCCTCCATGGAAGCTTCATTTATGAGGTTGGAGTAGTTCAAGGTACAAAGGAGAGATGATGATTCATTCATCTCTGCACAAAACAAGAGTGGGCAGGTAAGCTCACAAAATTCTACAGTGCTCAGAGTGAAAGTACCCTCAGATTTACAGGTGGGCCCTCTGCTTTTCAGGGAGGAGCCAGGGAGCCCAAGGTAACACAGCAGCTTGCAAAATCCGATATAATGAGGATTCTTTTCTCAGCTCTGGCTGTGCACCCAGTTCACTGGGAGACCCATTTAAAAATACAAGTACTTGGCTGTGCCCCAGATGGACTCAATCAGAATCTCCAGGGGTAGAACCTGGGGAGAACCACTATCCTATACATTGAGATAGCTTAAGATTCTTTCAGTATCTAGGCGGTGATGACACCAGAGGGCAAGTAGGGAACTGTATTTTATAAACTAGATTTTATTCTAATAGCAAATATTTGTTAATGAACTATTAGAATTGGGTATAATACCAAGAAAACACAGTAAATGAAAAGCATACCTCTCAAAATAAAAATCTCAATTAACTTTAGGTTAATTATAAAAATTTTAATATTAAAAAGGGCATGTAAGGGGTTCCCTGGTGGCTAGGATTCGGTATACATATACACACACAGGTATGTAAGTGATTTCAAAGTTTACCTTTACTAGCAGTGCTCCAATGAGACTTTACCTAATAATTACATTTCTGCACTGCTTCATCTTCTACCACATGAAGTATATAGGAAACCCTCCTCATGTAGTATCAATTTTGTTATTAGTCTTCCCTTTTCTTTTTTATGGGCCCCTCAGATATCCACAGGCTGGGCCTCAAAACCCAAATCTGTGGAGCCTGGAGGTCACCTACGAGGGCAGGTGTCCTTCCCTCCCTTTCTATCAAGGTCATAATCCAAACAAACTCTTTAAGATCTATTTAAAGCAAAACCTCTCTACTTCTGGGCTTCCTACTATTGAAAGAAATAAACCAAGATTAATTAAAGAAAATGTAAAGAGAAAACACATGTGGCAAGGACAATCTTTAAATATAAAAATCAGATAAGATTAGCGAATGTTTGTTGGTAGTTTTGACACTTACCTAGTACTTTAGGAAGCAGAATATTAAAAATCACAGATATTACTACAGCTAACAAGTGGGTTTAATTGTGCATCTCTGGGGGAAGCCATGTTTCATAGTCACCAAGACATAACCAGGGCCCAGGACAGTGGGTAGCTAGCACATGGCAAGCACTCAAATGTGTTCAAGGGATAACCAGAATGGCCAGCCAACAACTGATACTATGAAATGCAAAGGACACCATTGTATCACAACCTCCCCAAAGGACCACTTTGTTCATTTCCCATATAACAGATACTCAAGCAATGCTTATTACATAAATAGTCTCTGCTCAGAATTCCGCCATGTGCCTATCACTAAGTTTGACATTCCTTTTAAAAAAAATAATAATTACTCTAGCATGCTCTAGCATATTCAAAAACTATCTCAGTGCCCATGTGGACCAGACACTGCCTAGGTGCTGGAGATGAGCAATGACTAAAAAAATCCACTTATTTGTATCAAAAAGAAAGCCAAAATTAAAAGATGCCTCATTCACTCATTTTTTAAAAAAAATAAAACATCATGCAACGCAAAGGACACTCCTATAGTTGTACAGCACGGCATTCTTAACTTTGGGGTCCCTTATTGAAAGGCAAGGTCTCCAAGGGGTAGAGAGACAACTGCACAAGAAAAGCAGTCTCATCCTCAATGCCGACAAACCCGTTAGGTGTCAACACCAAATGGAACTTTTCTAGAACGTCTTGCTTGTTCTTGGCCATGATTTAAACTCATTCCCATGAACCCCATTAGCAAGGAAGTGATCACTAACTGCAATTTACAAAAGAAGCACAGACTTATCCAGTCACATACTCCACTTAATGGCCAGATGGAATCCAGGAGCCCCAGTCCAGGGCCTTACCAGAAGTCCCAGGAGCAGGAAAGTGCACTCTGCCAGAGGTGGAGTTCCTATTCTTGATGTCATGAATATTTCTATAAATGGAAGGCAATCTGCTCACCAGGTCTGAGCTCATGCCCAACTTCTCTAGTTTTTCCAGATTCTCAGAACTAGAGAAATCATGGGATCTCTTACAACCTGTGCCAAATTTGCATTCACCCTGTAAAAAATACTGGCAGACATGGAGTTTGATACATTTCCTCTGAAAAGAACAAGAGCCATGGTGTCCATCTCCTTTGTTGTAGTGAAGGCAAACCTGTTGACAGAGAATGAAAAAGACAGCAGCTTAGGAAAGCTTCACAAGACACCAACTCCTGACCAGCACACTGGTTAGAAGATTTTCTAGAAACCTAGCCACTGCTGTGGTTCTGTTATCCACACAGGCCACACAGCTATGAGAATATCCCTCACTCTAGATCAGTGGTTTCCAACCTTTTTCTACTTGTGTACCTCTTTGTAGCCCATTTCTATAAATTGTTACCCTTGTTTTTAAAGCAGCTGTTTTTAAATACTGACACTTTTGTTCAGTGCCTATCTTAATGTAAAATAGTGGAAATGAGGTAATAAGTTAAGAAAAATTACAAACACTAAAAGCACAAAACACAGATTTAATTTTATAATATTTGTAATACAGTTGAATATTGATAATGATCAATATTCACTTTTAATATTATTAATATTTATTTGTGGTATCTGAAAAGTCTGCAATTGTTATGCATATCACTAGCCAATTGAAACATTGTTAGTGAGATTACTGAGTTTGCTTTGATGCACTTAGTTTCTTGAAATCAAGCTCAAAAGATGCAAGATACAGTCTTAATCCGGACTTGCATTAAGCTTGTTGTGGTACTTATTTTTTACGAAGGTATAAGAAGAAAAAGCTGGGAGTTCCCTGATGGAGTAGTGGCTTAAGGCTTCAGCATTGGTGCTGTCAGCGCTGCGGCCTGGGTTCGATTCCCAGTCAGGGAGCTACCCACATACCAAAAAAAAAAAAAAAAAAAAAAAGAAGAAGAAGAAGAAAAAGCTCTCTTTACTAGTTCTGTATTAGTAAATGGCAAGAGGTATTTGAGTGCCTTCTTACTGAGCTGTTCTTATTCCTCACTAACATCTAGCTAGGTATTATTAAGATGTTTTCTTTTAAAATCAGAATTTAAAGAAGAATCGATTCCAGTTCAATTAACTGCTTTTCACTGATTGACAGTTTTGCTTCTTTGAAGAATTCTTCATTGAAGGGATATGCAATCTAGTCGTTTTCTTTTCCACGTTGAGGGAAGTACTTATATAAAAGGACACTTTAAGACCTTCCAAGTGACTTAAAATATTCTCTGCCATGTTTTCGGATAGGTGCAAGTCATTCTCAGATAAGTTGTGCAGTTTCAAAAATTTCAAGCTGACCTCTTTCGGTACATGTTTCCAAAACTCCAGTTTTTTAATCATTGACTCAGTTTTGTTGGTTACTTTGAATATGGAGATTGAGCCGTTTTGAAGTCCCAAGTTGACTTTGTTTATTTCTAGAAAAATGTCTGATAAATATGCAAGACTTTGAAGCCATCGCTGTCCTGAAACTCTGAAGCAAAAGGGAAATTATGGTCTTCAAAAACTACTTGGACTTCACGTCTAAGTTCAAACATCCATGTAAGTACTTTGCCATGAGATAGCCACTTTACCTCCATATGCAAAAGAATTACTGTGAATGCTGTTCATTTCCTCACACAATACTTTAAACAACCTGGAGTTTTGTGGTTGTGACTGAATAAAATTTACAACTTTTACAGCCTCATCAAGAACATCTTCCAGTTCACTAGGAAGAGGCTTGGATGCAAGATGTTTGTCTATGAATGCAGCAGTGACCTCATGGTACATGGGGAGCTACTTCTTTAATTCGGCCACATAGCCCTATAAAACAAGCTGACACGGGCTTGGCTCCATCAGTGCATACACAAAATTCGACCAAAAAATGTCCTTTTCAATGACGTAACCATTAATTGTATAAAAAACATTTTCCCCTGGGGTAAGCTCTGTCAATGGGTAACAGAGCAACAAGTTTTCCTCAATTTCATTTCCTACCAGATACGTCGTGATGATGGGCAAAACAGATAAATCAACAACATCTACACTTTCTTCCACCTGGATGGAAAATAATTGACTTTTCCTAATTCTATCTACTACTACAGCTTCAACATCATCAGACATTGCCTGAATTTGTCAAGATATCGTATTGTTTGAAAAAGAGATAGTATTGATTTTGCAGACATGTTCTTCCCCAAACATACAAAAAATGGTATCCTTAATAGAAGGAGAAATTAAATCTTCAGCTATGGATGGTGTGGTTTTTACACATTCAGCTATGCCATAAGCAATACAGTATGAAGCTTCAACTGCATTCTCATTATCTTTCTTTCTTGACATCATGTATGAAATTAACAAAATAATGTATTTCTTTGTTTTTATACATAGATTGTTTAGTTTCTAAATATCAAATGAGTAGAGGGGGTTTCATGCAACCATTGGATAATATGTCCCCACACACAACACACAAAGGCTTAGGACAGTCATCATCCCCGACAAATGAAAACCCTTATTTAATATACTCTTCAGAGTATTTCCTTTTCTTCTGTATAGTACTTTCTCCCGGTGTGAGTGTACTCATAGCTGCAAATACGTGTTGAGAAGTACTTTGGGATAGGTTATAATCCCCAACAAGTTTGGGTTTATTAACTGTTCCAGTTTTCAACCACTGATCCATAACTGACATGCTTAAAAATCACTGACACTAATAACCCCTGAGGGGTATATGCTGGGCCATTCAGGGGTATGTGAACAATAATCAGTAATGATGAAAAAACAAGTAAAAAATGCAAAATGTTAGTTATGAACAATAAAATTTTCAATTATCGTTAAAGGAGACACTTCGAATTAGATCACATTAGCAAATGATGATTGGTGAGGGCATGGCTATGAACCCTTCCCCCAAACCACTCTTCTACCAATCATCCTGCCATTCCACAACAATTCATTTGTGATGTTTCTACAACTTCCCCAAACATATAAATACATCCATAGCCTTGATCAGTATACTTATTGACTGAGTAAATGTAAGTGCATTGTCTTTAACTGTGATTCTTTTCAAGCAATTTTTTTAATTTAATGTTTAAATACTTGATTATCATTATCAATATTTAACTGTTACGAATATTGTAAAATTAATTTGTGATTTGTACTTATAGTGTAATAATTTTTCTTTCCTAACTTATTACCTCATTAACACTATTTTACATTAAGATAGGCAGTGAACAAAAGTGTACTTAAAAACAGCTGTTTTACTGCAGCCTGGGTTTGATTCCCAGCCAGGGAACTACCCCAAAAAAACAAACTAACAAACAAACAAAAGTTGTTTTAGAAACAAGGGTACAATTTATAGAAACAGGTTTAAAAGGGATACGCAAGTGGAAAAAGGTTGGGAATCACTGCTCTAAATTGATGACTGCTAATATATGCCCTTGCCTAAAACGGGAACCTTGTAGACAGTAGACTGCTCAGCCCCTCCACTGGAAAAATCCAACAGACTTCCAAGTGATTAGAGCTGCTCCCTTCCCAGGAGACATTTTAATGTAAATTGCGTAACAGCTCCTAACAAGCCTTACATTCTACCTACACCTTCCCCCTGATTCACCAACTCTCCCCCTGCCTATGCCCCAGTTTTTCCCAATTCTTTTTTCTACAACTCAGGATCACAGAGGCTCTGAGCGTTGAAAGCAGCAGTGTCCAATCTTACAGCTTCCTTGGGTCACACAGAAAATACACTAACACTAATGATAGCTGATGAGCTAAAAAAAAGTCACAAAAAAATCTTGTAATGTTTTAAGAGTTTGTGTTGGGTCATGCTCAAAGCTATTCTGGGCTGCAGGTTGGATGTGCCTGCAGCAGTGTCCAACCTTTTGGCTTCCCTAGGCCACAACGGAAGAATTGTCTTAGGCAACACATAAAATACACTAACACTAATGGTAACTAATGAGCTAAATAAAAGGTCATAAAAAATCTCATAATATTTTAAGAATTTGTGTTGGGCCGCATTCAAAGCCGTCCTGGGCCACAGGTTAGACATACCTGGTTTAAAGCATCTTAGGGGCCAAATACAGCCCTTTCATTTCTGTATGAGCAAACCGAGACTCAGAGAAATTAACTGGCTTGCCCTAGGTCACACAGCAATCTGGCACATACCATAACTGTTGAATTCAATTGTTGGCAAAGCTGGGACTTAAACTTGGATTAACTGTTCCTTCTCCTCTACCCTCTAAATTCCTGTAGATGTGAACCAGGCCAGAAACTACCAAGGGCCCATTCACTCTATTCATAGGCATTACAGTGAGCAAGAATCAGCAAGGACCTCACTTTGGGGATGGAAGCCCCACAGGGAAAAGCCAGAGAGGGCTGGACCCTTACCTTGATTCTGCCACTTACAAATTGCCTGACCTCTGGCAAGCCACTCACCAGTTCTGAGATTTAGTTTTTAATCCTGAAAGTGGGAATAATCCCACCTACATTCCTAGGCTATTCTAAGGATTTTATGGGAAATACACGAAGTGGCTAATACAATGCCTGGAACACAGAAGGTTCTTGATTCATGGTGGCGGCCCCCAGCTGGTCATCTGATAAGGAGACTAGCCTGTCAGCAGAAGTCCTGGCAGGAAAGCCACACTGGGTCTGAGTATATGGTCTCAGCTCCCATTTGCTAGCATTGTATCCTGAACCAACCTGCACACTCAAGCACACAGAGGTTACACACTCCTTACTGGTCACCTTCTAATTCATTTTCACACTATTGACAAGATGATCTCTCCAAAACAGAATGCCCAGTCTCCAAATGCAAACCTGCCCCCCAACTTCTTCCTGTGATACATCGGACTATGTAAATGAATCTCTGCTGATCCATTTCTTTCTCCCTTCTCTGACCCTAAATCTAGATTGTACTGACCTACATGCTGTACCCTGATCATGCCAGGTTCCCTCCTCTCTGTGCCTACCTCTTACCAGACCTTCATCTTCAGTTCCAGAGCAGGACCCACTGACTCAAGGACACCTTCCCAGCACCCAAACTGTGCCCCTGAGACAAGAGTACTCACTTCTATTAGAGCATCTAACATAGCACCTTACAATTATCTGTTGACTTGTCAGTGTGACCCAGTAAATGTGCCTTCTGGAAGGGCAGAATGGGGTCTTTTATCTCTTTATCACCAGTGCCTGACCCATGGTGGCTGGCTATTCAACACAGATTAGCTGAAGCAAATCAACACTAATTTTCAAAAGGAAAAAGTTAATACCTATTATGTGCCAGTCACTATGCTATGTATGTAGTAACTTTCTCAAATGGGTGATTTTAATTGAATCATATGGAAGCATTTTCATTAAAATATACCAACCAATCTAATTTCTGTCGCCTCATTGCAGAAACAGTGTCAGAGCATCCCTTATAACCTGTGCTGGTCACAGAAGGCACTACTCAGATCTGCTGCAGAGCACAACTGACTCTCAGCCCAGCTGCTGCCCTCTGAGAGCCACAACCTTATTCACATAGAGCCCATACTCCCAGGGAAAGTTCACAGCCAATGACAGAGCACACGGTTCTAGGGAGCCTCACTAGCTTCCAACAGGGAAAGCTTCAGCTCAGAACTAACAGGTGGCCAAGCAGAAGCTTTCTTAGAACTTTGCTGCAGTCAGGATCTCTTTCTATCCAGTTTCCTTCTTTCCCCTTCTCTTGTCACAGATGTCAGACCTGCATCACTTCCTAAAGGCTCACCCCACCTTCTTCCACTCTTTCTCTAATAAGCCTCTCACACTTCTAATCCCATTTTGGTGTCTGCTTCTAGAAGGATCTGAACTTGTACATAACCACTGCAGTGAGCCTTGAAACAAGTGGTTAATGTCTGAAAAGCAATATGAGCATTCACATCAACTAAAGTTCAAAATTCCCTACTACAAAGTGCATCATCTGTCTGTCAGCAGCACTGGAAAGCTTCTCCACAGACCCTACTGAGCCCAGTGATACCTGCATGGTTCCCAGTCCTGCTAGATAGAGAGGATAGTTGGAGTCTCTCATCACCCTCTCCTCCACTCCCCCCGCTCCATGTAAATAACATCCTGATGCAGCCACTGGCTAAAAAGGGTCCCTCAACCTCACAGAAGCCCTGCAAAGGAGGTACTAGCTCAACTAATAAAGAACAGGAACTTTCAAGGAGCACAAGGTTGGCCCAAGTTCATAGAGCCAGGAATTCAATCAAGGTCTCCTTGAGGCAGACCCCAGTGGTCACGAAAGGGGCTATGGCATTTCTTCTACCACAGTATTTCCTATCTTCTAACCTTCTGGCCTCCTGATTCCTTACATACTCACATAACCCCTCCTGGCACTCACCTCTGGCAAAAGCCAGGGGTCATTCTGAAACAAGAGTTGGCAGAGCTCACTGTAGCTGAGATGGTCGATGCCGTGAGTTTTCAGCACACTCAGGTTGTGCTCAGTCGTCAAGCTGTGACAGTTCTTACAGTTCTTCCTGCGAAGGAACAGAGCTAGTGTCATAAGTGAAGTGTGTCTCCCCAAAATTCTTATACTGAAGTCCTATCCCCCAGTATCTTTCTTGGAAGTGATTATATTTGGAAACAGAGTTTTTAAAGAAGTGATTAAGTTAAAATGAGGTCATTATAAAGAGACTAATCCAGTCTGACTGGTGTCCTCATAGGAAGAGGGGATTAGGAAACAGACTAGCACAAAAGAAGACAATAGGAGAACACAGAGAGAAGATGGCCTCGGAAGAAACCAACCCTGATCTCTAACTTCTAGCCTTTAGAATTCTAAGAAAATAAATTTCTGGTTGTTTGTCATCGAGTCTGTGGTAACTTGTTATGACAGCCCAATCAAACTAATACGGCTGGTAAAACCAGTCTTTCAGATAATTTTTCAAGAACAATTCCTAATACTGTTTAGAAGTACTGGAGAAAAATCAGCATAGCTATCCAACAATAAAACATAATGCTTATTTACAAAGGACGAGATGGTAATGTGAATTCTAGAGTCCAGGTCAATGCCACTCAGCAGGTTTCCCAAAGAAGAATCACAACATCCAGGACACTGAACATTAAACATTGGCTGAATAACTGAGTGTTGACACATTATGATTGTAAGTGTTTGCAGACATACCCTCCCTCCAGCCCTTTTTTCCTGTTCTTCTCCATTTTTTTCAATCAACAAGCCCATGTTAAACACTCACTATGAACCAAGCACTGTTATCATGCCCCAGTGATACAAAGACTTCAAATGATCACCTGGGTCAACATGACTTGGAAGAGTCAGGCAAACAGCATTTGCTTGACTAAGACATTATCATATGTCATGCTTATTATAAGCAACTCAAAGAAAATCGAACCTCTGATTGACTCCCCCAAACCTGAACCTTCCACAGAATCCCCCATATCAATAAAAGGCAATTTCCCTCTCCCATCACACGGGCCAAAAACCTTGGGAGTGATCCTAACTCCTTCTCTCATCTAGCTGAGGTGAAAGACATGGAGATGACTCTGAAATGGAGTGGGAAGTGTAAGGTCAGCTGTGCTCAGAATACATCAGTGCAGAAAGGAGGGACACCTGAACCTGGTGGAAGTGGGGAAGCAAACAAGAGAGGGCCTGAGCCAAATACTTAGGGTTGAAGAAGATCCAGGCAGGAGAGAAGCAAAGAACATTTTTGGCAGAGGGACTAATAATCAGTGCTGCTACAGTCAAATCTATCTAATCATGATAATTATAATGATGATGGCTACTAAAACTTGTTGAGCACTTACTATGAACAAGAGATTGCCCAAATATTTTATGAGTTAATTCATTCAGTCCTCAACAAGTCAAATGAGGTAGGTGATATTAATATCCCCATTTTGCAGATGATGGAACTGAGGTTGAGGTATAAAGTAACTTGCCCAAGACCACCCAGCTAGCAAGGAGCAGAGGCAGTGTTGGAACAAGACAGGCTTATCTTTGGGACTGTGCTCTCGACCTCAGTGCTTGCTGACCCGTAAGCACAGGACAAAAGTCAGGGACTGGGGATCCTTCCCAGATGTCAACAATGGGCAAAAGCAGCAGTGAGGATCTATTTCTGAAAGAGCTGATCTGCAGTTCAGGAAGATAAGAAAAGCATAGAAAATAAGTTGACCACACACACACTTTACATGACCTAGGAACAGTCGGAGAAGGAAGTTCAAAAAACTCTCTTGTGTGAACCTCAAGGAAAAGAAAAAGGTGAAGAATGACGAAAACTCAGAATCATCTAGGCCAGTAAATACCAGATGTCCAGATTTCCAAGACAAATAAAATCTGACCCCAATTTTTAGGAACTACCCTAAGAATAGGGTTGCCACCTTTATTTTACCAAACACAGGCATTAACAAGATCCACCAGTTACTCCATCATTAGAGCCATCCATCCACCATTTATTGTGCCCACCTTTCTCTCCAGCTGCTGTTCTTGATTGTCCCCTAAGATGCCCCTTCTCCACCAGAACCTGAAGGCCCAATCTCCTCAGGGTTCCAACCTCAGACCCCATCTAGGACCCACTCCTGGAGCCTCAACATACACCACCCAACCACTCCAAACCAGCAAATCAGGGTCCTGGCCATCCTCCCAAATTTCAGACCCCTGGGCAAACTTCCTCTCCTGCTCCCTCAGGCAACAGTAAGAAAAAACTGCAAGTCATCTCTCAGTCAATAAAGGAAAACTGAATCAGCACACTCATTAACTCATCTCACCCAAATTTCTCAAACTTACATCCTTCTTAAAGCCTTATCAAGGCCTTGGAATCTTCTAATCTAGATATTTCTGGGCAGCTGCTTCCCAGGGACTACATTTCCCAGCCCCATGTAGCTGAGGTCACGAGATACCCGTGGTCCAGAGGATGTGCATGGAAGAATGTCTACCACTTCTAGACCTGGCCCATAAAAACCTCTCTTCAACCCTCTACTGTGCTTCTTCTCCAGCTGGCTTCCTGGCCTTAAGAGTCATAGGTTAAGGAAGGCAGTCAAGGTCAGCCAGCCTAGGTCCCTAAATGACTGCATGAATCAAGGCCCCTATCCCATGCTGATATCAGCAAGAAATTATGTCTACTGCGTTAAGCCAAAACCAAACACAAGAAAAAAAAATCTACTGTATTTTGCTGTGTATAATATGCACTTTTTTGCCCAAATCTGTTAGAGAAAAATAGGATGACACATTACATGGGTAGTAATAATTCTTATCTATGTTTTTACTTCTTTTATTTACACTTATGAGTTAAAAGTATAACTCCAGAAATCAGTAATGATATCCATATGCAAAATACCCTGAAATACGACAACCATTTTCTTCATATATAAAATAATTTTATACATAGAATGTCTTGTACCATTTTACCTGTTCTTGTGTTTTGAAACTGTCACATAAAATTTCTTGTTCCATGTTAAAAAAAATAAATGCTAAAATTCCTTTATAATACAAAAAACAAGCACCTAAATACAAACAAGAATTTGAATTAAAAAGAAAGATTTTTTTCCCTGAAGAGTCTGGGCCAAAAACATGGGTGCCCATTGAATAGGGGAGTGCATTATACCCGGCAAAATACAGTAATTATTTTAGGTAACTGGACTAATTTGCAAAGAGGGTCCGATCACATCTTCCTGTAAATCAGCATCCACACCACTAGGCAAGATACAGCGTCCTAAAATACAGACCTAATGGCTGCTGTCTCCTGCCATGTGACGGGCCTCTGTCATCTTCAGGGTGAGGTCCAAACTCTGTAGCCCAAACCTAGACCACCTACCGCACAAATCTAACTGAGCACCTGCTGTGTGCGGAGGGAGACCACAACCCTGTACCGCCCTCCCCGGGTCCACTCTACTGAGGGGAGGGGAAGATGTAGGTGCTCTGGAAAGAGTAAACAGGACAACGTGGAAGAAGAAAGGGCTCGGAAAAAAAGTGATTAATGAGTTGAGGCCTGAAGGATTCATGGGGCAAACCAGGAAAGGCGTTCCAGGAAGAGCAAAGGCCACCAGGTGAGCAAGGGCTGGCAATGTTCCAGAAACCGTAGGGCACCGAGGAGGGGTGTGTGGATGGAGGGCAGCTGGGACCAGTTCCATGTGAACCTTTGTGGGTGACGGTGAGGGGCGTGCGTTTCACTGCGGACGCAACCGAAGCGTCTGCCGGCTTGCAAGCAGCAGACAATGGGAGTCGGGAGCGGCTTAGTTTAAGATTCCTTCGGCTGCGGGGCTATCAAAGCTCTGGAGGCCGGGCGCCCCCATTTCCTTCAGGAGAGCCCTCCCCTCCCCCACCCTTGGCGTCCAGTTGCCCCACCCCCACTGCGGTATGGCTACTTCCAGAGTGTTCCAGCCGGTCCCGCGCCTCGAGACGGCAAGTACCTTGAGGGCACGGTCCCACCAAGGCCCTCACACAGTGTTCAGTAGATGCTCAATAAATGCTCCCTGAGGAGAACTAGGGGGGACCGGCCATTAAATTGCCCCCCCAAACTTTAAGAAGGGCCTCATGCGGGCTGGGAGCGGAGGCAACCAGGGTCCTCGTTCCGCCCGACACCGGGTCCCACCCCCGGCCCAGGACCCGCCGTCGGGCCGACGCGGCGCGCGCCTTACCCGGCCCTCAGGAGCTTGCACGTCCCGTAGACCATGAACTTGCAGAGGTGCAGCTGCGAGCAGAGCCCCACGCAGGCGGACTTGGGGCCCTGGTGGTCGCGGCAGAGGCGCAGCGCCGAGACGGCCAGCACCACCCGCTGGGCGGCCGCCGCGCCGCCCGCGTCCCTCCGCATCACCACCGCGAAGCGCCCGGGCTCCCTCAGCAGCCGCGGCAGCGCGTCCGCGCCGACGCCATCCTGCAAGCGGCGCCGCAGCTCCTCCAGCTCCAAGGCGCCCCCGGCCGCGCACAGCACCTGGGTTACCTCGCCAACCACCGAGGCTTGGGCCATGGCGCGCTGCCCGTCGAACCGCTGGCTGGCAGGGCGGCTCCCGCTGGGTTGAGACGCCAGCGGGAAACGAAACTGAAAGCTGACGAGGGCCGGGGGGAAAGGAAACCTGTGCGGCCTCACCACGCCCACAGACCCGCAGCTGAGCGGGGCTCGGCGCCTTCCGGCCTCCGGGCTCTCAGCTGAGGCGCCCGCCCAGCCTGACGAGAACATCATCAACTCCGTCGGAAGGCTGCAGGGGCTCGGACGGCTTCCCGGACTCTTCACCGAGTTCTTCCAAGCGGTTCTCTTGGCTCTTGAAAGAAGAGGCCCTGCCTCCGGGGCAGCGCTTTGCGCCTCACGAAGCCCTTCACCTCGAAGATGGAGAGGCGACGGCTGGGAACGCGCGCGGCTGCCTCACTGGAGGCGGTGTGGCAACAGCGCTCCCGCAAGACCCCGAGCCTTTGCACCCGGCGCGCTTGCGTTGTAGGCTGGGAAGCCCCCTAGGACGCTGCGAAGGGGCGCCGAGGCCAACCCGCGCTTCCTATACGGCTCACGTAAACGGGGCCAGGCGCGGCTAACCCGCGCTTCCTAGACGGCTCATATAAAAGGGGCCAGGCGCGGCCAACCCGCGCTTCCTAGACGGCTCACGTAAACGAGGCCAGGCGCGGGTTGGTCTCGGCGCCCGTTCCCCACAAAATGTGAAGGGGGCTTAAATGTTACTTTCTCGTTAGTGCTGGCAGCGAAGCCCTCATTTTAAACATAAAAGCGTAGATATATACATATATCCGTTTAAAAAGCCGATTCGTGTCTCCGCACCCTTGCTGAATAAAGAGTTAAATACGGAAAGACCTTCCGGAACTTAAGGACATGCTCTTGAGTTGCTGACGGAAATGAGAATTGTTAGAGCTTTGGGGAAAAGTCGTCCGGGAACAGCTATTAAATTTTCGATGTGTGTGACCTTTGACCCAGCAAGCATTCGGGGAATCTTCTAGATGTAAAAGGAACAGTACCCGTAAGCTACGTACAGAAGTGTATGTGGGGTGGTAGGATACTGAGAACAATGGGTTCATGGTTGTCCAGACTGTTAGACCACTTTAACAACGGTACGTTAAACCTCCGTCATGATACATTGTTAATCGAAAGAAAAGAAAGCTGTGTAAAATGGCGGAATCAATAGCAAAAAGAGAATCTAATTTGTGTGTGAATGTGGCAGGATATTTTTGAATGAGGCTGCGGAAGGACACACACTGTGCTGTTTGCATTCACACTGGTTGTAGGGAATAGACAGTAGGGGGTACTAGGAAAGTGGAAAAAGGAAGATGAGAAGCGGAAAGATTGTGAAAAAATACATTTACAGTATTAACTTAAAATGAAACATAAAATTCTATTTATAATAGTATTACTACAAAAATGTAAAAATCTATTGAAGTGTAGATAAAGAGTATGTAAGTACCATGGGCAAACGGAAATGAATTAATTAGGAGATAGGATTTTAATTTTTTTTCAATTTGTGGGGAAAAAATAATTTTCCATTAAAATTTAATTTTTAATTTTAATTAGGGTTTTAATAGTTTTGCAATAAAATAAAATTTTTAAAAGTAAGGGTGATGTCAGTAAACAAAGTTTGCTCTTCTATACAAGCAATGAAAAACTGGCAAAAATGATCAGAATCAATGTTTTCAGGGCTCTGGAACAATTTATTTAGCATATTTAGTCAAGAAAAACAGCTGAGGGGCGTTCCCCCTGGTGGTGGTGTGACTAGGTTTTGGCGCTGTCAAGTCTGCGTCCTGGGTTCGAGTCCCAGCCAGGAACTACCGACATTAAAACAAAACAAAAGAAATTAAAAAACCAGCTGAATCTAAGTAAGCATATACAGCTTTGTAGCATTCTAACTTACCCTAGTCCTATCTTCTCCTCCCTAGCTTCATGATGGCCTTGAAAATTAACAGCCCACATTCCTGTAATAAAGCAAAACAGAGATGGAGCTCTTTCAAAGCCTCAGTCGCAAATAAGTCATTATTTGACCTGTCTAGTGGTCCCCTGGAAGATTTCCTGAAAAGGCTGGTATTTATTTCACCTCACTGGAAGGAACTAGCCCAATCCTAATGGCTTCTCCCCATGGGTTGTTTTACTATTTAAATATTTTAACATCATGACTGGCTGAGGCAATGGATAAGATAACATTTGGGGCAAACAGTAAACTAACAAAAAAGCTTAAAAGGAAATGCTGAAAAATAAGATGTTCATTGGGTCTTTGAAAAGCTCCAGTTGATTTCTAGGAATCTAGAAGGCCACATGCATGCCTCACAGTGGATTCTCAGTATTCATGGTAGTTCTACAAAGTCACTGTGAACACTACTGAGTTAGCAAACACTAAAGCACTGCTCCTAGAGGAAGTACAGGGTTAGGTTTTGGTGAGCCTCTGGTCACATTTTTGGCAATTTGGATTAACACACAACCTTGTTTTATGTGTGTTTCTGCTTAAAGACATATTGAATGTATTTTGTTGCTTCATTAACATTGAACTCAGAGCCCACATCACATAGTTGATGCCTGAACAAGCTTATGTAACACACCTATTTTCTTCATAGGGCACATCACAGCCTGCTTGTACTTAGGAACACTAGACAGCCCTTTTAATTAGCACTTATACTTGGGGGTCATTTTAAACAGTGATATCACAAACAAAAAGCACCAAAATGTGAAAAACGTGGCACTAAATTGACCACAAAAAGGACACGTTTTACCCTATGAGAGCTGAAACAGACAATTTGTGGGTCAATAAATGACCATGAAAGTATCACACAGTGATTGGTGGTTACGCATTAATTTTAGTGCAAGGATGAATTTGCAAATACAGAATCTGTGAATATGGAGGGCCAACTGTGAATACTCAGTTTGTCCCTTCCCTGAGCCATCAGACCCCACACAAACCATCATCAATCCAGAGCTGAGGCCTGCAGGGGAGCAGGCCCAGGGGCGTGAAGAAAGCCCTAGGTCCTTCTGTCACTCTGCTTTTGCATCTAGGCAAAGTGGCTCCAGTAGCAAAGCTTGCAGATGGGCACACAGACAGGGTAAAAGGGATCCAAAGTCATCTGGACAGAACAGACAGTGTCCACAGCATGCTCTGTGGCTCAGGTCTCAGGAACATCACTAACAGGCCGAGATAATCCCCACAGAGAAAAAAGGAAGTCTGCACTGCTGACAGGGCTCAGACAAGAGGCATGGGACAGCATGTGACCCCAGACCAGGCTGCAGTGCTATCATAATAACCAGCACAAGTGCTTTGTCCTCAGCTATAAACCCCTCCTCTAACGGAAGGGACCCTGTCTTGTTTCCACTGACCTCCCCAGAACTTAGCCAGTACCTGATATTCAGTATATATTGGAGGAAGGAATAAAGACAGCAAATGTCAGCCATAATGCCTGAAAGTATATCCATTCCTGGGGATTTGCTCTGGACATAGGTAGGGCTAGAAGCCCTGCCCCCAAACTTCATCTGACCTAATATAAAGGAGCAGGCCAATGACTCGGTAAGGAGCACGTTTCTCATGCACTCACTGGTCACTGTTGTGGTCAGGGGAATCTAAGCAGATGATGTGGTAGTAAGAAAAATGTTTCTTCTTTTTAAAACATTCATGTATAAACTTAGTATGCTTGTTATTGTTGGTGTATGTATGACTTGATCCAGTAGTGTTATGGGTTGAACTGTGTCCCCCTCAAAGTTCATATGTACCTCACAATATAGCCAATTAAGAGATAATGAAATTAAAATGAGGTCATTAGGGTGGGCTCAAATCTAATATGATTAGGAGGGGAAATGTGGAAACAGCTACATACTGAGGAAAGATGATGTGAAGAGACACAGGAAGAAGATGGCCATTTATGAGCCAAGGAGAGAGGCCTGGAATGGATCTTTCCTTTATGGCCCTCAGACAGAATCAATCCTGCTAACCCCAACTTCCAGCCCCAAAAATGATGAAAAAATAAATCTGTGGTTTAAGCCACCCAGTTGGTGATACTTTGTTATATTAATAGCAGTCCTACCAAACTAATACAAGTGGTTAGCACTCACCTCCCACTGGCAAAACAAACCTCAGAAGGTATATCATTTGACGTATCATCAAAGTCCTCCGCAGCCCCACAGATGGGCCACAGTCAACCTTCGTGTCCTTACCCCCAACCCCTGCCCAATATTGTAATTGACTGACATTCTTATTCTTGACTTACTCTTAACTCAGACTTTGGGAGGATCACTGCTGGTGGTTAGTGCAGACTATTGAAGCCTGTGTCCTGGGGTGAAATCAGTCTTTCTTGTTAGAAGGGGTTGGTTTTCCTAAGAGGTGGGTGTGGAAATTTCCAAGAGTAGATTTGTGCTGGATGGTTTCCATTGGCCCCTCCAGGTCTACTTTCCACTCTCCTCCACCCTACTGTGCTCCCAAAGGCTGACCTCTATGAACAGGCTCAGGGGGCTTCCTGGCTGTCCAGCTCCCAGCAGGACCCACCAGTGAGAGCATCTGGCAGGAGGTCAAGAGAGTGAAGCTCAGATACTCACCCACCTGGCTGTCCCCCTGGGTGGCTGGCTATATCCTTGTGCCAGAGGCCACGACTCCTGTGGGAGGCTCTCTCCTCACAGCTCTCTCTCTGCATTCTAGTCACTTCTCCCTTCCCTGATCCCGCAGGTGTGGGAATGGCTCCTTCTCTGTTGTCAGCCCCAGGATGCTTCAAAATCCCTTGTTGCTTTCCGTAGCTCCTGCCTATTCATTTAGCAATAGTCCTTTTATTAAGGACTATCTTCCCAATTATGCATGTTGAGGATACCATTAGTATCTTCCAGGGGACCCCAAAAAACAACAGACTGAAAAGTGGAAAAAGAGGGTCTTGAAATAGAAGCAAGGGCAGGGAATGGAGTTTTTCTGAAAATGGTTAATTTTCCCTTGGGCTGTGAGGGATAATCTTATTTAATGGACAAATTTTAAGTTTTCTCTTAATTCCTTTCAACTGCCCAAACCCTTTCGTAACTCCTGTCACTATGCTTAGCTCTGTATGTGGGAAGCTAAGGGAAGGGCTGTTAAGGGCAGTGTAGCCCTTCCCATCTTGCCCCTCCCTCTGCTGAGGCCAGCATGAACTGGCAGAACCATTTAGAGAGCACAGTGGTGTCCTAGAGATCTAGGTAGAACCAGGACTTAAAGCGTTGGTGACCCATGGAAGCAGCTGCCAAGGGGTGACTGAGTGGCAGATGTGAGGCAGGTTCCTTTATGCCAGGTCAACCACAGCCCGGTGAAGCTCCAAAGGAGACTGATGCCGCAGTGATACACAGTTAAAGCAGTATACCCTCAGGCAGTGCCTACTTACAACTGTGCAAAGAAAATGGAGCTCCAAAAGTAATGGTACCTTTGGTCTCTGTCCTTGGGGTTATTCTGATGTAATTCAGAGATCAATATGGACTTGAGGAAAATGAAACAGTAACAATTACTATTACATTTATTGAGCACTTATGTGCCAAGCACAATGCTAAATGCTTTTCATGGATTATCTCATCTACTTTTTATAACAAGCATATGAAGTAGAAGCTCCTCTTACATACACATTTAGAGCTGAAAAGCCTGAGACTCAATTGAGAGGGATTAAGTAACCTGCCCAAGGTCACTGACACATTAGGTGTGTCAGTTCTCGTGGCCTCCCAAGTCCAGGCTTTAGAACTCTCAAGAATTAAGAAATAAAAGATTAAAGTGATTACAGGTTCACTTTTCCTCCCCTCTCTAGCTGGATGATCTAAAATGCCATCTTGGATCATGAGGTGGAAGCCACACCCCAAAGATGGCAGGCCAGCAGAACAGAAGGGATCTGGCCCTTGACAAGAGTGTGAAGTAGCCACCAGTCCTGGAATGCCTATCTCTAGCCTTCAATCTTGTTTAAGCCATTAGTGTTTTGGGATTTCTCTCCCACGCAGTTGACTCCACCTCTGATAGATACATATTAAGTATTTTGGTCTTGATCCTAAGAGCTCCTAAAAAGAGGCTATGGTTGGTAGAGGCAATTAAGAGAAGATGGTCTCTAAAGGTATGTTAAGACAAATTGACAGGCCTTTTTGTGAATCACTGGTTGGGGTGAGGAAAGCGATGATTCAAGAATAGCATCCAGGACTCTGGCTTGAGCAGCTGAAGATTGTTGAAGTCATTTCCCAAGAAGCACATTTGGGACAGAATGTGGGGATTTGGGATCTGATGTAGAAGTGTAAAGTGTCTCTACCAGGTGGCCCCAGCCAGCAAGACACATTGATCTAGAGTTAAGGAACGAAGCCTGGAACTCATGTTCTGCTTGCCCTGCTCTTGGCCAGCCTCTTCTTCCTATCCCGGAACCTTTACAGCTCAAGGATTCTACTGGACTCAGCATACTTACATCCTCGTCCACGCCCAGACCAGCTGTGTGACTTGGCTTCCATGGTGAGCCCTGCTGAATTCTCTTCCCCGAATATCACTGACCAGGAATTAGAGCAGAGTTAACAGCACCCATGATGGCTCCTGCTTCAAAGCTCTGAAAATACTACCCTGTGGAATCAAGTAGTTCTTTCAGGAAGCACTTTTCCCCACTTTTAGACAGAAAAATATCCTATATTAGGTGTGACCTGTTTTGTAGTTTCACATATTAACAATTACTATTCTGTACTTTCAAAGCAAGTACACTTATATACACTAAAGTTTACAAAGCAATGACAATAAAATTTTAGGTTTTAGGTTCTAAGTGAGTTATTTGATCAATTTATCTCATTAAAGAAAAACTCATTCTACCTTTTTTCTTACTATAAATAAATTTGAAGTGTCTATCCTTTATAACACCATACTGGTGTTTATACACATCTTAATAGTTGATGGAAATGGAATTCTAAAATTGCATAGGGTTCTTTTCCCATTGTTCTGCTTTTCACTTTACTCAATCTCTTCCATACCCTCCCCATCCCATCCTCCTATGAGCGAGCAAGAAACGCGACTTTCCTTTCTCCTTCCTTATCTGGGCTGACCAATTTACTAGAGCTGAAGGGCAGCAAATGATGGCAGGAGAGGCTTGAGTGTGGGAAAGGCAGTGGCAGAGAAACGAGGGAGGCAGCTGTGCTGTCCCATAAGGGCCACACTCAGTGGAAGGGACGCACTCGGCATGGCCTCTACCCATACCCTAGCTCTGTGACTTTGGGATTTCATGTTAGGTTCATGTAACAGTATCACATGTCCCTTGTTTACAGCCCATTCTTTACTAGAAGGTAGGGTCCTAGGAAATAAATATTAATAGCATTCTTTCATGTGTGTACAGCCCCTGGGAAAGGACAGACTCAAAGTTTAGTTGAGTGACAGAAAACTTCTGTTAAGAAAATATATTTTCAATCCAAAATGAATGCCTACAAAGAAAACTTTAAAATACAAATCATTCCTAAAGATCATCTATCTATTCCTTTTTAATAATTGAAAGTGTGTAACAACAAAAAACAGAGAATCAATTCAGAAGAAATAACATGGCCTTTAGAGTTAGGCTTTTGATTAAAAGTATCAGTTCTACTTATTAGCACTGTGAACCTGGACATGTTATTTACCATCTCTGGACTCCATTTAATTTGATAGATTGTTGTGAGGAAAAAATGAAAATATGCCTTGTACACAGTTAAGTATTCAAATGGAACGAAATAAAGATGAGGGTTTCTGCTCAAAGGCCTGTCTGCAGCATAGCACCTGATTCTTCTCACTCTAAAATGCGGGGTGATTAACACCCCATAACCCACAGTGATGATCTCAGTGTCACTGCTTGGTGGAAACACAAAAATCAGGTTAAAGTCTAAGGAGTGTAGTCCTAGTAATTCCTAGCAGGCAAAGGGTAAACATCCCACAAGTTCAGGGACAGTATATGGATTTTTGTAAAAGAACAGATTTGTTTAGACTTAGTTTTCAATCAGCTGGAAGAAAGCAGGCCAGTAAGGAAGGAGGTGTGAACGTGCTTTGGGTACCACTGTTGTAAGTTGCTGAGATGCATTTAAGTGCATGTACTCCAGATCACCTATTCTTGCAGGTTATTAGTACAGGAAGAGCAGAGGCCTTAGGTCCTTCTGTTGCCTTAATTTCTACAAATCTGTATTTGGACTCCTTCTCCACAGCAGACCCTCTGCCCTCTTCCTGCCTCTTCCCAGGCTCCTCTTCTGCCTGCAGTGCTGCCCCCAGTACTCCTTCCTCCCTGGTTCCAGGCTCCTGTCACAAGGCAAGGTCTCACCATGCTCAGCTCATCCCAGATCTGGCTTAGACCCCTCAAAAGTACTGTGTCCAAAACAGAAGTCGTCTTTCTCACTAGACTTGCTTCCACTCCCACCTTCCCTAGGCAGCCAGTTTACAGTGTGCCTTGCTCTCCCTGGCCTTTCACAGCTACCATAGTCTCCTGCAGGACTGGGGCTGTGCCTTGTTCCCTCCTGTATCTCCAGTGCTAGAACAGCGCCAGTATGCTGCAGGTGCTTAATAAGTATCTGTGGGGTGATCAATAAGTATTTGTGGGGTGCCCAGGTTGGGGACAACAAATGTTCTGAAATGTCCCTTGGTAGCACCTGCATCCATGGCCACAGCATAGCCTCATCTTGCCAATTACCCTTTTGTGTTCTTTGCTCTGTCCCAGCAACCGCTTCCCCAGCAATACATCTAATAAACAGTATGACACATTACTTTTCACATTTAAATCTTCAGAAATAGTAAGGAGCATACGTTTGATATAATTTTTGACATACTCAAGTAATTCTTCCATGATTCAATAAGCAGAAAAAGGGAACAAAGTCAGAACTGGATATAGAATTCAAATTTTTCTTTCAAAGACACATTTTATATAACTTTCAACATTTATACTTTCAAACAAAATCAGTCAAAAATACACCAAGCGCAAAAAAAAAAATCAAAACAGAAGTAATACAATTTTAATTTCAATATTTCAAAATACAGAAATCGGAAAGAATACCAAATACAATTTTAAACAAGTCACTTGTCCTCCCCTCTAATAATCAACATAAGCTATTTAAAGACTTACAAATAGAAACAAAATAAATACTGTACATTTTCCCTGCCTGCAGGCAAAAGATGGGAAATACTGTTATGAATTGGAAAAAAAATGCTCTTAAAGCTTCAGCATCCCACTTCCCAGCCATACCCCACTCTGTAGTCACACCGTGTGCTTCTGCCTTCATAGGACACACGTGTGAATACACACTGACTGCCTATACAAACAGACAAGACACTACTCTGCAGAAACCCCAAACAAGAAAGGGTAACAGTCACCTTGGACCATGGGCATAAAAATCAGTTAAAGAAAGTCAGTCAGGCTAGCAAAACATTACTACAAATCTAGTAAATACCATAGCCAACAACTGTCCCCTTTTCAAATTTCACAGATTTGAAACCCCTAAAATCAATACTACCCCTCCCCATCAACTCCCTCTATCCCGCCCCCGCAAAAAAAACCTGCTGAAGCACTGGCAAAGTTAGACATTTCACAGTATATGTGAAAATTCATATTATATAATCTCTTCAAATGAACCTTTTCACCCTCTTTCCACAGCATGAAACTGTTATGGCTTAATTTATATTAAAAGTAGAAAAGTGTTTTCGGAAGGAAATACAGTGTGCAAAGATGCACATGCATTTCCTGATCAGTGCTATTTGATACCTAACAACTGCATGACTTGCTTTTGCAGTCAGAAGCTGTTTGGGGAAAAATTGAGGTTATAGCTTTTAATTCAGTCTAACCATAAATGTAAGGCCCTTAGTTTGGTTTAGGTTTCTTTTGCAAGATAAAATAACCTGGGGGTTCGCTTAGCAAGTACACCTCAGGTCCCTGACTATAATATGGAAGTTATATGTATGCTTTGTAAAAATAAAGTTACTTGTGAATCTTCGAGGGAAGAAATGATTCTAGGCAAACAATTAACTCCTGATTATATATTCCACTTAATGCTGGTAACTGTTACCAACCTAAATCCACCACAGAAATATAAGAGTATGTCTGGGTTATTTTACGCCTGCAAAACATTACATATTCCAGCACTCATGATCATTTGTTTTGGTGAAAAATCTTGGGGGAAAACAACTGACAAGGATATGGCCAAAATAAAATTGGGTGGAGGCAAGGTTTATCTTTATGATTAAGTTCCACTTAGGACTGCTTTCTGAATTAAGGAAAAGTGAGTTCAGAATGTCACAGGTCTTGCATAGGTAAACTACTTGGAGGTCAAGGGCTACGTGGTAGCCAGGGTTTATTAGTGAAATAGTGCAGAGCAGATAAACTTATTGGAAGAATCACTGAATACAGTTTCAAAAAGATTTTAACACAAAATTTAATGTTGTACTTGTTAAGACAAAGCTTTAGGACACTAGAGAGGGCACCAAAGGTAAGAGGGAGACTCTGAGGAGTAGAATGTAGGTAAATGAGTATTATTTTCCCTACCCATTAAAGAGGAAAAATATACTATAAAAGAATAAAACCACAGTCAATCATGATAAGCTAATTGCTTTGGAAATAAGCATTTGCTTTTCAGAATCTTAATTTTAAAAATTTATGTAAGTTTATGTAAAAGATATTAAATATTTGACTTATGGTATCATGTTTACTGAAAAACAAATAAAAATAAGGGCAAGGTTTTTAGTAAGGCTACAGTATTAAAATTACTTTAGTCCAACAGCAATGTAGTGAGTATATCACTTCTTCCCCTTTCTTTCCACCTGGATTCTAGTAAGCCTATCAACACCATCCACCACAGGACAAACAGACTGCACAGTGTCACAGAACAGGGGCTGTGGTAGAAAGCAAGGTACCAGAGATCTAGGATCCATTCTGACCTCAGGCAAATCTCTGCCCTGTCTGGGTTTCATTTGTCTCCTTTATTTACTGGTGACACTTTTTTCCTAAGCTAAAGATCTGATGCTCAATCTCCTCAAGATTGCTTAAGATGAAGGTCTAGGACACCTGAAAATGACTAGTGATTTTAGCTTCTCTTTCTGGAAAAGGCAGTCAGATTAATATTTAATGAGAAAAATGAATGTCTGAAAACTTTTCAGACTGATATTACTAAGCCCTCATCTTAATATGAAATTGTAAAATGCTGTCACACCACAATAGTTACTGCTGACAGTAGGATACTGGGCTGTATGGTTATTCATTGAACTCTCTGGGCAGTAGTCTTGTCACTATAGAAAGCATCTCTTGAAAAAAGCAGAAAGAGTCTTCATTTTTGAAGATGTCCTGTCACATCTCCTTTCTTACATTACCATGGTGGTCTCTCTCTCTCCCCAAAAAGTTGTTCGTAGCCAACCCTGAGCTGTCTCTGTTGATTCCCATCTTTGGAACCACCTTATTTTACCCCCTAGTTCCATGGATTATTGCTAAATTATTTTAATTCCATGATTTATCTAGTGCCTGAAGAGTATGCAGACTCTGGCAGCAGTTCCATCCTAATTCCTCTTTGAGAAAAACCTATAGCTATCTTTCAATTACTCTAAATCATCTTAACAATTACTTGAGGATAAACATTCTCACTCTTATCCATAAACAATTTCACTTTTCCTTTCACTTCAAACACTAATTCTGATTTTAATTCAGCACCTTTTTAGAGATTCTTCAGATTTTTAGGTAGCATGCTCTGGGCATACATTTAACATAAAACAAATTGTATTAAGTAATACCAATTTTCATTTAAAAATGCATATAAATGTATATTATCAGGTGTAATTTAAATAATGATAAATTATCTGCAAGTATAAAGTGTTAATAAATTAAGGAATGCTTTTCTATGTTTTCCTTAACTGCATTTTTCTCCAGACTTACAAATGAGAAAACGGAGACTCAGAAATAAGTGATTTATGCAAGGTCACAAAGGTGATACATAAATGGCAAAATACGGACAAAAATCCAGGTCTTCGGCTCCCTTCCATGCTAAACCATGACTCTCTATTACCAACACTAAATTATTAACTTTTAAAATGTTTTAAATTTTTAATTAAAATATTTTTATTTCCACTTCTACAGTAGCATATAGTATATCGCAATTGAAACTAATAAATTTATGCTTTTGCTTTTTAAATGAATGGGCCCTTGTTTGCTTAAAAGTGAAAATAATATTGCTTATTTCCTGGAGAAGATACCTTCAAGGGCAGAGACTCAACTTTGTATTTCCCCACAGTTAAGTAGTGCTGGGCACACAGAAGGTGTTAGATAAATACCTGCTGATCTCATATGAATAAATACAGTAGAGTTCATTAACAAGGCAATAATTAGGATTAAAAAATAGAACACTATTCAAGCTAAGTATTTAAGTAGTGATAAAGATGAATTTGTTTTCTCTGAATTTATAAGATCCTTTCAGTTGGAATTTTCAATTTTGTATGCTTTAAAAATTAACTGATACTTATGAAGTTCAATGTATTTCTAGGATACTAACCTATTATAAATGCCAACTCTGTACTGTTTACAGCATTAATAAACACTGGAAAGCATTATATTATGTGATATTATGAATTACAGTACAGTGGATCCCAGGTTACCAGAAGTCACTTATTTGAATCAACACAGGAAAATTATTATCTACTACTACAATTAAAATTGCATATATTAAATCGTAATTCTGTTTTATATATTGGTATTTGCTTAAAACTAGCTAAATGCCACCATTGCTCTCTTCCTAAGTTGCAGCATCTGTACAGTAGTATTGTTTATAAAAGAGACCAAGGAAAGATGAAAGGTTATCTATTACAGTTGACTACAAATTCTGGCTGCAGTTACTTCAAATTTCAGTCATTTTCATGAGATAAAGGGATGCATCACAACCAGTAACTTTACAAGACTAGGAAAGTCACTGGATCAGTGGCTGAATTTTTATCAATTCAGAAAAAGATACATGTTTTCTGTTTTAGTGGTTGTACTCATTACCTACTGAAAGTTTTTTTTTTTTTTAACTTAGCCAGTTAGTAGACTAAACTGCCAAAAATGAATCCACAGTACCTTCATTTAAAAGTTCCACATACCAGCTACTTAAAATTAGTATTTACCAGCCTAAATATACAGGTGGATACTGGCCATAATTTAAATTCATAAATATAAATTGTTTTAATTTTTATAGCTTAAGAAAAAAAGTCAGATGATTAGAGATACTTAAGAGCTGTGAAAAATGTAAAGAAAACAAAATCATGATGTAACTGAAAAAGAAATTACAACTCTTATTTCTTAAATCAAGAAAAAAACATGTAAATACTAAACACTTAATACTAAAATGGTGTCTACAGAAAACCAAAATATCAGAGTAATATATTGTGTGGGGAAGGTGGAAGAATCAGTCAGACCCAGATTTTTGACTTTTTGAGATCAGATGACCAAATGACTGAGTATTTCCATAAAAATTCTTCGTGACACCGAGAAAGATCCAGACTTTGGTCCAGGCAGTTGGACCAAAAGGGCTAATTCATAAGCTATTTCATATTTATTCCATGAAATACTGGAATGAAGACAGAGTAAGAACTATCTCTCTTTGAAAATACACATTTGAATGCAACCTTATGAAAGATGACAGTATATTCTTTTTCCTTAGCACTACATGTGATACTTAATATAGAAGAGAAAGTCCTTGCTGAGTAAAAAAAGGACATCCATAATATGGCCATATTTCTTCTCCATAAAAATAAATTTGATAATTTGATCTTATTTGCTTGTTATTTTCTTTGTGAGAACTTGCAAAATGCTCTATTGTCAGGATTAGAAATATCTCCACCCCACTCCCAGAAATCATTTTTATGCCACGGGGGAAAAGAAAAAATATTAGCTATTATTAGCAACTGGCATTTAGTAAACATTGTGCATAAAGGAGATAAATGATTACCTTAAAGCTCACCCAGATACTTAACCTCAATATGTTAGAACAGATGAAAGAAACTGCAAGAAGCACCCATTTTACTCCAAATCCATGTCTTAAATAATTCTTTAGAAGGTTAAGAAATAAAATACTAAACACACACACTGCAAAAGATCTACTCCAACATGCTTGCTTCTATACAATTAATATAGTATAGTCCTATTATATTACGGCTTATTATGCAGATGGAATAAACTAAGTCAAATCATATTTTCCCACAAATTAGGTACACAGAATAAAAACATCGTAAAATATAACCTCTGTGGCAGGTGTTGGCCCTGCCCTCCAACACCAGCAGTATGAAGAAGGCCTTCTGTAGTTATGAATGTATTTGAAAAACTATAAATATGATAGTTTAACCAAACTTATAATACTTTTCCCACAAGTAGGAAAAAGGTATTAAAGCTGTTCTCTTTGGGACCCGGATATCATCAGCAAAAATGAAAATGCAAGAAGCCTTTTTTTTAATCTTTAGAAGAAAATCGCAATGTCAAACGAAATGAGCAATGTGGGGTCTTTTATGTGGTTCTTACACATTGGCTATGAAAGTGTTTCCCTGCAAAGAGAAGAGTCTTGTTGTGTCATCACAACTGTCGGGGAGTGCAGAGGGGAAGGTGGGATATAAGGTCAACCTGGATAACAGTATGCACCTTGGATGTTAGCAAAAGCGAAGCTAATAGCTTATAAAAAACATGAAATATATAAAATAAAATGATTTTCATATACATCTTAATTTAAAATAATTAATGCATCAAATCCCTGTTTAAGACTTTAACCTGAATATCAAATTTAAGAGTCCAGACTAGTTACTGTTACCGTGGCTCTTTCCCACATGTAACACACACATTATAAAAAATAATTTAAAAACCTTCACATTCTTAAATCTAAATTAGTGAGATATTTCTCCAGAAATCTTCCAAATAAATAGCTTTAAAAAAGAAAGAATTTAAAAGCTGTTACTTTAAAAAAAAATCTGTTAAATAAATTATTGATAATTCTTTACCCTACCACTGAAAATAAATCAAGACACTACCAAAAACAAAATGAAATTCAAGCCCTGACAAGAGACCCTTTCCAGTTCAAGGTCTCCTTTTAAGGTTCTACCCTCCTTCTTCCTCTCCCCCACCAGGTCCAAAATGGTTATTGCTGAGTGGGTGTGGCACAGTGAAAATGCAGCATCAGGTTCATTTTGTTCTTCAGGCAGTGTCCTCTACTGTACATGCACGGCGGAAGCTCCAGGCTCCCACACCCCCGAAACTGGTCTCTATAGGGAAGAGTGGCCCCAACAGCAGCTCTGTCACACAAAAAAACGTGCATGGCCATTTCTGTTCAACTTAAGGATCTTCCCAAGACGTTGTTTGGCTGTTGCCATTCCCTTTTTTGGCCGTTTACCTATAAAACACCAACAACAATGTAAATAATGATGAAAATCATATTTGGCATTCAGGACCAGGAAGACTTAAAGGGAGGGCGATATGGTAAGCAAGACACTCAGGTGTTCTGCATGGGCAAAGTCACACTCCCAGAATCCCAGTGAAACAATTCCATCTCCTCGCGTGAGGGACAAAAGCCAATCAATGTCCTTCACAGGGCTTAACGCAGCCTTCCCACAGCCTGATCCCTGCCTATCTCCTCAACATGAGCTCTTACCATATTCTGTAGCAAACTGTCCTTCAGCAACAAAATCGACTGCAGTTTCCTAAACACCCTGCTTTTGTACAGTGGGTCACACTACCTTTCCTTCAATGCTGCCTATCCTGTCACTTCCCCCTATTCAGCATGGCTAACTCCTTATCGTTCTTTTCAGGTTCTGTTTCTTCACTCCAACAGCACTCCTGATCCTCAGGGGTGACTCAGTATCCTTCTGCTGTCCCCACAGTAACCTGGGCACACTACTATCACTGTCCACAGTGCATCAGGCTATGAGCAACTTCAGAGCAGACACTATGTTTACCTGAACTGCCAGTCTCACCATCATACACTGTCAGAAATACATTTAACCTACAGATGTGTAACAGTTACCTTTTGTTGCCTGGTTGCTGATAGGTGGGGGATTTGATGCAGGTCTCTTGGTGGGGTGAAGGGGCACTGAAAAGGAAGTTTCAGCAACTGGCCTTTCTGGGCTTACACTGCCATTACTTATCTGGCACGGCCCCGAAATCAAGCTCGAGTTCTGCAAGTACTTTCCATTCTGAGGGTTCGAGCCACCGTTGTCCACAGAATTCCTATTTTGTACCTTCTGATTCATTTCTGATGAACCTTCTTTTTTGGTGTATTTCTGGCCTCTACTTAGATCCTAAAGAAGAAAAGCAAAAACAAGAACAAGACTAAATGTTTCAGGTTCCTTTAATCTCCCTATACATTAGCAAGTCAAGAGACAGAAGAAATAGACCACTGAACTTTGATTTTCTTAACACGTAGTAACTACAGAAGACCGTCCTTCATGCCGGCCATCTCATTCCAAAACGTAACAGCTCTGAAGGATTCAAGTACTGAGGTAATATCATAACTGAAGTCAAGAAGAAAGCATTATATATGGAGGGTAGGAGAGGGGAGAGAGAGGGAGAGAAAGAGAGAATATGAATATGAACATGAACATAATTTCAACACGCCATCCTGAACTCAGCCAGCATGTGCCGTGGAAGGAACCCATGATGGGAGATGTGTACCAACTGTTTCCTCAGCATGTCACAGTTTCCATGTATCTCTCATGGTGTAATTTACTATCATTTTTAGAATCTAACTTCTGTAAGGTTCATCTGTATTTAAGTTGCTTGATATAAAAAAAAAAAAGTCCCTAAGTACTGAGTCCCAAGTCTTATTTTTCTCTAACAATTCTTCCTTCAGTCTCCTAAGATTACTGAGTGAACTGTCAGGAAAAAAACAAATGAACAAACAAAGAACAATCTAGTGATTGGTAGGTTCTGAAATCAGTGGAAAGAGTCATGACCAAAATTAAAATGAGAAAGGAAAAGACAAACTTGAAAAGAGCATACTACAGGTGTGATAAAACTAGTTGTGAGAGAGAGAGAGAGAGAGAGAGAGAGAGAGAGAGAGAGAGTTGTAAACTATATCTGATCCTTTTCTTTTAAACCTTACTTTCCGTATATCTCTGATTCTGTAATGGTCAAATAAGTTTTAAAAACAGCACTAAATACAGACTTGCTTTAAATTAGTCTTACAAATTAGCTTGAGCATGAATAACTACTGTTATGATTTTTTTTTTTTTTAATGTGGGTTAGTTCCCTGGCTGGGAATCGAACCCAGGCTGCAGCATTGACAGTGCTGAAGCCTAGCCACTGCACCACCAGGGAACTCCATACTGTTATGATTTGACATGCCTCTCCATCTCTCCCCAGATTGTAGGCAAAAGACATTTGGTTGTCTCTAAGGTGATAATGCTAATCATCTACCTCTACTTCTTTATTTTCAAAGACAACTATAAAACAGCAGCTAGATTTAAGTAATAGCTTACTTTTAACATTGAATTCCTATGATGTTAATATTATAAACTTTATGACCAGCTACAGTGAGGCACTATAAAATCATACATTGAATAAATGAATTATAACAGTTAAGGGATTTCTTACTTGACCTTTGGCTTTAGAGCAAATCCTTCTATTAAGAGACCTTATACACACAAAATCTTGCCTTAAAAAAAACAAATCTTAGCTCTTTTTCTTACTGTAAAACTGGTAAGTATTTAGAAATATAGAAAAATCAAATGAAGAAAATAAAAACCACCCATAATTCTACTACTCAGTATGCTTAGAGTCTAGGAGGTTTAGGGACCCTACTCTTAACACATGAGAATTTTTATTCTTTCATTGACTGTCATTTTCCAAGAGTTACAGCAAAAGGTCCTATCACCTTCCTTACTTGGTACTACTGTAGAAGTTTTTTATTTTTTAAAAACCTAGTTTGGGTTCATTTGTTTGGTATAAGCATTAATACGCTGGGATCCTAAGACATAAAGTATCTTCTCTTAGAGCAGAGGTTCTTAATTAGGAGTCAATGGTTAGTCTGGAGTGAGGGTGGGGCACAAATCATGAGAAAAATGTAAGCAAAAGTCAGTATTTATGATGAACATTTTTCTGGAAAGAGAATCTATAACTTTCATCTAATTCCCAAAGAAATTTAGTATCTAAAAATGTTCAAGAAACAATGTCAGAGATTAAAAAGAGATCCTCTTGTATTTTTCTTTCTTTTCATGTTTCATTCTAACCAGACTTTTTTTTTTCTTTTGGGGGGGGGGAGTTGGGGGGAGTTCCCTGGCTGGTGTTGAGAGCGCCAAAGCCTAGCCACTACACCACCAGGGAACCCCCTAACCGGACATAACCTTTGCATTCGCATTTTATCAGAATTTCTAAAAATGGGTAGTTGTTCAAATGTGCATTTAATTGTAATTTTTTTTTTTTACCTTTCAGATCTAGTAGTGGATAATTTGTTGCAATCGGGGGAAAAAAAAAAAAGCAAAAATCAGAGTTAATGACAATTCTAAATCTCCTTGGAATGTTTCAAACCTTGAATATACCTGAAGATTAAATCTGGAAGTTGTATCGAATTGCTTAATCCAGGAAGAACTCCTCAAGTCCTGATCTTCAGTCTTGACATGGTATCCTAAAGAGAAGTTTAAATGAAATTACCTTCACACAAGCTTGTTCTTAAAGAACAAAGTTAGCCAAATGCGTGTAATTGAAAGCAAATTTGTGTTGGCATTTAATTAAAAAATGAGTTCGTTAACTATTTAAATATTTATTCATGTATATTCAGCACATTCCCTTCCTTCCCAAAAACAAAGTCACCAGCTCACCATCTTACATGTTAATTCTTTTAAATCTCTCAAAGGCTTTCTTTATATGACAGGTTTTGTGCCAGATGCTAGAAGACCTAGAGTGAAATTCTATAGCCATCTGTTGTAGATGTAAAACTAAATGCAATACATACTCTCTAAAAATGATGTAGTTTTCCATATAAAATAAAGGCATATGTTTGCCTGAATTTTGCAGCATTTCCACAGAAGCTTTCTTTTCAAGGGGCCAAAGAAATTAGAGAGAGAGAGAACAGTATAGTAGAGAGACAGACAAACCTAGATTTGAATTTGAGTTCTTCCATTATTGGTGCACTGTTAGGCAAGTTATTTAATCACTCCAAACCTCAGTTTCCTCTTAAACAATAAGCAAAGATTTTGAGATCAAACGGTGCTGGGTTCAAATTCCAACACCATTGAATAGTAGTTACGTAAGTATGGGCAAATTACATTAACGTCACTAAGTCTTATTTCCTTTACCTAAAAAGTTATATTATCTACAACAAAATGTTGTTTCAAGAATTAAGTGAAATGGATGTCAAACTCCTGGTACACAGTTGACATTTAACTACATAAAACAAACACAATTGCTGTAATAGGCATTTGGTTTTAGCAAAATACCATTTCTTCCTGATCCTCGTCAGATGTTTAGGGAAACAAAATTTCTCACTAAAGGCACAGAGAAGAAAACACTATGTGGTACCACTGAGGTTGCCATCAAGTCTTCTCTTTCCTAATATTAATACTTCTTTTCAAGTGAGGAAGAGAAATATCCTCAATCAGAAACAGTTCAAAACTTGTTTTCCCTCCCATTAGAGGAAAAAAAATACCCCGCCAGGAAACCAACCAAAAAAAATAAATGAAATTTTTTTTAAAAAAGGAAAAATAACAGTTGATTGTTCATGCTAGCAGACAGTTTAAAGCACCCAGCATTCTTTCCACTCTGATCAACTTATGAAAAAGAAATAATACTATCTTTCAATAGCAATGATAAAATTAGGCTGGTGAACACAAGTTTCAATCCCAGTTAATTTACATTTTGTGTTCTTATACTTGTATCTTACATAATTTGACAACATTATGTATTTTTTGGCCAATATGCTTAGTACCATTTCCAACTAAAACTGTGCAATGAATAGTTATTCAGAATCTCTAACCTCAACTAGGATTAAGCAGCTATTAAAGTGGGGATCATGGGTTACTTTTTAGAGACTGATAATTTATGTTTCTTACCACATTCCACTGGTTTATCATAGCGGTATAGCTGCCTAACCTCATGGTTACTGCTGTGGCAGCTGCTGGGGTCCTGGAGAGAGTTTCTTTCACGACTGCAGTCTGTGCTTTGTACCTGCCTTTGTAAACATGTGGAATAGTGTAACCCTGCCATAGACAGCATGCCCTGAATAGCTTCTTCCTCTGTGCTCGTCGAGGTAGGACATTCCCTAAAGAGAAGATAAACAAAAAGAGCCTATTTACTCAACTGGCAAGTTTGGTAAAATTTAAAACTTAAAAAATGTTTTCGTATCCTTTATATCCAATGTCATGAGACTACTACCATCAGCAAGCCTACCTTTTAATTGGAATTTCACTTCTGGATGGTTTCTGGCTCTTCTGAAGGAAGTTCCTCATCACATTAGACTCCTCCTTAGAGTTTGATGTTATTTCTTGTTTCTTTTCATCACCTGAACTTTCAGACTCTTCTTCAGTGGTAAAATTATTTTTCTGAGATAATAATTAAATGGAAGCAAAGCTATATAAGAAATCTTAACCAAGTCTGTATAAACTAGCAAAAAACACTTTATCCATCTAGGGAAAATGAGAATCTTCATTATCAAGGAATTATTTCTTTCTTTTTTTTTTTGTTTTGTTATGTGGGTATTTCCTTGGCTGGGAATTGAACCCAGGCCACAGCGTTGACAGCGCTGAAGCCTAGCCACTACACCACCAAGGAACTCCCCAAGAATTATTTCTGTACTTCATATGAAAAAGTGAAAATCTCTAGTAACTCTAGTAACATTAATTCCTTAGTAAAAAATACACAATTCAGGTTTTCTTTAAAGTAAAATGAAATATAACCTACGAGAATATGAGAAACATAAGAACAGTATCCCTTTACCCTTTCCAAAATCAGACAAAAGCAAATACAAATAGTCACATGATGGTGTGTATGTATGTAATTACCACCACTACAGAGAAAGACCCTGTGTTAGAAAGGTCAGAGAGAGATAGACTTTGGGAAAAGCTGTCATTCACTTTCCTCATAGGTGAAGAAAAGTGGGTATTAATCTTTACATCAAATAATGCACAAGTCACAGGCTTTCGGGCATACCAGTGCAGTGCAATCAGGTCCAGAGTCTTCCGAATCAGAAATATCAGAATATTCTGAGGATTGATTCCTGAGTTCTGATTTCACACTTGTAAAAAACCCTGCAAAGGGGAAGGGAAGAAGAGAAAGGAAGAAAATCATTAGAGTTCTACAAACAGGATGATGCTATCTAAAGTCTGTCCAGCTTCCTGATGACTCCATCACTCCTGATCTATCCTCCTTTTTCACTGCTTTCACCTTCTTCATTTCTTTCTTCCCTCTGGAAAGAGGACTTTCTCTCTAATTGACCAAGATATGGATTCAAATGTTTTATAAATGTATTATAAATACATTTCTGAAATGTGTTGAACATAATTGTATATTCTTTATTTGGAAGAATTTTAAATATTTCTCTCCAGAAAAAACCCGATATTAAAATAAGCTACAAGATGGTTTTTCACTTTCCCTTTTGTGTTACTTCTCTCAAGAGGAAACAAAAAGATAACTCTCCTAAACCTAAAAAACATTCAAGTAGAGAGTGAATTCTACAAACTGACACACTGGGCCTTACCACCACCTTTCTCTTCCACGTGGCACTACCACAAAGCAACTATTTGATGAATTCTATTGATTAGCCAGCCACCTTTCACCTGGCACATGAACCCAAACAAGGTTACCAACTATAGCAATATCAAATTCACCTGAGGTTAGCAGGAACTGAGATATTCAACATGGATTAAGTAATACCAATTATCTGGAACATTCACTTGTGAAGTACCAAAATATGTAACTACTTCTTAAAAAAGAAGAGTATACGGAGCCCTTGAAAAATGGTGAGAAATTAAGACTTCATTCGAAGAAGAAAGATCACCAGGAGGAGGAGGTGTTACTATTTGTCACATTGATGATAACCAACTAATAACCACTTATAAGACTTCTCAACAGGCAATTAGAAAACAATACATGGATTACTAATAGCTTTAGATCAGCTAATTTTATCTCCTAAATCTGAAAACCTTATACATGTTAGATATACTAAAACAACTTATGAAATTGCATTAAACTTGCAGCTGTTTTATTACTTGGAGTAAAGGCCCATAAAATGCATAAGCTTTCATGTGACTCATAAAAACTGTCACTGATGTGCACACATCCTCATCATTAATAACATTTTTCTGTGTTCTACACCATTCTTGATATTCATGTTCAGCATTTCCCTGATGGATAAACTACTTGGAAATACAGTGGTACCTTGGAATTCATCATTAATTGGTTCCGGGAGGTGCGATGAGTACCAAAAATGATGAGCACTGGGACAAAATTTTCTCATCAAAATGCATCAAGTACCAAATTCGATGAGTTTTGAAGCAAACGAGTACCAAGGTATGACTGTACTTTGGTAAAGGAGTACTAGAAATGCAAGCATTTTCAATTCTACTACAAATGTAAGAAATTTAAAATTAGCAAGTTACTTTGCATATTATCACATTAGTAGTGAACAGACCTTTAAAATGACCATTAAAACAAACATACTGTTAAGTGGTTTTTGAGATTCTTCATGTTCTACTCCCTCTATTCCTGAACTCTCTTCTATCTTCATTTTTGCCTTTTTTGTCCTTCTCTTATCCTCTTCATTTTCACTGTCTGCTGTATAAAGACTTTGATCTGCGAAAGGTTGTCTTTCATCTCTGTATATATGGAGGGAGGGTGGAGATAATCATCAGAAAATAGTGTAACCATGCAGCCAAATAAATAGTACCTTCTCCCCACTTAATCTGCAGAGTGGACATTGAGACACTGTCCCCAAGTTCCAGCCAACTGTACAACAGTATAGACGAGGGATTAATTGAACAGAGGGAATCCCCTGAAAACTAATCTGCTTGTACTTTGATCTGGTTTACATACTTAATTATTCTTCCATTGGTCAGCAGTAATCGTAGATCATTATCTTTTGCTCTCCATTCAGGTACCGTGGAAGATGGCTGGAGATGTTTGTTGAATTTTCCACTCAGTTTAGAGCTCAAGATGTCCTTGAAGTATAAAAAGAGAACTCATTTAACCTCTACCCTCAAAGGTATCTGCTTGACTAAAGGAACACAGTATACCACCTCCCTCTGTGGTCCTGCGCCTCAAACCAGGCTAGGCAGCCGCCTGGCCAGGGAACACACACGGATGTGACACAAACTAAGTGGTTCCTAAAACCAAAGCAGGAATGTGGTTCTTCTCTCTGTAGGGTCATCGACAATAATACACATTCTATAAAATAGAATGCAAAAATGTGCATAAAGCAAATTCAAAGACATTTCACTCTTGCAGAAAGCTTAAAACCTGGAAAGCTGGAGAAGCACTGCCCTAATGCACTTCACTTCTCTTTCCCTTGCTTCTTTCTTCCTAAGTGCTAGCTGCTGGGCCCTTTCCAATCACTCTATCCTTGACCTAATGCCTAGGCCTCCCTCCTGGCACAGGCAGCAACTGCAACTTACAGGTAGGTCACCATGGCTCTCACTAGGAACAAAGGCTGGCATGTGACATAATAAGGCACACAGTAGCTGATTTTTAATACAAAAAAAAATACTTCCTTCTTGCAGTAATTTTTTTCTTTAATAATAAATAGAATATTTCATAATATGTTTAATCTTTTTCCAGGTAGCTAAGGAGGTTTAGAATAACAACAAAATCTTAAAACAATATAAATACAATTATATACAATTTAAAATATTTAAGAAGGTTATAATTTCTATATAACTTTTTAAAACATTTTGATTCAGATACCTCTATCTTGTTCATTTTTAATTATTGCCTATCTCCTACTTAAGATGTAAAATTATGGATGATACAGATCACATAGAAAATTCATTACTATGTTTTACAAAGGCCCTAACACTGATCTAATTACTTACTGTCCCTCACCCCCAACACTCTCCTCTTTGTCCATTAAGCGGCATTTCTCAAACTTTAATTAAGTTTATTCTAACAGTCTCCCAGTCTGTCATCGATGCTGATGCTGTTGGGTCAGGGATAGGCTTTTTGTACTTGCTCCTCCTTCTGCTCACAATATTTTGCCTCAAATCTGTGTATCCATCTGACTTTTCGCCATTATTTGTCAATTCAGATGTCACCACCTGAGCAGCTAAATTAGCTGGCTATCCCAACCCCCTTTATTCTATTGTATTGCTTTGGCTCCTCTCTTTTATAACATTTATTATATGAAATTATATTATTTTAACATATGTCCCTATCTCCCATCCTTCCAACTTGAGCTAGGAAGCTACATAAGGGAACGGACTTAAGTTCTGCTTGCTCTGATACTCCTCCAGAGCATAGAAGAGCATATGGCACTTAGTAAACAGTAAACATGTCAGCGAATGAATGACATCTAGTCATCCTACTTCTACACTGATGCCCCGAGAAAGCTCAAGCATTGTCCCCTGACATGGGCATAAGTACTACTGACCCCTACAATGCTAAGCAAAGATCAGAACACAAGAATGGTTACAGTTCTTTTTATTTTCCTTTTAAAGAACTTTAAGGAACAGCCAAGTCTCTTTTTGTAATCATGAAATATAATACTTGCCTCTTCCCATGGACACATCTCTAATCTTCTGAGAACTTCCCTTGTGTGGAGCTCTAGGATGTCTAGGTTAGAAGGAGTTCGAACATTATGATCTCGAAGTTTCCTCATCTTCCGTCGGGAATGGTATGGGGAAGTTGCTTCAGTTGAGGATCGTGAAACTGGACACACAGTAGGAATTCCCTGAGATTTAACTGGTTTGCCGTTTTCCTCCTTGAAGAATTAAATTGAGCATTTTTATGACAAGGCTACATACATACCTGACTAATTAGTCATAAAAATAATTTAGAAAACAAAAACTGTTCAATTTAATTATGTAAACAAAAAGACCAAATCGTAAGACAAATGCATTTGCTGAGACAGTTATTTCCTTCTCTCCCCCACAAAACACACTGTGAACATATTTCCTTGATTTTCAATATTATTTTAAAGGCTGTATAGATTTCCACTGTATAGACACAGCATAACTGACTGACCTAATACTGGTAATTAGTTAGGCTGCTTCCAATTCTTTCCTATGATGAATCTTCTATCACTTACTACTTGCAAAAATCAATAATTGCTTTTTAAAGTAAAGTCACATATCTATGTAATTTTGAAAATTAAAATTCTATAAGCATATCATGAAAAGTAGTCTACTCTTTCCCATCCCAACTCCCATTCTCCAGAGGCAACCACTTACAACTTTTTAAAAAACTATAGTAACAAACATACAATTTTGTACCACATAATTTATGTGGTAACATATATTTAATTTTCCATTTTACCTATTTTTATGTTTAGTTTGGTGGCATTAAGTACAATTCACATTGTTGTACAACCAATACCGCCATCTCCAGAACTTTTTAATTTTCCCAAACTCAAACTCTGTACCCATTAAACAATAACTCCCCATTCCTCCTTATCCCCAGCCCCTGGCAACCATCTTTCTACTTTCTGTCAATATGAATTTGACTACTCCAAGAACTTCATATAAGTGGAATCATACACTATTTCTTTCTTTTTTTTTTTTTTTTTTTTTTTTTGCTTTTTGGTATGTGGGTAGCTCCCCGACCAGGAATCGAACCCAGGCCGCAGCACTGACAGCGCCAGCGCCGAAGCCTTAAGCCGCTACACCATCAGGGAACTCCTCATACACTATTTATTCCCTTGTGACTATCTTATTTCACTTAGCATAATGTCTTCAAGGTTCATTCATGTTATGTGTCAGAATTTCCCTTTTAAGATTCAATAACATTATATTTGTGTTTTTGCCACGTTTTGTTTATATAACCTTCTCTGAGGGATCCTTGGACTGTTTCCACCTTGTGACTGCTGTGAATAATGCTATTATGAACATGCACGTACAGGTATCTATGAATTCCTGCTCTCAATTCTTTTGGGCATATACCCAGCATTTGCAACTCTTGTAGCTATTTTTGTTGTTGGGTTTTTTCCCCGTTATTTGTCTCCAAATTTCTAAATAATATGTTTATATTGTTATATCCTGGTTTTTCAACTTTAGATACTACTGAATTCCTACTATGCAAGATGATGTCTTAATGTCTACATATTTCTCCTAAATGCACTGATACTTCCTCTTCCTTTAATATTCAGGTTTTTTTTATAAAAATATTTTTATTGTTAGACTTATTGGAGTGACGTTGGTTATCAAGAGTTACATAGGTCCCAGGTGTACAATTCTGCAGTGCATCGTCTGTGTTGCATTGTATGTTTAACACCCAGTGTGAGTTCTCTTTCCATCACCATATATTTGGCTCCCCTCCCTCCTCTCCTGCCCCTCCCTCTTCTCCCACCCCCTCCCTCCTTACCCCCAAATAACCCTTAAACTATTGATTGTACACAAGGTTTTTTTGTTTGTTTGTTTTTTCTTTGCTGCTCTAAGTTTCATATTCCGCATATGGGGGAAGTCATGGTTCTTGGTTTTTTCTGTCTGGCTTGTTTCCCTTAGCATGATGATCTCCAGGTCCATCCATTTTGTTGCAAATGGCAGTATTTCATCTTTTCTTATAACTGAGTAATATTCCATTGTATATATGTACCACAGCTTCTTTATCCAGTCATCTGTCACAGGGCACTTTTGGCCACTGTGAACAGCACTGCAATGAACATTGGGGTACATAAGTCTTTGCAGACAAAGGTTTTCAAGTTTTTTGAGTAGATCCCCAGAAGTGGGATTGCTGGGTCATATGGTAACTCCATTCTCAATTTTCTGAGGAACCTCCACACCATCTTCCATAGCAGTTGTACCAGTTTGCACTCCCACCAGCAGTGTACCAGAGTCCCGTTTTCTCCACACCCTCTCCAGCACTTGTTATTCCTTGTCTTGTTGATAACAGTCATTCTAACAGGTATGAGGTGGTACCTCATTGCGGTTTTGATTTGTATTTCCCTAATAGCTAATAAGGTTGAGCATTTTTTCATGTCTGTTGGCCATTTGTATGTCTTCGTGGGAGAAGTGTCTGTTTAGATCCTCTGCCCACTTTTTTAATTGGGTTGTTTGTTTTCTTGTTGTTAAGTCATATTAGTTCTTAATATATTAGACCCTTATCAGATGCACTGTTTGTAAATACTTTCTCCTATTCAGTTGACTGTCTTGTTTTGCTGAAGGTTTCTTTTGCTGTGCAGAAGTTTTTTTTTGGTTGGTTCCCTGAGCAGGAATCGAACCTAGGCCGCAGCAGTGAGAGCGCCGAGACCTAGCCACTAGACCACCAGGGAACCCCACTGAAGCTTTTTAGTTTGATATAATCCCATTCATTTATTTTTGCTTTTACTGCCCTTGGCTTTGATGTCAGGTTCATGAAGTCTTCCTTGAACTCTAGGTCTGTAAGTTTAGTAACAATGTTTTCTTCTATACAGTTTATTGTTTCGGGTCCTATATGGAGGTCTTTAATCCACTTTTATTTAATTTTGGTATATGGTGGTTCCCTGACAGGGAATTGAGCCCGGGCCATGGCAGTGGGAACGCTGAATCCTAGCTACTAGGCCAACAGGGAACCCCTACTATCCTTCTATACCCATTTTATTCAATGTTTTGATCATAAATGAAAGTTATATGTTGTCAAATACTTTTTCTGCATCAACTGATACGATCATATGGTCTTTATCTTTTATTTTGTTTATGTGGTATATTGCATTGATTGATTTTTGTATGTTGAACCATCCTTGTGCTCCTGGGATGAATCCCACTTGATCATGACATATGATCTTTTTGATGCATTGTTGTATTCTATTTGCTAATATTTTGTTTATGATTTTTGCATCTGTGTTCACCAGAGATACTGGTCTACAGTTTTCTTTTTTTGTGTAGTCTTTACCAGGCTTTGGTATTAGGGTAATGTTGGCCTCATAGAATGAGTTAGTAAGTATTGCCTTATTTTCAATTTTGTTGAAGAGTCTGAGGAGGATAGGTGTAATTCTTCTTTGAATGTTTGGTAAAATTCATTGGTGAAACTATCTGGCCTGGGGCTTTTGCCTCTAGGGAGGTGGTGATAGTCATTTCAATTTACTATTGATTGGTCTATTTACATCATCCAGTTCTTCTTGGTTCAGTCTAGTTAGGCTATAGGTTTCTAGGAACTTGTCCATTTCTTCTAGGTTGTTAAATTTAGTGGCATAAAGCCCTTCATGATATTTTCTTATAATCCTTTGTATTTCTGTGGTATCAGTGGTAATTTCTCCCCTTTCATTTCTAATTTTGTATATCTGTGTCCTTTCCTTTTGCCCTTTGGTTAGTCTAGCCAGGAGTTTGTTGATTTTGTTGACTTTCTCAAAGAACCAGCTCTTTGTAACATTAATTTTTCCTATTGTATTTCTGTTCTCTATTTCATTTAGATCTGCTTTTTTATTATTTCTTTTTCCTTCTGCTGACTTTGGGTGTTTTCTGTTCTTCTTTTTTTAGTTCTTTAAGATGGGATGTTAGAATGTTTACTTGTGATTTTTCTTGTTTCTTACGATAGACCTATAATGATATAAATTTCCCTCTTATTACTGCTGTGTCCCAATAATTTTGATATGTTGTATTTTCATTGTCATTAGTTTCTATGTATTTTTTAATATCTTATTTGCTCTTTGATCCAGTCATTATTTAATAGATGGTGTTTAATCTCCATTATGTGTGGTTTTTTTCTGCTTTCCAATTTCAGAACTTTGTGGTCCGAGAATATACTTGGTATTATTTCAATCTTCTTAAATTTGCTGAGGCTACTTTTGTGTCCCAGCATATGGTCTATCCTTGAGAACGTTTCATTTGCACTAGAAAAGAAAGTATAGTCTTTTGCTGGAAGAAGTGCCCTGTAAATGATAATTATGTCCAGTTGCTGTAATGTGTCATTTGGAGCTGCTATTTTCTTATATATTTTCTCTTTGGGTTATCTGTTCATGGCTGTTAAGGGGGTGTTTAGGTCTCCTACAATGACTGTGCTTTTGTCAGTTTCTCCTTTCAGATCTGTTAGTAGTTTCTTTATATATTTTGGTGCTTCCTGCTTGAGAGCACATATATTTAGTGTTAAGTCTTCTTGTTGTTGTACTGTGCCTTTTATCACTATGTAATATCCATCTTTGTCTCATTATATTTTTTTAACCTTAAGTTCATTTCATCAGATATTAGTATAGCAACTCCTGCTTTTCTCTGGTTACCATTTTCTTGGAGTACTGTTTTTCATCCTTTTATTCTGAGTCTGTGTTTGTCCTTATGGCTGAGGTGTGTCTCTTGGAGAGAGCATATGTTTTTTAATCCAGTCTGCTACTGTCTTTTTATTGGTGAGTTCAATCCATTAACATTTGAGTGATGATTAATATATGAGGATTTCCTATGATCATTACTTCCTTTTTTAGTTTACCTTTTTTGTTTTTGTTTTTTTTTTTTTTTTTTTTTTTTTTTTTTTTTTTTTTTTTTTTGCTGTCCCAACTCCACTCCATTTATTCTGATGTTTTGTTTCGGGTCAAAGAACCTCCTTCAGTATTTCTTAAAGTGCCAGTTTCGTGCTGGCGAATTCCCTCAGCTTCGGTGTGTCTGAGAAAGTCTTTATTCCTCCTTTATATCTGAAGGATAATATTGCTGGATAATTTATTCTTAGCTGGAAGTTTCTCTCTTTTAATATTTTGAATATTGGATTCCACTCTCTCCTGGCTTGTAGAGCTTCTGCTGAGAAATCTGATGCCAGTCAGATGGGTTTACCTCTAAAGGTTATAGTTCTTTTTTCCATAGCTGCCTTGAGAACTGTTTCTTTGTCTTTGGTTTTTGATATTTTCAGTACTGTGTGTCTTGGGGAAGATCTGCTAGGGTCCAGGTATCTAGGGGACCTATTTTCTTCTCGAATTTAGGGTTCTAGATCGTTCCATTGGTTTGGAAAGTTCTCTTCTACTATTTGTTTGAGTATGCTCTCTGTAGAGTGCACTGCTCCTTCTTCCAATCTTATCATCCTGGTGTAGTTTTGTCTCTCAATCCTTTTGGTTCTGTATTCCGTATCTTCCTTATTCTGAAATGTTTCCATGTTCCGGTCTTCAATATCACTAATTCTTTCCTCCATCTGGTTGGCCCTGTTTCCTATGGCAGTTATTTCATTTCTCATTTACTTTTTTTGTTGTTGTTGTTGGTTCCCTGACCAGGAAGCAAACCAAGACCATGATGGTGAAAGCGCCGAAACCTAGTCACTAGACCACCAGGGAACCCCCTCACTTCTTTTATTGTATTATTTAACTCGAATTTACATCTCGTTCTTCCTTAGCATTTGAATTTGTTAAATGGTTCCTTTTGTTCGCAGATTTCCTTTCTGAGATCATTCATCTCAGTTATGGTGTTTTGCCAGCATATTTTCATTTCTGTGAGAGCCTTTAGAACAGCTATTTTATATTCTTTGTCAGTTAGTTCATAAATGTCTAGGTTTATAAGATTGTTTTCTGGAGATTTTTTTCTTTTTCTTTTTTGAGCAGCTTTAAATCCTGAGATACTCATATTGTCTGTTGTGTTCTTTTTCTTCAGCATGAGGGCTTTAATTCCACCAGAGCCCAGGAAAACACTTTATTTCTCTGATTAGTACTTTTGCAGTATGTTGCTATAGGTAGCACTGGAGGGGGCAAGTTTTGGGAGATGGGGAGGCGGGGTTTAAGCCGCATCTCTGGTCTCCAGCAGTGTTTGGAGGCTGGATGTGGTGCTCACTGGTGGCCATTCATGTTGATCGGGGAAAATTCTATCAAATCTGCTCTTGTCCCTTCTGCAGTGTTTCACACCCCACCCCACCCCCACCCCACCCCACCCGGCTGTATTTCAGTGATTTGTTTCCACAGCAACTGCTCCAGGGAGAGAGCCCTGAGTGCAGCACAAGCTGAAGCGGCTGCTGTGTGAGGGAGCTGTGCACATGCACTCCACGAACCACTAGGGTGCCACAGGGGCACACCACAAGCTGAGTGGGCAGAGGTGCACCAGAGGGCTGCGCGCACACGTGCGTTAGCACACTCTATGAACCACAAGAGTGCTGCAAGGGTGTCACATGCACAGGCCACAAGCAGGGGGTGGGGCGCATTAGGGCGCTGTGCGCAGGCGCACCCTGTGCTGCATGAGCATCAGGGAGCCGCCATGCTGTACTGAGGCCCACAGTGCCATCTAGGGCAGTTTAATGCCTCACTCGGCTTCCTTGCTATTCAGAGCCTCAGAGTTCATTCCCAGGCTTTGTCTCCAACATGCCGCTTTTAGGTCCAGCTCCCTCACGGTCTCCCCGCGTTCTCACCACTCTGGTTTCCACTCTTGTCACTGCTTGGCTTCCCCTCACCCCTATGTCATTCTGCTGCCAAACTTCTTTGTAGTTCCTTTAGTCACGGTGGTGTCGAATCACAATCCATCTTTGCTTCCTCCCTCCGCTCCAACTCGCCCCTTTTTCCTTAACCTTCAGGTGTTTTCTTGCAATGCATGGATTTCTCAGTTGTCTCTGTGCCACTCAGGGTTTCCCATGTTGGATCCTGGCTGGCTGCTTAATTGTATTTTCCAGGAGAGGTTTTAGGGACCTCCTCCCTAGTCACCATTTTGTCCATTCTTCAATATTCAGTATTTAAAGTGGACTCGGTACAATTTTTGCAACCCAGTGCCACATAACTTAATATTATTACATTTACTTTCCTATATATCATTTGATATTTTCCCAAGTTTATAATTGCCTCACTTTCCATCAGCTTATTTTCTATATATTTATCATAAATTGATCCCAAAATTCTCCACTAAAAGAATGCAAACATTCAAACACATTAGGTAATCTATCAAATTTATATTTTTCTTTGGAGAGATCCTTCCTGGATTGGATTGCCCAATGAAGTACATATGCCAATATGCCCAGTTAAGTTTGAATTTCAGATAAACAGCAAATATGGAGCCTTTCATTCTCCTGATCCACCCTGGACTGACTATTCTCTGGGCCCGCACATGTCATCAAAGACTTTTCCTGACCTGTTCCCACTCCACCACCTTTGGCAGTCACTCCCTAAGCTTTACCTCTCCTTTATTTTTCTTTATAGAAATTAAGGTCCTGATATATTAAAATACTTATGACTAGCCTCTTCCTATTAAGCTCCACAGGCAGGACCTATGTTTTGTTCACTGATTTATGCCCATCCTAGATGGTACATAACACATAATATTTACTGGAACATGAATTCCAGGGTTCTTTCTTTTTTTGGCTTATTCCCTCTTTTTTGGAATAGCACATTCTCTTAACAGTTTTCTGAGAAAGGGCACATGAAAGGTACTTGTTTTAAGATCTTGCCTCTTTGATATTTTTATTTTACCATATTTGATTTACAGGTTGGGTGAATACAGACTTCTATGTTTGCAACCCCCAACCCCAAGATGTTAAAGACTTTGCTCCACTGTCTTCTAGTTTACAGTGTTAACTGTTGAGAAATGTGATATTATTCAGATTCCTAATTCTTTGTATATAACCCATACTACCTTCCTAATGCTTTTTAGGATACACTTGTTACATGTATTCTAAAATTTGACCATGATATGCCTTGGCATAGGTCTTTGTCACCCACTGTACTGGGCATTTTATAAGGCTCTCAATATGGAAAGGTATATCCCTGAATTATAAAACATTTACTTGATTATTCCTCTGATAATCTTATTTTCTCTGTTATCTCTTTTGGAGCTCCTATTATTTTGATGATGGCTGTATAAAATGACTTAATTTTTCTGTCCTATTTCTGTCTTTTGTTTTGTTTTTTTTTAAGTTTATGGGAGACTTTCCCAATTTTATCTCCCAACCATTCCATCAAATTTTGTTTCTATTACATTTCTAATTTCTGAGAATCCCTTTTTTTTTCTTTGAATGTTGCTTTGTTATAGCCTCCTGTCCTTTTTTTCATGGAGGAATTTTTACTCTTTTCTCTGGAGTGTATCAATTATATTTGGCTTTTACACTGAAGACTTATTATTTCTTTTGCATACTTTTTCTCCTTTATTTTTGGTCTATGTCTTCAAAACTTTTCTGGGCTCTCTATATATTTTAAAAGCAAAGCATTAAAGAGCAAATTGGTTTCAAGAAATGGTACAAAGAAAACTAGATTAACACATGAGGGTGAAGTCTTGATTTACCTTAGGCTTACACAAATACTGAAGATTGGCCACTTACCTAAATAGAAAAGCTTTTACAAAACAACAACAAACAAACAAACAAACAAAAAACCCCAAAGTATTTTCAAGTCCTTGAGGCAAACAAAGATTTTTTAGCAAGGACATGAGATAACACTAACTATAAAAGAAAAAGGACTAATAAACTGATATTCAAAATTAAAAATTTCTACTCATCAAAATATACCTTTAAGATAACAAAAAGATAAACCACAGGTTGCAGGTAAATATTAACACACACACACACACACACGATATATGAGGTCTGACAAATAAAGTTTGTGAACTCATCCTAGAAAAAGTGCTACATACCTCATTGCTAAATATCACTACAGTCACCTCCAAAGTATTCGTATTCCCTTTGGGAAGTATGCATCAACACCAGTGCTTAGTCCACCCTTCAAAGCAATTTTGGAACTCTTTTTCTGAAATGGCCATCAGAGATGCTGTCTGACCCTCGATATTCTAAATGTCAGTAAAATGTTTTTCCTTTCAATAATTCCTTTATCTTTGGGTAAAGAAAAAAGTTATTGGGGGCCAGCTTAGGTGAGTAGGGAGGGTGTTCCAATACAGTTATTTGAATACTGGCTAATAACTCCCTCACAGACAGTGCTGTGTGAGCTTATACATTGTCATGATGCAAGAGCCATGACTTGCTGATGAAAAGTTCAAGTCATTTTTACCTTTTTCACGCAACCTTTTCAGCACCACCAAATAATAAACTTGGTTGACTGTTCGGTTGGTACAAATTCATGATGAACAATCCCTCCGATATCAAAAAAGGTTAGCAACGTCGTTTTGACTCTTGATTTGGACTGTGAGAACTTTTTTTGGCTGTGGAGCACTGGCTGCCTTCCATTGTGTACTTTGTTTCAGGGTCATATTAGTTACACCCATGTTTCATCACCAGTGATAACACAGCCCAAAACATCGTCTTGCTTCTCCAAAAGGTCTTGGCAAACTTCAACTCTCCTTTGCTTTTGTTCATCAGTGAGCTCCATCGAGACCATTTTTGCACACACCTTTCTCGTGCCAAGATTTTCAGTTAAGGTTTTCCTAATGTTCATTTGTCAATACTTGGTCTGCTATGCTTCTCTATCAGCCGACAATTTTGACACACAATTCAACAAGTTTTTGCAATGTTTTGTCAGTTCTGCTCATTAATGGCCACCCTGACTTCTCTTCATCAGTGACTCTTTCTCTTCCCTCAGAAAAACGTTTAATATATTTATAAACTGCCATTTTCTTCATAGCATTATCTTCATAAACTTAGATTAACATGTCCCTGATTTCACTTCCACTCTTGCCAAGTTTATAAGAAATTTAATATTTGTTCATTGCTGTAATTCAAGCTCCGACATTCTCACGACAGCACACAAAAACACGCAACAATAATGAATGCCACTCAGCAAGATACCGCCACATGTCGACATGAACACATCTGTGAGACACAGATAGACCAAGGTTATGAAACTTTACCAAGTTGTTTGTACAGTGCTGCCAACGTAAGTGCACGCTGGCAAGTTCACGAACTTAACTGTCAGACCTCATGTGTATGTGATACATATATATATACACATATGTTTATGTATATGTATATGAATAAATGCCTGTCAAGTGACAAAGAACTTGTGTCCAGAATATAAAATGAACTCCTTACAAATTAATAAAACATAATTTTTTAAATGATCAAAAACTTCAGATACCTCTTAAGAGAAGATACACAAATGCTATGCACATGAAAAGGTGCTCAACATCATTAACCCTTAGGAAAATGCAAGTTAACACCACAATGAAATAATATTTCATATTCTCTAGAATAGCAAACATTAAAAAGACTGAAAATATCAAATCATAGTGAGGATATGGAATAACTATAATGTCTACATATTACTGGTAAGAGTGTAAAATGTAAAACAGCACAGCCATTTTGGCAAACTGTTTGGCAGAATCTCACAAGGTTAAAAATCAATTACCCTATATTTATCCAAGAAAAACAAAAACATATATTTAACACAAAGGTCATATAATGAAGTTTGTAACCGTTTTTTGTTTTTTTCTCATAATGGCCAAATCTGCATATAACTCTAATTATCAATCCACAAAAGAATAAAAAACAAACTGTGGTATATTCATTCAGTGCTTTATGACTCGGCATAAAAAAGAACGACTGACACATGCAACGACATGGATGAATTTCAAAAGCACAATGTGAGTGAAAGAAGCCAGACACCAAAATAGTATATACTTAATAATTGCCTTTATCTGAAATTCAAGAACAGGCAAAACTAATCCATGATGTTAGCAACAGAAGTCAGAACAGTGGTGGCCTATGGTATTCAAATATTGACTAGAAGGGAGCAAGAAAGGACTTTCTAGGGTGATAAAAATGATTTGTACTTCAACTGAAATAATGGTTTTATAGGTATATATATTTGTCAAAATTCAAATTGTTTCTTACAACCTGTACATTTCACTGTATGTAAAGCAAACTGGAAACTCTATGTGAGTAGGGCTTTGTTAACTGATGGCTTTCACTGTAGGGATCTCTCTGGGTTGTTCTATTGGAAAGTTTCGAATTGTCAGTACCAGCAGATCTTCTTCTTGGCTTGGGAGGTACAGGCCAGACTGCCAGTACTTCGTGAGTCAAGTGGAAGAAGGATCATTCACTATGTAGACTTCACTTCATCCTCTGTTTTCAGTATGGTATCCATTTCCCTCAGCTGGACTCAGTGTCCCAAAGTCTACAGTCTCGAGTTCAACATCTCAAACAATTAAATCTCTAGTTTTCTACATGGCTTAAGGCAGGAATTTGGAGATTAATTAGTGTCTTAAACAGACTTTTAATTAATTCTGTTTTCAATCACATCTCCACTCTGATATTCAGAAGGTCTTAGTGTCACTAACTCCTGAGTTTTTGAAGGTTTTGCATGAATAAGACCTGCTCCTGGTCTTCCCCCATTGCCCACACAGGTGTCAGCTCTTGGGTTTGCTAAATCAGTGACCACTTGTACAATTCCTTTCCAGCTTCCAAAACTTTGTTAGAATCTTCGTCTCTATTATTCCTTGTTTTTGGAGAGGTCTTTTTTTACTCTTTTACTATCATTTTGGTCCCAAGAGGTGATAGTGGTAAGTACGTATCTTCAGTCTACCAAGTTTAATTAGAATCTTCTCATTTACTTGATTAAAGTGAAACTGCTAGGTCAAGGGATATAACATTCAAAAAGCATAAATTAATCTATACTCTTACCATCAGGGCTAGAATACAGAATTTTATTTTTGCCAGTTTGATAAATGATCATATGGAATCATAAATTATTTGGCAAAATGTGCTCTAATACTTTTTCATATATTGAAACTATTTCTCATATTTTCATTGGATTTTTATTTCTTCTTAGTGAAATACCTGTATGTTTTCTCTGCACACTTTTCTACTGGACATCCTGCTGCCTTCTGTATTCCCTACCCTTCAACGAAAAAAAAAATACTATGTTGACTATTTTTGCCCAATTATTCTCCCAGGTATTTTTCACCATTTAAAATCTGTATTATTAAATTGGAGTTGACATATTTCAGAAATTACTTCCCCACTTACTCAAATGTTGTTTTACTTCCCCTAGTAAAGATTTAGAGTTCTTCAAGTAGACCCACACCTCTCCTGAGTTTATTCTTAGGTTGAGTTGTAAATTTAAGATTTATGTATTTATATATTTTACATACATATATATGTGAGTTTTGATTAAAAAATCTACATGCACTTTAAAAAACAAAATACTTTTCTATTATATCTGGACATATTGTTAATTATATGAACTATTCTGTCCAAGGACAACAAACCCAGCACTTTAGCATTTCTTAGATGTCCCTCTTCCATTCCCCAAACACAGACCTAATTTAAGCTGTTAAATTACCAATTAGTCTTCCTTTCTCCACTTAATTTCCTTTCAGTTCAAGCTAGACACTAATAGAACCACCTTCTTCAATAATTGCTTTAATTAAAACCTCCTTTCTAGAATACCTCCTAATTCATAAATTAAAACACCTAATCTCAGAATTTGGGGTCTTTTATCCAAGGGCATTTACATAACATGTTTTCTAATATTTCCAATCAAGTGGATTTCCTTGTCCCACCCAACTAACATCTCTCTTTCCAACCCCAACTCAGCTTCACCTAGCTCTGCTTAGTCACCTGGTATCTCTTCTCTTTTTCTAATTACTCAATACATGTTCATCTCCAGATAGCTGCAATGAACTAGATCTGAACATTTTGTTTATTCTGTATTTTTTATTTTTGGAATAACTGAAGTAATCTGGTAACTGCTTCCTTATTACTTCATCATAATACAATATTCTAAATTTCTCTCTAAGACTTTAAAAGCCTAAAAACCTGAGACTGTTTTGAAGATTCAGCTCATTCTATTTTTTTTAAAGTGCATTAAGAGCTTTCAAATGTTTGTAGTGTGGTAGATCTATTTGCTTCTCAAAGCAGATGGTAACCAAGCATTTAGATGTCAGTTTCCACTCTTACCTCTATTGCTCGAATTACTTTAGAAAGTTCTTTAATAAGATGTCCAGGTCTAACATTGTCTGGAATTTCAAAGGCATGTTCTGATACAAGCTGTATTTAGATGAACAAAGATAAGACAACCAAAGTTATTTACACTTTAACATGTAAAAACTAATTTGTTAAACCAGTTTTTGGGTTCTCTAAATTTTATAGACATAGTTAAATACTAGTAAGGCAGGTCTCAGAGTTCATATAAATGGTGTGATAACTTTTAAGGAGATTCTCATTAACTAATGAAATCTTCTGAGACTGAGTTAAGGATAGACCTGTCTTGCAGAGAATTAGAGTACTAACCTCATGCTCTATATATACCTACCTCCAAGCCTATTCTAACTACTACTATAATTAGTAAAGTAACTAATTAAGCCTAACATTTAATTCATACTATGAGGGTTGTCTGGAAAAAAGCCAGCTATTGTCAATATAATGAGACCGGTTACATGACTGGATACTTTCTGGACAGCCCTCATATGTAAGGATTTGTAAGGGTGAAAAAAGGCACTGAAATAATCTCAGCCCACTGGCATAAGAAATACGCTATGGAAGCATAAAGAAAGGACATACTAATTCCAAATGGAGATCTGAGATGGCCTCTTGGAAAAAGTGAGATTCAAATGCAAACAACTAAACCAGGCTTGTCCAACCTGCAGCCCACGGGCTGCACGTGACCCAGGATGGTTTTGAATGTGGCCCAACACAAATTCATAACTTTAAAAATTACGAAAATTATGCTGCACCTTTTCTTTAACTTATCAGCTATCATTACTGTTAGTGTATTTTATGTGTGGCACAAAACAATTCTTCTTCCAGGCAAGCCAAAAGGTTGGATACCCCTGAACTAGATCATTATTTTAGCAAAAATGCTTGAACCTTGGCCTCCTTTTATTCAATTTTTATGGAAGTCTAGCATAGTCTATAAGAGCATAGGCTTTGCAATCACAGATGCCTAGATTTAAGTTCTAACTCCACCAGTTATCTTGGGCAATTTGCTTTTTTTTTTTTGTTTTTTTGTTTTTTTGGTAGTTCCCTGGCTGGGAATCGAACCCAGGCCATCGTGTTGAGCGTGCCAAAGCCTAGTCACTACACCACCAGGGAACCCCCAATTTGCTCTTTGAATTTCAGCTTTCCCATATGTAAAATAGGGATAACAATAGCACCCAAATCTCATACAGTTGCTTTGAGGATTAAATGAGATTATGGGTATAAAGATTACACACCGTGCTTAGCACCTATGAGAGTTCAAAGTTATTTATCATTATTTTAGATCTATATGTTCACTTCTTAGTCAATACCCTACATATACCTGAATTATTTTCTTTTCCAGCTAAAAAAATACTGAGTTACTTTATTCACATAAATATAAACATAAAGTACATCTGTATATACTGTAAAATAAAATGCAAGCTGTATTTAAAGCATGATTTCCATGCCCTCTACTATAGCTACTCATTAAGTGTTGCCACAACAGCATAAGGGCTCTGTTTTCATGACCCTGCTATATAAAAAATAACAATTATTTCACCAAAGAAAACTACTTACTTCTTTTTTCATCCACAATTTTAAAGCAGTATGCAGTGCTTTCACACCATGTACTAAATAAGTTTGAGGCTGGAAACCATCTTCTCTCAGTTCTGTGGGAATGGAAGAGGAACAGGGAGAGGAGTTAAAGCGTCCTGAAGATAAAGGTATTAACTTTAGATTCTGAGTAACCAGCAAATATCAAACTGCATAACTTCTAAATTAATAGAAAGGGAAAAAAATGAAATAAAAAACAATCAATTAAAAAGGCAAAAAAGAAAGAGAATTACATTAAATGTAGTTGTATTAAATGCTCCAGTTAAAAGAAAGCTCATAAATATAATGCTGAGTAAAAGACAGGCCACAAAAGAATGTCAGTATGGAGCTATTCATATGATGTCTAAGAATGGACAAAATTAAACTATGTCAATTTGTGACACAGGTGATAAAACAAAAGAAAAGGATTATCACAAAAGTCAGGATGGTGGTTCTCTCTAGAAGGGAAGGTGGAGAGTGCAATGAGAAAAAATGGGCATGACTAGAGTACTGGGAAGGATGTTTCTGCTCACGTTGGGTAGAGGTGACCTGAGTGGCAGTCTTATAATTCTTTAAACTGTATGAGAGTGTATGTGTATGCAGTGTGTAATCTATACAACCCACCATGGGCACTCTAAAGGTAAATACACACACACACACACACACACACACACACACACACACACACACACATCTCCTCTGGGTTTTTAAACCAAAGTGATTATGTAAAACTCACATAAAATATATTAGATGTGGGGAGTTTCCTGGTAGTGTAGTGGCTTAAGGCTTCGGCGCTGCCGCTGTCAGCGCTGCGGCCTGGGTTCGATTCCCAGCCAGGGAGCTACCCACATACCAAAAAGCAAAAAAAAAAAACAAAAAAAACAAAAACATATATATATATATATATATATATATATATTTTTTTTTTTTTTTTAGATGTGGTCTGCAACTCAGGTAGGTTGAAGCAAAAGTGAAAGATTTCACTTCTGCCCAATGGCTAATTTACTTACATAAATCTAAAATTGGTTCATTGTTTTATCATTACTGACAGTAAACACACTTAAGCGTTTCATACAGCCCACTGTCATTTAACCAATCATATAAACCTATAACAACAGTCTGAGAGCTGGCAAATAACAGGCCACAATGAAAAGGGTCAGGGATGAAAGGACAACACAATGAGAGGTAACAAGATCACCATTCCTGCTTCCAGAATAAATGCCTAGGATGATGGCAACTTGTGTAATGGTAATTTGGCTCTAGCCTTAGTGGGATTAGTATTGCCAGGTATCCTCTCCTAATCTGGCTGATGATATTAAAACATTTAAAAACTTGACCTACAACTATCTTTTTACAATAATCTTTTTTGTCTTTAATGTATGGAGTGATGTTTTGATCAGGCCTCAATAGTTCTGAACTCTGAATGGCCTAAAACAAAAGCTAATTCATTATTCTAAGACTAAGTAATCTGCTGCTTGTGGCAGCAAGAACAATGGCAAGATTTTCTTTCAGGTATTCTTAATTTGTTCTAAAAAGCTGACTGATGACCCCTTAGTCATTAGGGAAAAAGCATCACCCCAGGAGTGTGAGTGAGTGAGTGAGTGTGTGTGTGTGTTATTGAGAAGAGAAAACATGGAAAAAGTGCTCCAAATTTACTGAGTATTGAATTGCCAATCTCTAATCTGAAGGGTTCAATAATTGGGTTTTATTTCCAGAAAATAAAACCATTTATAAGCATTTTTATGAGTATTTAAAAGTGTTTCTTTCTTTCTAGGCTTCTACTTGAATAGGAGATTATGAACTTTAAAGCCCAGTATTTTACTAGAAATTATATATGGCAACTGTAGGATCCAGTGTGACATTCCTGCAGCCAAGAAAAATACCTGGAAAACTGAATGATTCGGAAATTCAGGATAAGGGTACATTTCTGGAGTAAAGGTGGTCTCGTGCAGAAAGCACTTGTTTTCCCTCATCCAGGGGACCCTACATCCATCAGACACCTGCACCACCATCAGGACATCTACCTCTACACTGTGCTACTATAAGGTATGGAACGGGGTTCTATTACTCTCTCCTTTCAAAAAGAGTGAGCCTTTTCCCTTTCTTTTTATTTTTGAATAAAGAAACCATAAATAAGTTTTATCATTTAATTCCATGCATGCTATCTATCCTCAGAAGTAAGTTACTGGTTGTTTCATTTTACCTTTTTTCTTGTGTAAGTTTTCAATGGAAAAATAATGTTTAGAATAAACTTTACTGTTTGATTTGTTTATATTTGTTCTTTTAGGAGTTAATAACAGTAGCACCATTTTCAAACTGACTTGAAAAGTTAGACAACACATAAACAAGATGACTGTATTCTCACATGTGTAAGTGCATGAAAAGCAAAAAATGGATAAAAGTAAAAGGGTATACTCAGTCTCCAATACAACTGCTCAAAGATTATTAAACCAAAAGATACAGCACCAAAATCTGAAATTCCACAAAGAAAAGGTAGTTTTCAAGATTAAATAAAAGGATATTCCTACCCTTCCCCTCACCCCCCCAAAAAAACAAAAAACAGTTTTCTTCAACTACAGGCTCATAGCCTGACACTCGGTTTGTGCTAATAGGTACCTTATATTGGCCATAATGGGTCATAATGATGATGGCACAGGCACTACCTGATTCTCTCAGGACCTAAAAATTATTCCCTCGATTTTTAAAAGCAAATATTTGGGAATATACATTACATAACAGTCTCTTGGCTGAAAATGCTTTTTTTACAAGTGAGGCACTTTTATATGGCTGACAATGTGTGCAAGCTGCAAGAATTCCAGGTGAAATCAACATTTAAAAATATTACCTGTTTGGATGCAGCTCTTCATATAACTGCTTTTTAAGGTTATGGACTAGAGATTAATTTGCTAAAAAGGTCCTTGATAGGGGGAAATCAAGCATTTAAACAACAAAATAGGGACCACAGTCACACCGTATTAAAAAAAAGCCTTTCTTTCTTTCAGTGGCTTTTAGTTCACATACAAACGTCATGTATCATATCACACAACAAAATTTACAGATTTTTAATTACCTTTCAGGGTTTCCAGTAAGTTTTTGGCTACAAACCAACATATGGCTTCAAAGAAAGGGAATTTGAAAAGATCTGGTGTTTTTAGCCTTTTTTCCATCTCATAACACCTGGATAAATACAATTTGAAGAAATTTACTATTAATGTTAGCATTTCAATGTTAAATGGAGGCAACCAACTTAAGGAAAATAAAATAAACAGGCTGTGACATATAAGACTAATCAAGTATTGTATATTACTTAATACCACATTTGAATAAGACTGAATTGTGAACTTAGCCAGGTCTGACCTTAACAAACTTAACAGTGTAATGAAAAATTACATTAGCTTTCAAAAAGACCATGCCTTGGGATTTGTGTCCTAGTCTTAACGGAAGGAATTTTACAAGGGTTCCACTATAATAAATAAAACAGTATGTTCATTTCTTTTTTTCTTTGCTTTCAGTTTTACACCCATGGACACAATCAATAGTTTAATGTTTATTTGGGGACGAGTGGGTTAGGGTGGGGAGAAAGGGGAGGGGGTGGGAGAGGAGGGAGGGGAAGCTAAATATAAGGTGATGGAAAGAGAAGTCACATTAGGTGGTGAACTTACTATACAACAAGTTTACAATGCACTGTAGAATTGTATGCCTGAAACCTATGTAATCCTTGCTAACAGATGTCACCCCAATAAGTCTAACAATAAAAATGAATTAAAAAAAAAAAAAAAAAAACAGTATGTTTAGAAGTCAACTCTATATGTTGGACAACAATGCAACACACACTCAGGTTTTCTTTAGGTTCTAGCACTTGAGCTCAAGACCACACTTGGTGCTTGTCAGGGGAAGAAGACAGCTTAGGCTTCTGTGCGAGTCTTTGCAGCAGTCCATACAGTTAGCCAGGATCTGTATTTCACTCAGGGACAGCCCCAGGTTATAGAAAGTCATCTCTGCAAATAAAATACACACTTGGCAGGTGGAGAAGCTGCCCTGGCTTAAAGCTTCATGCCCCATAAGAGCCAGTATTTCTTGTAATAACTCCACAGATGCATACCATTCATGGGCGATGCAAGTTACAAGAGTCACCACATTCAGGAAAGACCAAATATATAGCTTCATACTAGGTTATCTTACTTACCCCAGTCCTGATGCAGTTTATCAATTAGGAATCATTTTATCATAAGCAATGTTGTCTACTAAAATTCTACTCTCACGCTACCAGGAGAATAGGGTTACCAAAAGGTTAAATTCTCTACAGAAAGAGAACTAGCTATTCATTCTTTAACCACAGCAAAATTAAAGCAGGTGTTTTGACAGCAATCCCAACTTAGAGCTGCTTTGCCCCAGCACCATATGTCACACTTGAATCTGACTGGATTTAGTTTATTTCCCTCACTGTAAAAACAGCCAAAGGAGAGCCCATAAATTTTTATAAAACTTTGATATTTGGAAAGATACTTACTCTCAAACTGAATAAATTTATTATTGTTGTTTTAAATTTTAAATTTCATAAGTGTCCTCCTGATAAAATTTTAAGACGACACTTTTGTTAAAAGTTCCTATCACTAGTAATTTCTCAGGACCTATCTCCATGAGATCTCAATGAATTTATTTTTTTTTGAAACTTTTAAACAATGTCCAATTTTAAAAAGGACAAAAGATCCTTTAAATACGATGACACAAACCTGAGCTGCATGCCAATGTTAAGGTTGTGCAGAAAGTTCCCCCCAAAAGCCATACAGTCCTGAGAAGTGAGCACAGCATGAATCCACCCTGAAATGGTTAAAAGTATATAAATCAGTGACTTCTCCATATTTAAACCAAACAAATGTGATATCTACCTGTGAAATAAGAAACTCAAAATGTCAACATCAGTTTACTTCATACTCCAATGCTAGAGAAGTTAATGTCTATTAAATCCATGATTCATGCAAACCTTTACTGAAGGTCTATTATATGCCAGGCTGTGCTGAGTTTGAGGAAACAAATGCATTGATCCAGTTAGACAAAACCATGGTATAGGAGAGGTTCTTGCAGTTGTTGTTTTAGTTTCAAAAGCAATCTAACTTTATACTAAAGATTTTATTCTGAGATAAGTCAAATCTGGTTAGAATAAGGCAAGCACATTTTTATTAAGTGAACATTGAGACTGGCTGAGCAATTCACTTCCCTAGTATCTGAAATGAGTACCCTTGGGGACTTAAGCAGAGGAGGATCAGTGGAACTCAACTGGAGACCTGCCTCTATGGAGGAAAAGGTAGATCACCCACATTTCATTATGGAGAGTTATGGTCCTATAAATATAAGTGTTGGCACTCAAAAAGATGTCTTGTTTTCCCATAAAAATGTTTTCAAAGTGAGAATCATTTCTAAGAGATGATGCTTAATTTTTGAAAAAACCGTCTAAAGACTAAACATAGATTTTATATAAGTATAAATAAATATACACATATATTTGCATGTAAAAATTAGCTGTTAAAACAGATCCCATTTCCTTTATATTTTTCATCTTCTGATCCCTCATTGTGTTGTGACACAGTATCAAAAAACTCCTCAAAGACTGATTTTTCAAGTGGTACCCATTGTATGCTCAAACACACAAAGCCTTGAGTTTGACCCTGATATCACAAATTAGAAATCTGTCAGCTACAAATCCTATAGATCAGTGGTTCTCAATAGAGGCAGTACTGCCTGGAAAGGGTGTTTGGGAAAGTTTGGGGGGGATTTTTTTGATTGTCACAATGATCAGGAGACACTACTGTCCTTTTGTAAGCAGGAACCAGGAGTGCAAAATGCAGATAGTTCCACACAGTAAGAAACTGCCTTGCATTATTCAAGACTTTTGAATTTCTGCTGGGCATTCATATAAGTACAAAATTTGTCACGGACTTTATGTGAGCCTAGAAGCTGTAACTCCATTATATATGTAAACCAAGTAATTTTTGCATGGTTTGGGCATAATTTTCCAGGAAAATTGTTCAGAAGCTTATCAGTTGCCAACTACCTTGGAGAAAAATCACAATGCCTATAGCAGAGGTTCTCCAAGTCTCCAGATCAGCCACAGTATTAGCCAGAAACTCATTAGGATGCAAATTCTCAGGTCCACCCCAAATCTACTAAATCAGAACTGCCGGAGATGAGGTCGATCAATCTGTGTTTTAATAATCCCTCCAGTTGACTCTGATGCTCAATGAAGTTTGAGAATCATTAATCTACACCAATGCTATAGAATTTGCGTTGCCAATCATACACCTGTATTGGTTTGCTGGCTTATGCATCTGACTTTCATTCTCTCTCCTAAGGATGTTGTGCCTGAGCAGGCACTTTTTGAAATAGTACTTTATTATAAATTACCTTTCAATTTCTTCTTTATATTCTAGTTGGGTCATTATATCAATTTTTAAAAAATTATTGGTAGAGGAAATTATATCATTGCTAAATCTGAATTCAAGATTTTGAAGAGGGCGTAACAAAACATTTGTTATAAAAGGGAGCACTGGGAAGAAGATTTAAGGGAGGAACTTAGCCAGTTTAAAATGAAAATAGTTATAGTGCAATACGTGGACAATGTGCTGTGGAATTGTGCACCTGGAATCTGTGTAGTTCTTGTTATAGTAAGTAAAAAAAAATTTTTTTAATAAAATAAAAAATAAAATGAAAATAGTGATACTTAGATTCACAAATTCTGGTAGTCCCAAGCATTTATTAATTCATTTATTCAACATATATAATTTTATTATTATACACATCAGAGGCAAGGCAAGAAAGCAGGGCCTGTGGTAACAGATCCTATGAACTCTGTAGCCATTAAGGTCACCCAAATCAGAATACAATTTTCAAAACCACTGGCCTGGAGAGTCCATAACTCTGCGTTTCTTCACTTCTCAAAGTGACACACCTGATTCCTATACTTGAGGCTACAGCTAAGGCTGATGTCCTTCATTCCTTCCTAGGGTCCCTCAAAACGTATCTGTTGCCTCCTAATTGCATCGCGACAGCACCCTTTGATAGCTGACCAGTTAAAGTTGAAGGGAGCTTCATCAAAATTTTAAAATTTTGTGCAAAGGACATTATCAAGAAAGTGAAAAAATAACCCATAGAATGGGAGAAAATATTTGCAAATGTATGTCTGATAAGGGTCTAATATACAGAATACATACAGAACACTTACAGAGCAACAATAAAAAGACAAATAACCCAACTTAAAAATGGGCACAGGATTTAAACAAACATTTTTCCAAAGAAATATTCAAATGGCCAATGAGGAGAAGAAAAATGCTCAGCATCATTACTCATTAAGGAAATCAAATCAAAATCATAATGCGATACCACTACTACTTCATATCCCTAAAATGGCAAAAATAAAAAAGATAATTACAGTGTTGGTGCAGATGTGGAGAAAGAATACATTGTACGTTGCTGGTGGGAGTATAAAATAATGCAGACATTTCAACAACAGTTTGGCAGTCACTCAAAAAGTTAAATTCCACTACTAGGTATAGAACCAAGACAAATGAAATGCCTCCACAGAAAATGTTTTACACAAACATTCAAAGCAGCACAATTCACAATAGCCAAAAGGTGGAAATAACCCAAATGTCCATCAACTGACGAATGGATAAACAAAATGTGGTATATCTGTACAAAGAATACTAATCAGCCATTAAAAAGTAATGAAGTACTAATACATGCTACAATACAGATGAGCCCAGTAAACATTACAATAACTAAAAGAAATGAGATTCAAAAGGCCACATATTCTACACATATATTAAATGCCCTGTTTAGGCAAATCCAGAATGAAAGTAAATTAGTGGTTGCCAGGGGCTCAAAGGAGCAGGGAATGGAGATGTGACTGCTAATTGGTATGGGGCTTCTTTCTAAGGTGAGAAAATGTTCTAGAATTTGTTAATCTACTAAAAACCACTCACTTGTACAATTTAAAGGGGAGAATGTTATAGTATGTAAACTTTACCTGGATAAAAATTAAAATGAAGACAAATGACATAAAATACCATGCCAAAACATGTCCTAAATACAAGAGAAGCACTCTAAGTGACAAAGAAGTGAAAAGTCCAAGACCAGAATTCTCTCAGGCTGTGCAAAGCTATTTTCCAAAAACGTTAAAGCCAGAGGTTCTAATCAAAAGCTGACTCCATGTGACTGAGCATCAACTACAGGGAGTGGGGGTGAGGTTAAAACCTTACCTGTAGGAACAAATAAGGTATGTCCCTGCTTTACCACACATTTGTAGCATTTATCCACCTTATCACCAAAGAACACCTCACTCTGGGTCACAGATGAACTCCAAGATTCATAGAGTGCCAAATTTTCATCTGTTGGCTTTATCAAATAAAAAATCTTCTCACCCTAAAAGGAAGTAATCACACTGTTTTTGAAAAGAAAAAGCCATTCTTAGGATGGCCTACAGTCATGCAATTCCCCAATACAATGATCTAAATTAAATAAGACAATTATCAGATTTTTTTAAGGCTCAACAAGACATTTCACACACCTGATCAGTAGCTATTGCTCTTAATAAGCATCTTCATTGGAGCTAAAGCTCCCCCTCCAAAATATGACAAGGAGTCAATAAAGTAGCTTTGGAGAAGTAGTTACAAGATAGGAGGGGGAAAAAAATCACAAACATCCTACTGATCTCATTTTCAAAGTATAAAAGTATATACATGTTAATAGGCCCCAAAGTATAGAAAGTTATCTCTGTAAACTTTGCCCTTTCTACTAAGATCTGGAATATCATGATTATTCTTAAATGTCTGCAAATAAACTTCTTTTAATGAACTAACCCTTTACTTTCTCATGGAGCTCAAGGACACACTGCCATATATAGTTCAGACAGAGCACTGCTGACACATAAGCATTTAATACAAGACAAAGATATGATTCTAGATCAGCACTGTCAAACAGACCATCTTATGATGACAGAAATGTTTTATATCTATGCCATCCAATACAGCAGTTTTAAGCCATATGTGGCTACTGAGTACTTGAAATGAGGCTAGTATAAATGAAGAGGTGAATTTTAAATGATATTTAATTTTCATTACTTAAATTTAGCCACATGTGACTAGTGCTACTGTATTGAACAGCACAGTTCTGGTGAATATAAGCTGCCAAGAAGAACTAGTATTTTATGGGCATTCCTGACTTACCCAACTAACTGTCCTAGACTAACCTTAAAGTCATAAGCAATTATTTTGTTCCTGAAGTATTTGATTCAGAGATTAGTAATATTTGACTAGGAGGAGGAAGAAGAAAAAAAGAGATAAAAGACTAAAAGAGGCCAACTAATAAAATGAGGACAAAAAAAAAAATCTAAATATAAATTAAGAGCTCATACTCCTCTAGTGCTTGGGGTTAAAATTATAATGCTTGAAGGTACAGTGATGAATCCTACTTAAAAAGTAAAAAAAACTTCACTCTTTATAAATGTCATGTACGGCAAATAAATGTGCCTGTCAAAGAAAAGAACTGCATGCTTTTGTTAATAAGAGAACAAAGAAATACCCCAATCTTACCCAGAGAACATGATACCAAACTGAAGTTCCACCAAAGTCAATGTGGAAATCTGTGTAGCTGTCTTGAACGCCCATTAAGCAATATTTCTGAACAAATGGCTTGGGAAAGACTGAGTCATCTGGCCAATAATTTTCCACCCAAGAAAGTTTTCTGGCTATGTCAGGGACCTCCACCAATTCAGACATCCTTTAAAAAAAACAAACACACACGCACACATCATGCAAATTAAAACTTATGAAAATTGTACCTCCCATCTCAACCCAAACCAAGAAATTAACTGGAACTCAAGGCTAACGACAATACTTAAAATTCAAAACTTGCTGTATTTCTAAATAGTCTTTTTCTTTTTTTTTTTTTGGTCAGTTTCCTGAGTAGTGATCAAACCCAGGCCACAGCAGTGAGAGGGCCGAAGCCCAGCCACTATACCACCAGGGAACCCGCTTCTAAATAGTCTTTGAGCACGCCAAAGCAAAATATGTAAAATATGTAATTTTGCTATCACTGGACTACTTTAGAAGTTAAGATTACGTTTTTTACTAAAAATCTATCATTAAACTACATTTAGCTAACACTCAGAATGCTAATCCAAAATGTCCAGAACTCCTTACTTTGTATCTGAAAATTCAAGGCTGATCACATTTAACACTTTTGGTCTGTTAGGATTCATGAAGTATTTAACATAATTGTGAAGTGTCATTTTGCTGTCTGCCTGTCTTGCCACATCAATGACGTCTATCACTTTGTCACCACCTGCAGAGAAAAAGTATAGTCTTATTATTGGGCTTAAAAAGTTACATCAACAGATGCCCTAAACAAAAATATTTTAAAGACCATACTTACTTGGTATGACAAGCCAACTACAAAAACTATATAGGCTAGACAAAGATTCTTCCTATATCCTTAATGTTTAAGTCCAACTAAAACTTTTGAAAAAAGGGGTGGTTTTTGAAGGAAAGAATAAAGCAATTACGACAGAGCTGCATAATTAACACTGAGCAGAATAACATTTACAAACACCAATGATTTCTTGTATACAGCTCATGACAAAAATGCATCAGATTGGTATGTGGAAACTGCCACATGCTCTGGGTTTCAATGTCCTCATACATAAAATGAGGGGACTGACTTCTCCCTTTCATTTCTATTAACACCTATCATTCGAAGTCTATCATTATGAAAAACCAATCAGTTATTGGGGAACAAGTTAACTAGAATAAACAATTTTTGCTTGCCTGGTAGTGTCTTCTCTTTTAATATTCTGCTTCAAGAAAAAATGAGTAGTTAGGAAGCAAAAATCAGTGCATGTTCATGTCTGTGGAATGAGTTCTAAGTTGGGATTAACTCACAGTTTTCCTATAAAACCATGAGGTTGTTTGCACACCACTGCATCATCACCCTAGGAAGCATAATCAGTTTCACAGTGTCCTACAGGATAAGGTAAACTCAAAACACAGTATTACTTAATCAATCTGAACTAGGACAAAAATAAATGCCATTTTCTTAATGTAACTTTATATAAATTAAGAAAGTATTGTCTGGTAGACTTTATTTTATACTTAGGAGGCAAGACAATTCTATTAACTAAAGGGCTTTGCAGTACTAAAAAATTACCTATCAAATAGTTTGGATATTTTTTCATATACTTTTATTACATTAGCCATTTATTTTACAGTGCTACCTATGCAAAAAAGGTTTAGGTTAAACATTAGCCTCATCCTCTAATTCATCAAATATACAAAATTAGCTGAATTTGAAGCCATTACACTTAATTGGATTTCCTCAGTGCAACAGTTATCAATGAGGTTTGTAAACCAATGGCTCAATAAAGGGACAAATTCTCAGATATTTCATGCACAAGAGATAATGTATTATGGATGTACAATTTTGAGTCAAGGTAGTTTTGAAATCTAATTCTCAAATAATCTGTATCTATTGCTGATAAGGAATGAGATTTACATGTAGTCAGCTTTATGTATAAATACCATAATGAAAATGAATTAAGTGACTGAAAATGTCAATAATATTGAAATAAATGAAGATATTTTTCCTCTTGTTTCTTATGCCTTTCTGGGCCTCAAAATAACAAATTAATCCAGATATCATTGAATTGCAATATCACCAAGTCATTAGTACAAAAACAGGTTCCAAAATATCTTCTTTTTCACATCCTCTCTAGGGAGTAGGAAGTCAGTAAAGCAAGATTCAGAAATCTTGCACCTGAATGCTACAGAGGCCTAGAACCAACCCAATTTCCCAATGTCTTTTTCCTGGTATCTGTAGCAGCCCCTCAGTAGTAGTTATTCATAAGCAAGCACCAGAAAATTTGATAACAACAAAAAAAGCAGCAGAATGAGGCACAATGTTTCATTTTGTTTTTCTGATAATTGTAGGTCAACTGAGAAAAAAGTTTTCAACATAGGTGATACTGAATTTCACTTTTCCTGACCCAGGAAATTGAACTAAATTAGCATCTCTTCATTCAACTTTTAATACTGTTAGGATAATATCATTTTTACTTTTACCATGTTTTCCCAAGTACTTAATGGAATCAAGTTCGTACCTACATATCGTTCCACATCCATAACAGAAAAAGTAGGTGCAGGGAGCCTGAGTCCTAGATCATCTAATTTGGGGACCATAATAGGGACTTCAAATCCATGTTTCTCCAGATATCTTTGTGTCAGATGGCTGCCATGCATCTTTACAATGATTTCATCGGCACTAAGGAAAACATAAGAGTAAAATGTCATCTTTGTTGATAAGTTCAGTTTTTATAAAAGACTCTGGTAGTGGGTTAATTTGTATACTATAGTATCTATATCAGTGGTTCTCAACCAGTCATACCTAATTCTCTTTTTTATAACAAAATTTTTTATAAAGCCCTTTGTACCATCCAAAAGTAAAATTCATAGATAATTATTTCAATATATATAATTGAATTATATTATATAAAATGCCTTAACTGTAACAAGAAAAATAAATAGTTTATAGCCAAACATATATTTCAATATGTAAATGTCCAGGCAAACTACACTATAGAAGAGATAACAGAATATAATAGGATTAGAAACCACTCAATGCTTGTAAAGCGAAAGAACTGGAGACAAACTAAATAAAAGGGGGATGGTTAAATAAATTGTGCTGTACAAAGACACTACTGCATACTACACAGCAGTTAGGGAGTGAAATAAATTTTTCTATACATATGGAAGGATATCTATGAAATATAACAGAGTGAAAAAAGTAAGTTGCACAATATATGAATAGCATAACCCTTATTTATTTTTTAAAACTAGATAGATATATAATCCATACATATAAAGGCTTTAAATGTTTGTTTTTTATGTAGAAAAGGATCTCAAAAGACTTACACTAAGTCTTAAAATAGGGAAGGAGGAAGATAACCTCTTTATTTTATAAACTTCTGTGTTCATCACTTCAAGTATGCGTAATTTAGTTAATTATTGTCACTATGGTTTTAAATGATGTGAAGGTTTGTGGAGTTCAACAAAATAAAACCAAAAACCTTTAACTAATGCTAATTACAATACGGACAATTGTAATCATCTCCATAACTTGTCTACTTTGGCAGAGAAACCACAGGAACTCCAAGGCCAGGATTTTGAACATTACTCTTTGGATCACAAACTCACTTGAAAAAAATGAAAGCTATGGCTTCTCTCCCTGAAAAATACACATTCCCACATCAACACTAAATTGTTTATACAGTTCTAGAGGACTCATAAGCACAAAGACCCAAGCTGAAAACTCTGGCCCTAGGCGCCCAAACAATCGTGGAAAACAAACACATTTTTCCAATGACTTTGGAATTGATAAAGGAGTATATTTGAGAATAAGGTCTTTAATATCACAAAGATCATGTGGAACCCAGTGTGTTAACAATGTTTTCTTTCTCTCAGTAAACCTGAGGGAGCCAACAGTAGCTGCTTATACTTATATGTTCATTTGAGGATTAAGGAGGAAGGAGATAGATAGGAATCCTAAATATGAAAGAAATATCAAGAATTTTATAGTTACAGGACCTGAAATAATTCCATAATATTCTGCATGTGATATTGTGATTTAAATTTCAATTGTGCCTCCCCTCTTTAACAAGCCTGGATATGATCTTGTGTAAAAACCTATTAAGCATTATCACTTTAAATAAACATCAGGCAGTGAGTAGGGAATGATTAAATTAGCATGATTAAATGCTGTGTAATGCATTTGATTCTCTTTGAGCCACAGATAACTCAAATACTTTCCATTATCTTTAAAAAATCAAAAAGCTCATGTCTGCTTTTACCAGAGAGGCTGAGCAATGGTTATGGGTACTGTGGGTAGACCTGGGGTGGAAAATAACCTAAGAAAAAAAAAATTTAAAAATAGGAGGAGATTAGGTGAAAGGAAAGCCACAGCTGCCTATCATAACCAAGATCTGGGAACAGTTACCTTAGATTACTGTAACTCTAACTTTTTTGGATTGGTATCCACAGTTAAGAAATATATCTTTACATAGTGACTCAGTACACATATATAACCAAAGTTCCATGAAACTATGCTTATTTAGTGCTATTACTTGCAATGTACCAGTATTTTTCTATTTCATTTTTTTTTTTAAGTAAAACCTTGACTGAGAATAATAATGGATTGCAACCTGACATTTGAAAACACTGGTTTACATAATATCATTTTATCAGGTTGACATTCTTATACTTTCTTTGGTCAGAACAGGTTTCCATACCTTGGGAAGACTCGAGAACGTAATTCCTTCACAAAAGTTCTAGTTCCAGCTTGCACTGGTTTGGAACCATCATCAATTTCTGTGTAGTCATGCCTGTGCCAGTTCCTCCTCTTTTTCACTAAATTTTTAGAAGATTAAAAAAAGAAAACATTTTTGGTAACTGGTGATTACTATGTACTTTCTAACCATTATATTCTATATAATCAGAAATAACAAATGTTAAGTACAATAAAAACACTCACAAAAGATGAAATAAATAAGGCCATTTATGACAACATGGATGGACCTTGAAATCATGATGCTAAGTGAAATAAACCAGACAGAAAAAAACAAGAACTACATGATTCCACTCATGTGTGGAACATGAAATTGAAAGCAACAAAGAAATAAAACTCATGGACACAGTCAATAGTTGGTAGTCACCTGAGGGTAAGGGGGCAGGAGGGTGGGGGAGAAGGGACAGGGACACAAATATATGGTGATAGAAAGAGAACTGAGTCTGGGTGATGAACACATAATACAAAACATAAACGATGTGTTGTAGAGTTGTACACCTGGAGCCTATGTAATTTTTGCTGATCAATGTCACCCCAATAAATTTAACAATAAAAAAAACACATTTTTTAATGCACTTCTAGTATGAAGAAGTAAATTTTACTTTATATAATAGCTGCAACCATAGGCAATTAACTTTATTTCACAATTTAAAAATTACATCAAATATTCAAATTAGCAAAGAGGCTTTTATAATATCCACATTACACATACTATAAAAATCTCACTATTATTTAAAGTCATGATTTTTGCTAGAATACTAGGTCATAATATGATTTTTTTATGGACTGTTCAAATCATCCTCTCAGGATAGGGCCTTTGATCCCACATCAGAAATCTATTTTAACAGCATGGTTCAATTCCCTTCTTTTTTATGTCAAGAGTGATTCCCCAAATAAGCATGGTTGCAGCGACACAAAGAGGAGCGGGTGATTGCATCATAATTAAAGGAAGACAAGTGAGGAGTTCACAGAATAAATAACTTCATGGCAACTTCTAATACCAAGATTCTGTGATTCCACAGCCCCAGGAGGCTACAATCTTGAATAGTCACAGTAATCACAATCAAGGGGCTTGGATTTGACTCCTAGTTCAGCCATAACTTAAATTTCCATCTTGGGCAAGTCACTTAAAACATCTGGGTCTGGTTTCCACAATGTGGAAATGAAGGGGATGAGTGCTGTTTTTCTAACTGTATTGGGGAATCCTTAATAAAAGGGAAAATAGAGAAGAGGCTTAGGGAGGAGCTCTGGACCTCGTACCTCTTTTCCTCTAGAATGGCACCACCTATATAACCTTTATGTGGTATTAACATAAGATTCAGTTTTGTTTTGTTTTTAAGTTTGAAAATCACTCTCAAGCCTAAAACCTCCACGATTCTGGGTAATGTACTAATGTCTGCAACATAGAATGCATTTAAAAAAATAAGATGGTTAGATAGTGAAATAGCTAATGGCCAGATATGTAAAGCAAATAACATAAAATGTTAATAGAATCTAGATGGTGGGTTTAGAGATACTCACTGTAAATTTCTTTTAACTTTTTTTGTGTGTTTGAACATTTTCATAATAAAATGTTCTATTTTATCATGGGGGACACAACTCTATGAATCTTAAGTTACTTCAAACCTTCACCTTACAAAGATCATAATAATATAATAATACTGGATCATCATATGGATAAGAAGTCACACTACATAATAGGGGTGGAAATCAGGCTTATTTATATCTAAGAGTCTAAAACAAGATTTCCAAGTAATTTATGGCAATCAGACTCTCAATATGGAAGAGAGTAAATCCTATTTTTTTAAAATCTCACGAGAAAAATTGAGAATAATAAAGCAAACTTCCTAGAAAATCCCATTAAGGCATCCTTTGTATGTTTTTTCTCATTTAAAATTACTTCTAAATTTCAAGCATATTTAATTCCAGGCTTTTCTCCTTACATATATATATATATATATATATATGTACATATATATATATATATATATATATACACACATACATACATACATACACACACACACATACATACACACACACACACACATACACACACACATACATACTCTCATTTTATTTTCAACAGGGATCATATTTATTCTGCTTACTTTTCTTATTATATCATGAGCATTTCCCCCTATTAAATATTCAAAAGCAATTTAAAGGCAGCCTAAAATTATTTTAAGATACAGATGCATCGTATTATTATTTATTTTTTGTTCTTTCTGAATCTTTCTTTGAACAAAGTTCAGACTAATATTCATACACATAAACCTGTTTCCCCCATTAATTCTTCGGGATAAATTCCTAGAAATGCCAGAAGAAAAATTCAGTATTGAAAAGTACTTGGTATTTACTGCAAAACTACCTCTAGAAAAGTGGTAGGTAACTCACATTCTTATCAGTGTATATAAACAGCCAATTTCAAAGCCCTGGGACAACATGAAATCATTAAAAGAAAGAAAAAGGAAGAGAAGAAGCAAGGGAGGAGGAAAGAAAGAAAAAACTGTCCATCTAACAACTATGATATTAAATTGTTCTAATGTTCACTTTTGCAGAACATATTAGAATTGGAACAGCTTGGGGACTGGGCGGCTATGGATTCAAACTTCAGCTCTGCCAAATAGCTACATGAAAGAGCCAGTTAGATAATTTTTCTCACATCAAGCTGCTATAAATATCAAAGGAGATACACTGGTCAAGTACTAATTTAGCTTAGTGCCTGGGACCCAATAAGCTGACAATTACTTTTAAATGTGCTGAATGTTAACAGAAGACTACAAATGTCCTATTGGACCAACATGCTTGACATATAAAATCAGCATCTGCAAGTGCTAACTGAATTTCTTAAAAGGAGGAAGTCAGTGAATATTTTAGTAGTGAACACAGGGAAAGGAAAAGAAAATTTTGTGTGGTTTGCACATGCCTGAAAAGTACTAAGAATGTATGTTTAAGTGTTAGGCTATTTTTTTTTGTATCTGCCCTCAAATAGAGTTCTTAATTCCCACTAAGAGAGTAAAGTCTAAATTCACCACATTAAGTGGATATTACACTGTCTAGATCAAGCTTGTCCAACCCGCAGCCCAGGACAGCTCTGAATGTGGCCCAACACATATTCGTAAACTTTCTTAAAACCTTATGAAATATTTTTGCAACCTTTTTTTTTTAAAGCTCATCAACTATCATTAGTGCATTTTATGTATGGCCCAAGACAATTCTTCTTCCACTGTAGTCCAGGGAAGCCAAAAAACTGGACACCCAGGTCTAGGTAAGTATTGATAATAAAGATTCCTACGGAACTCTAAAAGGAACAGGAATCCCTGGATGGCAAGCAAGAAAGGCTTAATAGCAGAAAGAACGTGATCAAAAGGAATACTCAAGGTGGGGAAGGTAAGCCTTAAATCCAAATACAAGAGGTTATTGGATCCTGGTCATTTTCCCGATGGATACTTCTAATTGGACTTCTGCCCAGGGGATAGGCAATGCCTGGTCTTGTGTTATTCAAGCATAAGAAGCACAGGAAGGGCTAGGGGTAATAGTGTTCTCCCTGAAGCATCATTATTCAAAGTGCAGGTCGTGATCCATTATGGATTGTGAAATCAATTTAATGAGCATGACATGCTTTTTAAAAACATTAAATCATACAGGAAAAAAGAAAATAGAGTATATCACATGTAATAATGTTTTAAACACTACATTATTCTGCCTCATAGTAACCCATTTAATATTTCATAGAAATGAAATTTAAATTATTTCATTTTGGGTCTATACACTTAAATTCTAAACTAAAACTGTTTTCAATTTGAGTTGTATTTTTCTTCTTCAGATAATATCCCAGTATTGTTTACTTCCTCCAAGAGTTATTCAGTCAATAATTATTTCAAGTTATGTCTACATATCAATACTTTAATGCCACACAAAATAAAAAACTTTAAAAATATTTATAACAAGAAATTAGCCAATTATGCATTAACAATTTTACCAACCTGCTAACCTCAAATTTTATACTGTGTAGTAACAACAAAAGAGACATCCTGTACTTTACAAGGAAATACTTTAATGCATTCATAGAGCTTAAATTTCCAAATCCCTTACAAAGAAATTTGGTAAATTATTAACATTTCTAACAAAACATAAACCGTCAGTTCTAGTAGTCTCTTTTTAAAAATTACTTGGGGGTTCCCTGGTGGTATAGTGGCTAGGCTTCAGCGCTCTCAACACCGCGGCCTGGGTTCAATTCCCAGCCAGGGAACCAAAAAAAAAAGAAAGAAAACGTTTGCCCATAACCTCAGAACAAAATTTCTATTTAAGGAAGAAAAAAAAAAAACCTAGGAAAAAGGCTACATTTAAAATAAAGAGGTTGTATAGTTTACCTATATCTGACCCAAGTGTGTATCAAGGCATCATCAGGAAAATGTTCCTTTCAGTTTTAAAAATCTCTAAGTCTACAGTTTCTCCCTTTATTTTAATGAACACAAAAACTCTAGTTTGCACTCATTTTAAAGAAAAAAAAGGTAGTCATAACATAATCCAAAGCCTTTAAAAGCTTTATTCCCACACTTGAATGATAATAATTAATATTTCAATCTATTCTTCTGAAGCATTTGTAAAAGGCTAAAAATAAATATCATTTTATATGTGATGTTGGTTCCATCCAGAGGACATGAGCTTCCTTGCCTGTATCTTGCCAGCTCAGGAAGAAGAGTATCAGCAGAGATCTGGTCTGGCCTCTGTCTTCCTTGGGATGGAGACCATAAGGGACAGGCTTTAAGCTGAGAGGATGGCTGGCTGGACTCAAGGCCATACAAAAGATGATAATCAAATTTGGAAAACAGGAAGTAATATTTTAGCATATCGATCCCCTGATTTTCTCCTGAAAATATAATGCATGTGTATGTATTCAAGTAGTCTTACTCTGTACAAGATACGACAGAAAGATCATTTAAAAAATTATTTATAGAGATAACAGTTTGAATCAGTTTCCAGAATCAGAAAAAACCTACTTTATCACACTTCTCAAATTGAAAGCTTTGAAAATATGTACTTGAGTTTGGCACCTTTGCACTGCAAACATAGAATGACATTATTTTTCCCTTAATATTTTGACTAATTTAATAAATTACTAAATAATTCAGACAAAAACTGCACTCTTGATACCTTCAGACTTCCCTATAGTCTCTGGTTAGGTGTAATATAACTAATCAGACTCTCATTTAAAGTATTATCATATACATGTTAAGTTCTAAACTTCAATTTTTATTTGAGCATCTAGTACTTACTCAAGGAGGAACCATGTAGAACTGCACAGTTGGGACAGTGATACAGGTCAATGTCAACTGCATGATGTTCTTCTACTCCAACACAGCTAAGATAAAGAAAAATAAAGCCAATATGTAAATAAGTTGAAACTCTACTTAACTATAATACATTGGTTGGGATTTAGTGGAGAAATGTATAAGAACCTCACCAACAAATTTTGTGGAGTACAGAAACATATGCAAGGATAAATTTTATTCTTTTCCCTATAAACTTGGTAATAATTGTGGGGATGAATAAGTCCAAATACATCGGAAGTGATTCACTATTAGAAGCAGTAGAGATAGCAAAAATAATGTAATTGTAAGTCATAAGACCCCCAACCATTACATAAATGCCACCTGTTATAGACTCAATGGTTGTGTCCCGCAAAATTCACATGCTGAAGCTATAGCCCCCAGTGTGGCTATATTTGGGGACAGGGTCTCTGAGAAAGTAATTAAGGACAAATGAAGTTATAGGGTGAGGCCCTGATCCCATAGGACTGGTGTCCTTGTAAGAAGAAACACCAAAGAGCTCACTTGTGCTCTCTCTCTCTCCCCCCGCGTGCACACACTAAGGAAAGGCTATCATATGAGTACATGGCAAGAAGGTAACCCACTGCGGGCCAGGAAGGGAGCCCTCCCCAGAAACCAGCCCTGGTGGATCTTGATCTGGGGCATCTAGCCTCCACAACTGTGAGAAAAAAAAATTCTGTGGTTTAGGCCTCTTAGTCTTGTGGTATTTTGTTAGCCTAGCCAACTAAGACATGAACTAACTTTAAAATAGGGGTGTCATCAGCTAGAGATGGTTAGTAAGTTTGCACAACATCACTGACGTAGTGAGGGCACTGAGTCCTAACAGTTCTGCTTTATGTCTCAAACCCCTAATTAATCAGTTCAATCAGTTTGAGGCACCATGGAGTATATGGCAGTGACACTTAAATAAAATAAAAATAAAGTTTAAGGCAACCAAGTAGGGACTTTAAAACTATAACAGTGATATCTTGAAAAGAGGAGTAATTATTATTAAAGAAAAATATATATTTATATATTAAAGAAAAACCTCAGCAGCTTTGCTACATCCCAAGTAACTTACTAGGTGTGCTCACTTCGGCAGCAATATACCAAGCAACATACTTGAATAGAATTTTATAAAGTTTATACTCTCAAAAAATTATAAAATAAAAACACAACCACAATTTGTACATTAAAAAGAACCAAAGCAGAACTACAGGGTTGAGGACGGGGAACAAAGGACGATGACAGTAACTCAGTTGACAGGTGTTAACAGTGGAAGAGAAAATTCATGAACTGGATGGTGGTCACATTACCTAGAATGCAGCAGAGAGAAATAACATGATGGGAAATAGAAATAAGATGGTAAGAATCATAAGGATAAAATGAGAAACCATAACATATATTTAATCTTCACCTCAGAAGGTGAAAAAAGAATAATGGCAGAATCAATTCCAGAAATAATGAAAGACACTGATCGAGAGTCAAGAAACCCAACAAATCCCAAGCAGGACAAATAAAAATAAATCTAAGTCTTTCTGCAGGAAAAAAAAAAAAGTCAGAAAATTTCAAAAGCACAAGAAAAAATAATACAGATTACTTACAAAGATGGAAACCTTCTCAAAGCAGTAACGACAGATGGAATACATTAGATTATCTTTTCTTTAAAGAAAATATTTGCTACTTTATAGAGCCCAATATTTGTATACAACAAAAATCAGAGTTCACTTCTAGCTAACTCACAGTAAAGGAAATGCCAAAGGATGTACTTCTTGCAGAGGAAAATGACCACAAAGAGGTCTGAGATGCAAGAAAAAAATGAAAAGCCAAGAAAAGTAATACATATGTGGGTAAATTTATATGAACACTGACTACATAAAAGAGAATGATGTCATGTGAGATTTAAAGAGATATAAAAAACTAAAATATGACAATCACAGCATTTGAGTTAGGAAGGGACAAAGGAGTTACACTGGAAGGAGAGGGAAGGTAATGATTAACATTTAGACTTCAATAGTAAGCAGAGAATGTCTATTATAATTTCAGGGGAGACAAATAAAAACTCCAATGAAAAGACATAGGTTATCCAGCTGGACTTAAACAATATAATTTACTGGTTATAAAAGAGACACACAATACAAAGATACAGAAAGATCAGAAAGTAAATGGATAGGCAAATAAGTACCATGAAAATAGTAGTTTTTAAAAGTACAGCTATATTAATATCAAGCAACACAGACTCTAAAACAAAAAATATGAGATAGTTGTTCACATTATAATGATAAAAATTTCAATTCATCAGGAGGATATATAATATGAACAACTATAGTGGGAGATTTTGCCAACTTTCTCAATATCTGACAGAACAAGCAGGCAAAAACAAAAATCCATGAAATACACAAGATTTGAACTACAGGATTAAAAAACATGGCCTAATGGACATTGATAGAATATTATACCTACCATCTACAGAACACATATTCTTTTCAAGCACACATGGACATACACTGAACCATAGCCAAATCTTGAAAATCTGAAATAATTAAGAGCATATTCTCTGGCCATAGTTCAATTAAGCTAGAAACCAATGAAAATCAACAAAAAGATTAACTAGAAAATCTTCAGGTGTTGGTTCCCTGGTAGTCTAGTGGATAGGTTTTGGCGCTTCAGCGCTTTCATCACTGTGACCTGGGTTCACTTCCTGCTCAGGGAACCAAGAAAATCTTCAGATGTTTAGAAATTAAGAAATAAACTCCTAAATAACCCATGGATCAAAAGATAAATCATAATGAAAATCTGAAAATTATTATGATCTGAACAGTAATGAAAACATTATATAACAAAACCTGTGGGATGCATAACTTGTAAACAGAAATGTAGAGCTTTAAATTAAAAAAAAATTTAACTCAATGACTATTAATTACCAAACCAATAAAATAAACCTTATGCAAAGTTTTCTACATATTTATGTACAATGTACTGGGTCCATGGTTTTTTATAAGACACCCAAAAGGATTTCTGTAACCAAAGTAAGAATCGGTGGATAGGGAGTTCCCTGGTGGTGTAGTGGCCAGGCTTCAGCACTCTCAACACTGCAGCGTGGGTTCAATTCCCAGCCAGGGAACTACCCACCCTCACCCCCAAAAAAGAATCATTGGATAGAAGATTCACAGGTCTTGATTTCAAAACTAATTTACAAAGCTATATTAATCAAGACAGTATGGTACAGTAATCAAGACAATAGGGAGAGACATACTGATCAATGGGATACAATTGAAAGTCCAGAAATAAACCATTACATTTAGATGAACTGATTTTCAACAAGGTGCCAAGATCATCCAGTGGGGAAAGGAACAATCTTTTCATCAAAATATACTGATACAGGTATGCAAAAGAATGTATTTGGACTCCCACCACACACCATATATAAAAATTAACACAAATGGATCATATACCTAAATGTAAGAGCTAAAACTATAAAACCCCTCAAAGAAAGTATAGGAGAAATCTTCATGTTCTTAAATCAGAAAATGGTTTCTTATATCCTACACCAAAAGCAGAAGGGATAAAAGAAAAAAACAAAACAAAACTGGACATCCTACTGCAGTCCAAAGGCTTCTATATTTTCAGCTTAGTTTGGTGGGAGATAATCCTGAGTTTCAAAAGTGGCAGAGAGGTGTGAAGAAATAAAGTATAAAATAACTGCCATGAAGAAAGGAAAGACCAAGAAACACAATAACATTGCCAAGGCAGTGTTGAGAGTCCATCTGAAGTCTGTGACAATGAATTCCAAATTAAACCATTTCTGCACACTTGCGTGATTGTTTTTGTTTTTGAACAATGTTCAACCATGTGGTGCAGGATGAGAGGAGAAGGTTGGGTCCATTCACAATGGGGCTTTGCAGGCAGACTAGAAAGGTAGTTGAGGATATTTACAAGGGCATTTGTATAATCATAAACCATGTATCTAAGCTGGACAAAAGGGGCACGAAAACAGAAGAAGGCGGTGAGAAGATGGTGAGATGGCCGGAGGAGGTCTCAATGTGTTCCTAGCAGACTCAGTGGAAGGCCTTGAACAAGTGATCTGCAAGGGGCAGAGATTATGCTCAAAGAGAAAAATGTTCAGAATTTGAAATTTCTGAGGTAGCAGTGTCTATAACAGTGATAAGGTACAAGTATAATAACAGCAGGTAGCAAAGATGGAACAAAGAAAAAATTCACTGGAAATAAGTGAGAAGATGTTGTGATAGATTATTTGTATATTCAATGAAACAAAGTTTAAAACCAAACTCCTCTGATCATTTTGAAAGTGAGGTTCTTCAGTCAGTAATAGGTACTATACTCTGACCGGAACAGAAACTCAAGGCCACAGAAGCCAATTTGACATTTATTCTAGAAACCCATGGTTTGTCTTTTCATACCTCGACAATGGCCACATTCCTTCCTCTTAAAAAGTAATGGTTACACCAAAAGAATTAAGTGAGAAAAACTGTTAGATGTGTCCTGGAAAACCTAAACCAATATATATCACAAACTCATCCATGAATATCTAAGATACATAAACAAGGATGATTCCCACAAGGCTGAGGGAAGACAGAGATAGTCCAATTAATTAAGGACACTTTGGGCAAAACTTAGCTAATAATCCTCAAATATCCATGGTTCCTCTCTCCAGGCTCTAAGTTTTCACTCCCACACTCACCCTATATGCTCTTTTTTAAACATGTCCGAGCTATCTGGTTTTGAACAATGCTAATCATGGCAAAACAATGACAGCTTACTTTTATTTAAAAATTTCAGAACTTAATAGCAAATTTGGTAAATTAGTAAAAAACAGTACATTTGATATATCAGTACACCTGAAAAAAATTCTTTTTTTTTTTTTTTTTTGTAGTATGTGGGTAGCTCCCTGGCTGGGAATTGAACCCAGGCTGCAGCGTTGACAGCGCCGAAGCTTTAAGCCACTACGCCACCAGGGAACTCCTTGAAAAAATTCTTTAAACTAATCAGATAAGATACAATTTAAAAATCAAATCAAACATAAAAATTAAATGTTCCTAAATCAGGGTTATTTCAGATCTTTAAAGGGCACTTAGGAAGAACTACTACATACATTTTGGTTTCTCTCTCAGAGAGCAGGATAACTTCTCCCACTCCTCACCCCCCATTAAAAGAATTTTACAATCACTAGAGCTTGAACAGAAGAGCAAATGCAGTGAGACATAAAAATGTAGAACTCTGAAAGCAAATTTTGTAATAATCATTTTCAATCTTTCTTTAGTCTCTCTTACTCCATTTGTTTCCCTAATGAAACTTTCTTTCATATACAAATCGCCCGTTTACCTAACAGCAAAATGTTCAATGTTTATTAGACGCGCACGCGCGCGCACACACACACACACACACACACACACACACACACACGGGGCGGTGTTTTCCTACAGGGGTGCCAATCTGACCTTTGCTGAATAGCTGCCATCTATAGAAGAACAGCTATTTGGTGAGTGGGACAGTGACAACTTTCATGTGTAGATTTTGGAATTAGAAAGGCTCTGCTATTTTGACTTTGAACAAATTTCTTAACCTCTCTTCCCCTAGGATTTAATAAGACAATTATTGTAGAGCTTGACATATAGTAAGCAATGGCACAGTAAACATATTGAGTGATAAATGATAGCCAATAATATATTATGTTTCTATTATCAGTCACAGCTCATATAGCTCTGGGCTTATTATCTATGAGGCCTGAGCCTAAGCAGGAAACTTTGCTTTATGGTTAGGCTTAATATTTTTTTCTTGAGAGAACACTCAATTAGATACTCAAACGGCCATTCTTTAAGGGGGGAAAAACCATTTGTTTTCAATGTTTAATTAATTTTTGATGGTTGAGTTCTCTGGAGTCAGTCTGCCGATGATGGAATCCTGGCTATCTCACTTAGTAGCAGAGTGACTTAGTGTAACTTACTTTACCTGTTTTTGTGTTTGTTTCTTTATTTTTTGTCTCACTGTAAAAATGGAGATAATGACAGAATTTTCCTCAAAGAGTTATGAAATTAATTAAATTATTACAATATACATAAAATCTTAGAATGAAACTGGAGAACAACTGTTTTGCTGGTTTAAAAATCTTATTTTGCTGAACAGTATTAGCTTAATAGGTTGACATTCCTACTAAAAGTACTAGGATACTGATAGTCATTTTCACTTTTAAATTACATTTTATGTAGTGTTTTAATCTTGAGATAATTTATTAGTAGGTATCCCTTAAAGTAAAATTTTACAATTTATACATATGAAATATTTTCAGTGAAAATCAAACTGGCAATTTATAATTAAATCTGTGGTTCAAAAAAACCCTACTTTTCTTGCTGACATATAAAATTGTTTTCATAAAATTAAGTTATTTTCTTCATAAGTTGAGTATAGCATAACTCAACTTTCATGAAAATTTTATTTTTGACACATTAAAGCTATTTATTGGCATATTATGTGCTTAACTATTTTAACAAGGATTTTGAATAAAATGTATATTGTGAACCAAATTCCTTCAGTTCATAATAATTTTCTCAGAATTGCATTATGAACTTTGCCTACCACCAACAGCTGGCTGGAGCTTCCAAATGTCCCAGGGCTTCCTGTGCTAATCCAACCAGCTGACAACAAACATCTATGTTAATAAGGGTGAGAGAATATAGGCATCGAATATAATTTGCATAACACTATTTGCTTTATAAGTGCAGAAAACAGTCTTGTTCTGCATGTCGCTGCATCTAACAACTAAGTACACAGTGTAGGCAATGCAAATGGTAAATGGATTAAACAGATCTTTAAAATTAAGCACAAATGTTCTCTCATAAAGGTAATAATTTCTATTAGAATGTTCTACAAAAAGAAAAAGTATTTGAAATTTCTGAATTATACAAAAAGCTAAATATATGTGCTTTTCTCCAGCCTGTGGTCATTCCACTAGTCATTCAACCTTTCAAGCTAATCCTCTCTTAGACCTCTTTAGCAATCCACTTCCTCCTGTCCAGCCATGTACGGGATATGTGTACAAAGACTAAGGGAAGCTATTATGTAATGCAAGCAATGCCTAGTGGATCTGCTACTTCATGGATAGACTATATTTCTATTTATAACCAGTGAAACAGCAAATAAGTGCCATCCCAAAGGAAATGTTATGTGAGAATTTATGAACTTTGTAAATCATCTTGGGGGAGAAAAAGCTAACTGATAAGTTCTACCTAATAATTGTAGCAAGGAAGAAGCACTATGCAAAAATTTGTTCTAAAGCAACCTATATTTCCAAGTACATGAAAAATGCTTGCTCAGTCTAGTTCCTTGCTGTGAAAAGACTTACGAAATGAATATTTCAAGAAAACTTTTTCTAAACTCCTTTAATACTCAGTCCATCTGTGGCTCCCAAACTGGCTGCATGTTAGAATCTCGTGAAGAGCTTTTTACAAGCTTCTATGAGATGGGCTTTCAAAAGAATAAGCAGCTCTGTAGGAAGAGATATAGAAAGATCTCCAAGCAACAAATGCCAGGTGCAGAACAGTTTGTATAATATGTCCCCTACCTCCCAACCAACCATACATACATGTTTATAAATGCAGAGTATATGTATGGAACAATACACATACACACACACACACACACACACACACACACACAAAAGGCAAAAGTAGTTGCCTCTGGGAAAGAAAACTGAGTGGATGCAGAATGGAGGAGAGGGAGAACTGCTTTTTTACTGCATAACCTAGTATATTTTTGTACTGTGTGCTGCTTATTTTAAAAAGCGAGAGAGAGAAACAAATTTTTGAACCCCACCTTAGATCCACAGGGAAAAGTTAATGGGTGAGGCCCAATAATCTTTATTTTTAACAAGTTCCCCTGGTGATTCTTTTGCAGCCCTCTTGGCAGAGAAATAGCATTTGAGGAACTATTGATTCAAAATCCTAGCCTAGAGGCTGGTACAATACCTTATTCATGGTTGCTTCTATGAAAACTTTGTTACTCCAATTAGACTTTAAGCTCCTTAAAGACATCATGATATTTAATAATTCAGAATTTCCTATTCCCCACCGATCTACCTAAAGCTGATTACAGAGTGGAAGCTCACAAAATATTTCCTGATTGACGCAAAGCAGGAATTCCAAGCACAGCAGGAAGGCATTAGTTTGGGCTACTATCCTGGAGCCTGTTTAAATATGAATTTTGCAAATACAAAGGAGGAGAAAATGGATAGAGGGAAGAAAAATAAATAACTGATGAATTTGCCTTTTGAGATCTTACTTTGTCAACAAAAAGAATGCAGTGCTCTTTACTATTTAGGTTCATTTACAGGCACAATCCTATTGTGCAGTAAGAGTCCTATTTGTTACAGATTTACATATTGTGCCCATTTATTTTGTTTTCTTTTCATGTAGCTCCTAAGTGTCCCTATCTTGATTTTCTAAATACGGTATCCATTAAGAGAATACAAAGATTAAATAGATTATAAATAGAAATAACTAGATTTTTAAAAGATGAACCAATAGCCATCAGAAACATTTCAACCCCATTAACAGTTTTATTTCCCATTGTGAGTATGGGAAGAAAAATGGTATTTTCTGGGTCTAATGACACCTACAGAAGATCTAATATATTCCAGGCTAAGTGATCACACCCTGGGGTAAAAGATATACAGCAAATCATAAACTTTTATATTGAGGACACAGTAATGAGTCAGCTACAATGACAGGAGTCAACTCAAGCAGATCTAGTAACCTTTCTCCTCTTGCAAACAGTCTTCAGTGCCAGCATCTAAGGGGAAAGGCCACATTCACATTCCAAGCTAAGTTAAGAGAAGGGATTCATATCATAGAACTTTCTACTGGGACAGAAACTAATGCAGTAGTCTAAGGGGGACCACTCAACTCCCTAGCAGGCTTCTTCATTCTCGATGAAGGATGAATTAGAGTAGGGGTTTAGACCACAGAAATCTTGACATAATCCATAATAAATACATCCCTCTATGGAATTATATATGCTACCCAGAAGATGTCAAAGGATTTCAAAACAATTACAATTCAGAAGTGTTCAGCAAAAGCAAAATGGATAGTACTGAGTTGTCTAGAAAAGGTCAACAGCAAACACTAGACCATCCTACTTTAAACCATACAAGGGCAATATGCAAAGTGCATAATATGTAAGGACTTTGTACCTATTTATATGTTAGACTCACTCAAAAGATAAATCACTACATTGTACACTTGAAACTAATATGTCAACTGTAATCAAAAAATAAAATTTAAAAAGGCTGTATCCTCTACTAACACCTACATTAAAAACCTGTGTGTGGTCTTTAAAAAAAATTTATTATAGGTTCTTCAAAGTCCATTTTGTAATTCTTCTTAATTTCCACTAGAGGTCAGATGGTAGATGTTCAGCAATGTAAGAAAAATACAGGCAGTCCCTGATTTGCAAAGTGCTGGACCATAAAAATAACCATGCAATTAGTTAAAACCATGCAAAGCTATCCTAGTAATCAACAGGAAAAATTATAATTGTTTCCTGACTTTTAAAAATGTTTGTCAAAACATTAAAAATTCTTTTACTGTTGGTTATAATGTATAAAGAAATGAAAAAATAGTAAAATTAATATTTATTTAGTACACTGTAATTTAAAACATGCTGTTAAGTATGCCTTCCGTTATGTGTCCCTGGCTGCATATCTAGAGTCTCACGAATGGTGGCAGTGTCAACATTGCTACTTTCAGCTATCATTCCATTCAAGCTCAATTTAAATTTCACTTCCAGAATCACCACTTTTTGTTTCTTTTCGGCACTTTCATCATTATTGGCCACTTCCCTCTTTCAGTTACCCAGTGTTGTAATATGTCATGTGGTTTTATCACTAGGAGACAAGGAGGCAGCACTTTCTTGTCACTGTGTGAAGAACAGGAACGCACCTGTTACTGACACATTGATTTGCTAACTTGCACATTGAATAGCTAGTAGCAAACTCTGTACTTTATGCAACAGTAAATATATCATGGTGACTAAAATTTGAATCATGTTATTAGGGGACTGGAGTTATTTAACTAAGCCATATGATACTGTGACATTATAAAAATATATTCCTGGCACAAGAGTGCCTAAAATTCTTGTAATTTCCTGATAGCGGTGAAAGAAGCATCTTCTGTTATTCATAACAAGCCCTTTTCAACCATACCTGAGTTTATGCTAATAAGGTGACTCTAGGTGGGCTCCTAGATAGCTTCAGGATTGTGGCTGGTTGCCAGAGCAACCAGATGATTAGAGGGTTAGAACTTTCAGCCTCACTCTCTAACCTCTGAGTTGGGGAAAAGGGGCTGGGGATTGAGTTAATCACCAATAGCCAATGATTTAATCAATCATGCCTAAAATGAAGACGTTTGAAGTGCTTCAGGGTTGGTGAATGCATGCATGTGTGGGGAGGTGGCACATGCTAAACTCCAATGAAACAGAAGCTCCTGAATTCGGGACTCTCTGGACCTTGCCCTGTGTACCTCTTCATCCAGCTGTTCATTTGTAACCGTTATAATACCCTCCATAATAAACTGGGAAGTGAAGTGTTTCCTTGGGTTATGGGAGCCATTCATTATATAGCAAATTATCAAACCTGAAAAGGGGATCCAGGGAATCCCCAGTTTGTAGCCAACTCATAAGAAGTACAGGTAACCTAGGAATCCACTATTTATCACTGGTGTCTGAAGCAGGGGGCAGTCTTTTGGGACTAAGCCCTTAATCTGTGGGGTCTGCACTAACCAGGTAGTGTAAGAAATGAATTAAAATTGTAGGACACCCAGTTGGCATCTACTTGAATTGGAGAATTGCTTGGTGTGGAAAACCCACACATTTGGTGTCAGAAGTTTTAAGCAGAGAAACAATTTTCCTTACATAGTATATCTGTGCATATCAGAACTGTGCTAATTGAGGTCTGCCTTATAACATTCTCTAAAAGAGCATTTCTTAAACTGTCCCACAGGAGTTAAGGTTATTCACAAAAAGCCCATAGTCAAAAAAGACTGGGAGATGCTTGGGTAAGATCAAATCACTTTATTTACCAGCTGGACTTCTCAGAGAATTTATCGAGTTGATGTGCTCTCTGCATATCCAAGCTGGGGATCTAGCTTAAGTGACAAATATGCACTCAGGTCTCTTTCTTTGTTTATCAAACACTCCATGGGGCTATTGTTTTCCACCTTGGGAATGTATTTTAGAAGTTAATTTTCAGACTCAACAGCTATGAAAAGATCATTACAAATTGAAAGTTTTTATAATTACAATTGTTACAATTTAAATTTACAGATTTTTTACAAGTAATGTTTTACAACTTTATAATTGATTCAAAGTACCACTAAGTGTATTGTAAAACGACTCCCCTAACAAAACAGGATACTAAATTAGTGACAGAATTACCAAGCATTCACTGTACACATCATTAGAATGCATAAGATTGGACAATTAATTCCACTAACTCATCTTAGAAAAGGTGCTACATACATCATTGCTGAATATTACTGCGGTCACCTTCGAAGTACTCCCCTTGGGAAGGTATGCATCGGCACCAGTGCCTAGTCCACCCTTCAAAGCAATTTTGGAACTCTTTTTCTGGAATGGTCATCAGAGCTGTCGTCGTTCCCAAAAATCTGACAATTAAGTTCATTATGACACCTTACCAAGTTGTTTGTACAGTGCTGCCAACATTAAGTGCACAGTGGCAAGTTCACGAACTTAATTGTCAGATATGGGTGTACGACAACAGCACTGATAGCCATTCCAGAAAAAGAGTTTTAAAACTGCTTTGAAGGGTGGACTAGGTACTGGTATCGGTGGATAGCTTCCCAAGGGGAGTACTTCAAAGGTGACCACAGTGATATTCAGCAATGATGTATGTAGCACCTTTTCTAAAATGAGTTCATGAAATTAATTGTCCGAACTCATGTAAGCCAAAAAGTCAACAACCAATAACACACTAAAACTTTTAAAACTATCTATTTAACTTCAAGAGTAACTTACCAAAGATGTTTATTTCAGATTTCCCTTACTGTGATACCCTGTATTTTGCTGTGTATAATGTGCACTTTTTTGTTCAAATTTGTGAGGGAAAAATAAAGATGTGCATTATAACAGTACTGATTCTGTATCTAAATAAATGTTTTTAATTCTTTTATTTATGCTTATGAGTTAAAAGTATAACTCTAGAAATCAAATAACAATATCCATATAAAAAACAGTAACATGGAATATGACAAATGGTTTTTTTATATAAAAAAATTTATACATAAAATCTCTTGTACCATGTTTTTAAAAACATTAAAATTATTTTATAATACAAAAAAGTACCTGTATAGAAACAAAAATTTGAATTAAAAAATTACAACGGAAGATTTTTTTCCCTGAAAGTTTGAGCCAAAAACATAGGTGCACATTATATACAGTAATTAATATCTCATGTCTTTATAAAGGAATGCCTAGGTTCAAGCCTAAAGACTGAGACCTACCCTTAAGATAACTTCTTATCCTTAAGGAGAAAGTTATATCATACCTCTATGCCAGCCATCTGAGTACCATCTTCAGGGTAAAATTATCTATGAGCCAGAACTACCCTACCTCACCAGGCAGAGCTCTGTCCTAGGGTGAGAATTCAAAGCTACTATCTAGTATCACAAGCATTCTAACTTCAAAGATTCTAACTTTGCCTGGCAGACCTATTTAAGTAATACTTGCGAAATCCCTTTTACACAGGTTGCCTCCATTCTTGGCTAGGCCCACCCTGTTGTCACTAAAGTATCGCAATGACAGAGTGGGCAATTTAAGAAGACCTGCTGCCTGATTCTCCATAGAAATCTTAAGTTTTACTCTAGTTTAGAAAACAGACAGAAGATTAGAAGCAGCGGTGGGAACTGGTCAAAGGAGATCAGAGACAGCAAGAAAATATAGCAAAGAAAAGGATAAAACATTATCAATAAATTCCCAGTAGTCTGGAGCAATTTCATACACAAATAAGTCCAACACATGCCAATATCCCATATAACACAGAAAACTACAATCCATGATGCTTACTCATCAAAATTAAACAATGTAGTGATCTATTAAGAACAATATAATATCTGTCAAAATATATCTAAAAATAGTTGACATATAAAGACTTATCTCCTGAGTAATTTTTCTGAGGACATTCCGTTATATTTCACAAGTAGAAACTTCAGTTACAGGAAAATCTTATTTAAGCAGACTATTCATTCCCCAGAGATCAAAAAGTGACTGCTGCTTTTTTACAAGCTAATTAATCTGTGAAATGTTAACACTTCATTGCAATTATCCCCAAGCTAAAATTTACTTACTACTATGAGATATTATCTAGTGTTCTGAAAAACAAGGGATTCGATAGAAACTAATCAAAAGGAGAAATAAGTTAAAATATCAACAGCTTCAAATTAAAATCATCACACATAAATTTCAAGGGAAGATATCTTTTCAAGGTACCAAAACTATTCCATGAGGTTAAGTAAGCAGTTTTCATATTCTACTTTGAAAGTCAGGTTCCTAGAGTATCTGCACATAGATATAAGTAAATGAAAGCATACTGATTATTCAGGGATTAATGCACAAATACAACTATCATGTAAAAAAAATCTGTTATCCGCTATTTAATAAATAGAATCCAAACTCTACTTTCAAATCCATTATGTTTTGCTTATTACCTTTCTTCTCATTAATAATTTTCTACTAGTTTAAGCTGGAATCTTCCAGAAGCAGATCTTGACATATAAATTTGAGTGTGGGTGTTCATAAGGGAAGTGACCCTGGAAACACTGATAGAGGAGTGGAAAAGGAAGATCGGGATGAGGAGGAAACCACTGAGGTATTTAATGAGCATTTACCCCTTTGGGGACATCTGTTAGACTATGTAGAACAGTGTGTCCAACCTGCAGCCCAGGACAGCTATGAATGTGGCACAACACAAACTCTTAAAACATTGAGTTTTTTGTGTGACTTTTTTTTAGCTCATCAGCTATCGTTAGTGTATTTTATGTGTGGCCCAACACACTTGTTCCAATGTGGCCCAGGAAAGCCAAAAGGATGGGTACCGCTGCCATAGAAGGAGCTTCAGCATCATCCCACCCAAGGAAAGAGGAAGCGCAGTATTTTATCCACTGTCTCCCAATAGACAATGGTAGATGGCTATCCTTGAGCCAGTAAGTTCCCAGAATCTCCAGCCTGGTTCAAGTGCAAGCTGCTGAGCTCCTATAGCCTAAGAAAGCCCTCAGGCCAAATCTGAAGCGCTTTCAGCAAGATGTCTTCAAGAGATAAAGATAGAAATAGAAATAAAGATGGAAACACAGAAAACCAGGGATATGGATGGGGCTCAAACAGAGTCTGCTATATACCAGGGTGCCAAAAACATGTATGCACATTTTAAGTGGTATTATCTATGTACTAGTTTTTTAAGTTGAATTAAATTACAGTAGCATTGTGTAGTGTGACCTTCGCTCAAAAGATGGTATTAATCAAATGAATGCTAACATCACCCTGCAATAGGCAGGACAGTCAAAGAAAATGGCAGAAGCATGGTTGTCATTCGTAGTACAAAACCATCTTGAAGTGGTATTTGAAATTCGAGAATGTTGTGGAAGTACAATGGCAATGGAGGCGTGATTATGCAAGAGAACTGTACAGCATACGCAGCTAGTTATACAAGTGGACACTTTGGTCAGCGTTGCTCAAGCAGTAGTTCACCGTGATCAGAAGTGTCTGGACGCTGATGGTAACCACATGGAGGACCTCTTGTAATTACATAAGTCGAATACGACTTGTATTCATTTTTTGTTATTGGTATATATTATTACAGTTTTAATACACTTTTTTCCTTTTTTAAAATGTATACACACATTTTGGCATCCTTTGTATATATACATAAAATCCTAGTCTAGCCAAGCTAATATGCATATGTACTTAACTTGTTTATTCTTTGTACACCTATGCTCATTTTAATATTCACTGTGTTCTTCACCCTGTTCTCCATTCATTATTCCTCTATCCTCTCTGGGATAAATACTGAACAAGTCCATACATTTATCATATAATAAAGTTATTATAGGTAAATAGATATGAAATAAATAAATACTAAGTAATATTCATTAATAATATTTAATACTTAATTCCTGAACAAAGATTAAGGACAAAATTGTCCAACTTGATGAGGAAATCCACAACTGATTTGTGTAGGAGGGAAAGAACCATCATCACTTGGCTGAAGCAATTCTCAAAAAAAAACACAACATTCTGAGCAACTTATTGAACAGGGGTGCTAAAAAAAATGCATATACATTTTAAGAAAGAAAAAAACTGTATTAAAATTGTAATACTCAATATATACTAATAAAAGATGACTACGAGTCACATTCGACTTTTGCAATTACAAGAGGTGCTCATGGTTACCATCAGTGTCCAGACACTTCTGATTACGGCGAACTACTGCTTGAGCAACGCTGACCAAAGTGTCCACTTTTATCATGGCCCACACTGTTTCAATTTCTTCCCGAAGAACTGTTGGTGTAGCTGGTTTTCTATAGTACACCACAGCCTTTAAGGTCCCCCATAGGTAGAAGCCAAGGGGTATTAAGTCAGGAGAACTTGGGGGAAACTCAAACAACATTCTCAAGTTTCAAATACCACTTCAAAATGGTCTTGCTCTCCTCCAACAACAACCACGCTTCCGTCATTTTCTCTGACTGCCCTGCCTGTTGTACAGTGATGCTGGCATTCATTTGATCAATGTGATCTTTTGAGCTAACATTACACTACATATTGCTACCATAATTCAAGTCAACTTGTAAAAGTAATACATAGATAACATCACTTTAAATGTGTATACATTTTTTTGGCACCCCAGTATATCAACTCCAGAGACATACATAAAATTGATAGATTTTCAAGACAAATTTTGTCCCACCACTGAGGGCAGCCTCAACTCAGCTAGCTGCACCATGGTAGACTGAGCTATCAAGAATCTCTTGCAAGACTGGACCATTATTCATAATGAAAGATGGAACAGGTGAAAAGAAGGAAATCTTTTAAGCAAAAGGGATTAAAATATTTTAGCTCTTAAGAGAATTTCCAGAAAAAGTAGCACTTTGGGAATGATTTTTAAATGAAGAATGAAGAAATCATGGTGATGACCAGGGAATTTCCAGAGACCTTTGCTTAAAAGGAAAGTGTTAGCACTAAATTACATTTATGTATCCATGCATCTGGAGGGGGATAAAGGGAGGGTATAGAAGGGGGTATGGAGGAAGGTGGCTCTAAGAATGAACAAGGAAACAAAAGAACTAGGATTAGGCAGAAGAGATTAGGTCTGTACACCTGGTGGGTAGTGTGAAAGCAGGAAAAAGAAATATTAGCAGGTAGAGAGAGAGGCCATAGTATTAGTTTAACAGTTTAGCATGCAGTAATACTGTATGTGGGCAAATACACACTTGACATCACTGTCTTTCTTTCATCCAGGGAACTTTGTATTGTAAGCTGAACCTATCAAGACCCTGAAAGTACAGCAATGAAAAAAAATCAATAAATCAAATGTCTACACTTGAAGCTTACATTTTATTTAGGGGAGACAGAAAAATAAACAAGTAGATACACTAGTGTGTCTGATGGTGACAGGTGCTATGGAGGAAAAAGGGTGCCAAAAGGCACTGGGTATCTGAGGGAAGAATGCTCTAAGCAGGAACAAAGGTAAATGCAAAGGCCCTGAGGCAAGGTGAACCTAAGAAACTGAAAGGAGACTAACATAGCAGGAGCCAGAGAACAATGGAGCAGAGGCAAGAAATGTTGTCACAGACAGTGGAGGACAATCTGCAGGTTCTTACAGGAAGGCTTTTACTCTAGATGAGACGGGATTCTTTGGAGGCTTCAAGCAGAAGAATCACATGACCTGACATATTTTATAGCACCACTCTGGTTTCTGTGCCAGCAGGAGGGGCTGCAATAATCTCAATTTACATAAAGGGGGTGAGTGAGATGAGAAATGGTGAGATCTAACGGTAAACCAACAGGATTTTGCTGACAAATTTAACACAGAGCATGAGAGAAAATTCAAGCAGCAAGAATGACTCCAAAGATTCTGGCCTGAACACCTTGAAGGAGGTACCATTAACTGGGATGGAGAAGACTGCAGGAGAGGGGCTGAGTGGAAGGGAGTTCTAGAGTTCGACTTTGGATGCACTCGAGCAGAGGTTCTCAACCTTCCTAATGCCGGGACCCTTTAATACAGTTCCTCATGTGTGGTGACCCCCATAAAATTATTTTCGTTGCTACTTCATCACTGTAATGTTGCTACTGTTATGAATCATAATGTAAATATCTGATATGTGTTTTCCGATGGTCTTAGGCGACCCCTGTGACTGGGTCGTTCGACCCCCAAAGGGGTCGTGACCCACAGGTTAAGAACTGCTGCACTAGAGGATGGGATGACTACTGTTCTTACAAGTGGGGACAAAAAGTGGGCAATTACGTATTCAAGACTAGAGCTCATGGCAGAGGTCTAGAAGAGGTAAAAATTTAGCAATCCTCACATACAGATGAAAGCGGAAGTCATGGGATTAGAGAAAAGCTAGAAAAAGAGAACTAAGGACTGACCCCTGGGGCACTCCAGTGTTAAAAGATCAAGGAGATAAGAAGGAACCTCAAGAGGACCCAGAAGGAAGAAGTCAAGGAGGAGGACTTCCTAGAAGCCAAGAAGGTGAAGCTCACTGGTAACTTTGACAAGAGCTGTTACAAGGGAATAGTAAAGATGAAGGCCCAGTGGGACTGGGTTCAGAGAGAATGGAACCTCAATTAGAAAAAGGAGAAAAGGAAAAACAACAAAACAACTGAGACAGCAAATATGTGCAATCCTTTTGATGAATTCTGCTGTCAAGAAACAAAGAAACGGGATTGCAGCTAAAGGGGCAATGTCAGGGCAAGGAAGTTGGGTCTTTTTGAAGATTATAGACTATTTGCACACTAATGAGAAAATAATAATGATATTGGGATTGGGGTGGTAATTGTTGAAGCTATGTCCTTGAATAGGTGAAAGGGGATGGAATCTAATACACCCAAAGGCAATTTCCAATGATTTAGCAGTTTCTTTTTCTTTCTGAGATTACATTTTCAGAAATCTCCTAAATCTGGAAATAGATCTCTCCATACTAAAGTAGACTTTGGCAACTGTGGCTCACATGTAAATGGCTGAATGCAAGATGTGTAGCACTGACATTTCAAAAACAATGACTAGAATAAAAAGTTCTAAAGGAAAAAAATGTCATTTATTTCAAGAATATACGCTATTTTTGACAAAACATATATGCTTTTACTCATTTAAGGATCCGGTTTTTCTAGTGGGTGTGTACAAGCCTTCTAGTTCCTTTTTATTGATCTAGCTCAAGGTCTACCAAAGTGTAGAGTTATGCATACCTGGAGGAATAGATGTCAAGCAGACTTGAAGCCTGCTAGGAAGATGGGACATCTGAGAAGCTGATTTTCAAGTTAGCCAATCTTAACATTAAAATTAAGTAATGTGCTGAGGTTGTGAGCAGGCAAGATCACCACTAATATAGGAGAAATCCCAACACCAACATCATAGTAAGAATGGCGGGACCTGATGGGATCCAGTTCCTAGCCAGCATTCATAGTCAGCAACAGGGCCCACTTATGGGAACTGAAGGCCAGAGCAGTTTATCCTGCCAATGGAACAAACTCTGCTGGGCCTCCTGCTTTGTACAGCCATTCTCACTTGGTTAACTTCTTCAATCCTTTACTTCCATGAAGAAGCCTGTATCCTTTCCCTATGTCTGTTATTTTCATTAACCACCATCACTCTTCTGGGAATCTTACACACACACATTTTATGTGTTAAAAACTCTTACTCAAGAAATATATCCTTTCTCACAAATATTAAAAGATGTGGTAAGCATTGCAAACTCATGGCTTAACAGATACCTCTGTTTAGGACAAAACTTAATTTTAAAAAAATCAAATCCATTTAAAGTTGTTTTAAAGAAAAACATTAGATAAATATTATTATGTGTTACACAGATATGGCAGAAACTGTGATTATGGTCAATGAAAAACTGAAATGTGATGGTGGTAATGAAATAAAAAATGATGTGATGGAGAGGAAGAGAGAGGAAGAGAACTAAATTCATCCATATACTAACATCAGTTGATCTTAAAGTGCTAACCAGCTTATACCTCAGTCTTCCTCTGTCCTGCCCAAGAAAAGAAAGAACCTCTCAGAGCACTGGAGCTGGTGAAAGAACCATACAGCAGGCCTGGGGCCAGGAATAGGCTGAGAACAAGCCCCACTCCACAAATGGCAGGAGGTAAGAGGAGATATTTCCTAGGGAACACTTCTGAAGAGATGGGCAGCTCCAACAAGGTGATCCTGGGTAAAAGAGTTGCGTGAAAGACCTTGGAGCTTTCAGAGGATAATCAATTCCAACAGTAGTTAAGAAATGAGAAAACAGGAAGTAAGTTTGGATCAGAAGATCTGACCTCTCCTGCCATAGGCTGGATGCTCACAAATTTAGAAGCAAGGACAAAAAATTAGGGGAGCAGAGTCCAGCACTGACTACTTGGCATTTGGATGGTTGAAAAGGCAGTTTTGAGAAGTCCCAGAATCAAACAGAAGGGACTGCTCTCCCAATAACCATGGAATCTAAGAAAGTTAATCCTTTGATGTACAGAAAATAAGGACAGACAAGCAAAAAAGGAGAGTGACTCAAAGAACCAGGCACACAGAAAATTAGCCTTTAAAAAGTACTAAAATGAGAATGTAAGGGAGATGAGTCAGATCTGTGACAAGTTAAAGTAACTAAAAAGAATAAAATTGCTCTAATTTGCAGATAGTTTATACCCCAAGATCTATTCATAAAGTAGTCAAGTCAAAAGGACTGACTATATGTCTACAGTGTAGTATGTGTGACAGGTGAGAGGCCCTGCAGGAATTCACAGAGAAGAAAAACTCAGGAACTCACAACCCAGTCTCAGGGGGAGAAAGCTCTCTTGTGGTCATCAGAGAGTTTCTGAAGTCACTGATGGGAATTGGTCAGAAAGCCTCTGCTTCTAGGGTGCCTTGTGTTCCATACTCTATTACTTACTGAATCAGTTAGATGCCCTTTCATTGTTCTGACTTTTGTTCATGTGCTTTTAAAAACAGTCTATGGGGTTTCTGGGCAGTGAGAATATCTCTAGGACCATTTTATTTCCTTTATTATATTTACTAATAAAAGTATTCAGAAGATACTGTATAATCAAAAGGACCACAATGGATCACATTCCAATATCACTGTCTAAGAGTGGCCAGTAATCTGACAACAGCTTTTACACATAAAAACACCAAATTATTTATTATAATATAAGGTATAGGTTCCCCCAGCTTTTGTAATTTCCTAATTTACTGCACATAATGTCAGAATGTTATGATTACTAACTGATAAACAGGAGTCAATATTATGTAACTGAAATTCCTATGTTTTGTGCTCAAGGAAAATGACACTTCTGAATTACAAAAGAAGAATTCAGTACTTCACAAAACATTCTGAAGATGTTTTAATCCCCCTCCCCATAATAAAATATGCATTAGATATGCCACTGTATTTTCTCTAACATTGATTATTTAATGTTTTGGGTTTTTTTGGTTTTTTTTTGTTTTTTATGTGGGTAGATCCCTGGCTGGGAATCGACCCCAGGCCACAGCATTGAGAGCGCCGAAGCCTTGGCCACTACACCACCAGGGAACTCCTGAACACTGGTTTTTTGATGTATTAGAATTATTAGGTAAATGTAACTTACAGCTCTGGTAAAGAACTATCTTAAATTTGCATAGTATGTTTACACTCATCAAACTTCTCTTTCAGTATCAGTGTTCCTTATGCTTCCTGTCTTTGATCAATAGTAGTTTTAGAAATTTTAAAATATGACTATAGATAAAAACAATTTCAAAGTGTATAATCCTAGAAACTCACCATAAGGATATCCAAATGCTCATCAAGAATCAAGATAAACAGGGGTTCCCTGGTGGTTTAGTGGCTAAGGCTTCGGCGCGCTCAACGCCGCAGCCTGGGCTCGATTCCCAGCCAGGGAACCACCGAAAAAAAAAAAAAAAAGAAAGAATCAAGATAAACATACAAAAACATATCACTAAGGGGCAGGGGAGAGGGAGAGAAAGAGAGAGAGAAACCAGAGGAAGACTCTGTCAACAGAAACGGATAAATTATGGTAAATAAAAAAATTATGGTAAATCCATATAATGGAATTCTCTGCTGCCATTAAAATGAATGAAATGTCTGTACATGACATGAAAGCTCTCCTAGATCTCCAGGACATTTTAATAAATAAAAAAGAGCAAAGTATAGAATCATGTATACAGTATAATCCCTTCCTTCTGGATGGAAACTCAAAACTTCTAATGATGTTTACCACTGGAAAAAGGGGACTATAAAAAGGAAACAAGAGACTTATTTTTCATTTTTTTATCTTTCCATATTGCTAGGTAACACAGGAATACATGAAGAAAAGTTTTCTCTTTACAGAAGTATTTCAGCTAATAATTGGAGAAGGAATTCTCTAATTAAATTATCAATTTGCAACCACTCATGAATAAATGAATGGATACTGGCACCGCTCAATGGCAGCAAACATGATCAAAAGAGAAACAACCAGACATTTTCTGCCTCCTGATGGAAGACTAGACTGTCCACTTATAAAATAGTCCTTGGGGGGAAAACCTGAATCTGATCAAGCTTCTCTAGATCCAACTACCAATTTACAGGAAAGAGAGGAATGTGAAAAGATGCTGCAGGGATGTAATAAACAAAATTCACAAAGTAGAAAAATTCATACGATAAACAATCAATTTCTGCAACAAATAAATGTCAACAGAAAAAAGGCACGAGATAAACCTACAGGATCAGGGTTTTCCAATAGCAGCAGTACTGACATTTAAGACCAAATAATTATTTTCTTGTGGGGACTGTGCTGTGTAGGATGTTTAACAGTATCCCTGCCCTTTACCTACTAGAACAGATTCCTGTAGCAACAACTCCCCTACCCCAATAGTAAGTGTTTCTAGACACTGCCAAGTGTCCCCAGGGTGTAGGGGGGTTACAAAATCCCATCTAGCTAAGAAACACTGCTACAAATTGAGAGACTTATGAGACACATAAGCTAATGACAATGTGTAGACTTCAATTTATTACAAGTAGTAAAAAATATTATGGCATTTACGAGACAACTGGAAATTTGAACACTGAATATTTGATGATATTAAGGAATTGTCAACGATTTTTAGTTGTAATAAAGGTATAGTTTTTTTAAAGAGGCCTTACCTTATAGATATACATGCTGAAATAGTCATACATATAAAGATATCATCACAAATTTGCTTCAAAATACAGTGGAGGGAGTGATTAAATGAAACAAAATTGGTCATGAGTTGATAATCACTGAAATGAAGTGATGGTTACATGGGAGAACATTATACTATTCTGTCTACTTCTGTATATGTTTAAAATTTTCTCTCAGACCAACAAAAATTAAAATCAACACCATCATGGTAGCTAGCAGCATTCAGCTGATGACAAAAGCAACACAATAACTGAATTTTGAGATCAACTAATTTCCACTAACCACTTCATGTCTGCTTGCTCATGTACACTCAGAGGCTCTCAAAGTAATCCATTTTAAAAGGAAAATAAGCACTGTCCTCTTAAAGGACAAAATGTGAACTCCCAGGATACCTTCAAACAGTGGTCCCCAATCTTTTCCCACTTGTATACCCCCCCTTTTAAACCCATTTCTATAAATTGTACCCCTTGTTTTTAAAACAGGTGTTTCTAAATACTGACAATTTTGTTCAGTGCTGATCTTAACGTAAAATCGTGGAAATGAGGTAATAAGTTAGGAAAGAAAAATTACTATACTAAAAAGTAACAGGTTTAATTTTACAATATTTCTAAGTTAAATATTAATAATTATTATTTTTTAATTCATTTTTATTGTTAGACTTATTGGGGTGACATCTGTTAGCAAGGATTACATAGGTTTCAGGCATACAATTCTACAGTACATTGTCAACAATATTAATAATTATGATCAAGTATTTAACATTTTTAATATTATTAATAATATTTATTTGTGTTATCTGCAAAGTCTGTAATAATTGTGTAGATCACTAGCCATTGAAACAATGTTAGTGAGATCGTTAGGCTTGCTTTGATGCACTTAGTTTCTTGAAATTAGGCTGAAAAGATGCAACATACAGTCTTAAATCCAGACTTGCATTAAGCTTGTTGCAGTACTTATTTTTTTATGAAGGTGTAAGAAGAAAAAGCTCTCTCCACTAGTTCAGTATTAGTAAATGACAAGAAGTATTTGAGTGCCTTCTCACTGAGCAGTTCATATTCCTCAGTGACATCTACACAGATAGGAATAAGATGCTTTCTTTTAAAATCAGAATTCAAAGAAGAATTAGTTAAAAGTTCAATTAACTGCTCTTTCTCACTGATTGATAGTTTAGCTTATTTGAAGAATTCTTATTGAAGGGATCTGCAACCCAGTTGTTTTCTTTTCCATTTTGAGGGAAGTTAATTATAAAAGGACAACTTTTAAGACCTTCCAAGTGATTTACAATATTCCCTTTCACATTGTGGGATAGGTGCAAGTCATTTTCAGATAAGTTATGCAGTTTTAACACTTCAGGCTGACCTCTTCAATACATGCTTTCCAGAAGTCCAGTTTTTTAACTGTTGACTCAATTTTGTCAGTTACTTTGCATATAAAGATTGAGCCATTTTGAAGTCCCAAGTTGAGTTTATTTCTAGAAAAATATCTGATAAATATGCAAGACTTTGAAGCCAATCGCTGTCCTGAAACTTTGGAGCAAGAGGGAAACAATGGTCTTCAATAATTACTTTGGCTTCACGTCTAAGTTCAAACATCCATGTAAGTAAGTACTTGGCCATGCAGTAGCCACCTTACCTCCGTATACAAAAGGAATGTGCTGTGAATGCTGTTCATTTTTTCACACAGTGATTTAAACAATCTGGAATTTTGTGGTTGTAATTTAACAAAATTCACAACTTTTACAGCCTCATCAAGAACATCTTCCAGTTCACTAGAAAGAGGCTTGGATATAAGACTTTGTCTATGAATGCAGCAGTGATTCCATGGTACGTGGGGAGCTACTACTTTAATTCAGCCAAATAGGCTTGCCTTCAATCAGTGCATATACCACAATAATTCGACCAACTAATGTCCTTTTCAATGAAATAACCATTAATTGCATTAAAAAATACCTGTGCCTGGGGTACATTCTGTCAATGGGTAACAAAGCAACAGGTTTTCTCAATTTAATTTCCTTCCAAGGTACTTGACAAGCAAATAGATAAAATCAACAACATCTACACTTTCATTAACCTGGAACAGAACTGACTTTTGCTAATTGTATCTACTACTACAGCTTCAACATCATCAGACATTTCCTGAATTCACTGAGATATTGTATTGTTTGAAAAAGAGAGAGTTTTGATTTTGCAGACATGTTCTTCCCCATAAAAAAAATGGTATCCTTAATACAAGGAGAAATTAAAACTTCAGCTATGGTGTGGTTTTTACCACATTTAGTTATGTAATAATCAATATGGTATGAAGCCTCAACTGCATTCTCACTGCCTTTCTTTCCTGACATCATGTGTGAAGTAACAGTTGGATACTTTTCTAAACACTGAAAATAACGTATTTGTTTTTATACATAGAATATTTAGTTTCTAAATGTCACATGAGTAGAGAGGGTTTCATGCAACCACTGTTTAATTTTTCCCCATACACAACACACAAAGGCTTAGGACAGTCATCATCCCCTACAAATGAAAACCCATATTTAATATACTCTTCAGAGTATGTCCTTTCCTTCTGTGTAGTATCTGAGGCACACACCTTGTTACTATCTCCCCGTGTGGGTGTACTCATAGCTGCGGACATGTGTTGAGAAGTACTTGGGGGATGGGTTATAAGCCACATCAAGTTTTGTTTTTTTAACCATTCCTGTTTTCAACCACTGATCCATAACTGACGTGGTTAAAAATCAATAATAATAACAATAACAATAACCGACAATAATAACAAACTATTTTAAACATTAAATTAAAAAACTACTTGAAAAGAATCATTATTAAAGACAACGCACTTGGGAGTTCCCTGGTGGTATAGTGGCTAAGGCTTCGTCGCTGGTGCTGTCAGCGCTGCAGCCTAGGTTTGATTCCCTGCCAGGGAAATATCCACATACAAAAAAAAAACAAAAAACAAAAAAAAATCTTAAAAAAGACAACGCACTTAGTTTTACTCAGTCAATAATTGAACTGAGCAAACAGTCCACCTATGGATATATTTGTATGTCTGGGGAAGTTCTAGAAATGTCGCAAATGGATTGTTCCGAAACTATGTGTAATGACTGGTAGAAGAGCAGTTTAGGGGAAAGTTTCATAGTTACGCTCTCACCAATCATCATTCACTAAGGTAATCTAATTTAAGTGTCTCCATTAAGGTGATTCAAATTTAGCATTTATTGTTCCATAACTAACATTTTGCATATTTTTAACTTTGTTTTTTTGCCATTCCTGATTATTTTTCATGTACCCCTAAATGGCTCAGAATGTATCCCTAGATGGGTACACGTATTACTGCTTGGGAACCAAATGCCTTAAACCCTTGGGGTTCACAGAACACCTGAAAGAAATTGCTACTTTATTTATTTATTTATTTTATTGGGGTGGGGGGTAGTTCCCTGGCTGGGAATCAAACTCAGGCCGTGGCGTTGAGAACGCCAAAGCCTAGCCACTCCACCACCAGGGAACCCCCAGAAATTGCTACTTTAGAGAAATTCCTGGATCATGAATATGTTAAGACATTCTTATTTATTCATTTACTTGCTCAGTGTTTATTTATTCCCCTGTCACTTATATTTGTCAATTTTGTTTTACACTAAAACCACCACAGGAAGTGATATTTTCAAATTTAGATACAGAATATTTTAAAATTCAGGTACAAAGCATTAGCAGAATACAACTTAAATATCCAATGGTGAACCATGTAGTGAAGAATATTTTTCCATGAAACTGTTCTTAGAGCTAATGATAAGGTACATGTAAAAATACATTATATGCATATTAACTGATCTCAGGAGAAAAACATATGGTTCTCCCCATAGATGTTGAAGAAGTCTTTGACAAAATTCAACCTCCACTTATGATAAAAACACTAAAAAAAAAAAAAAAAAATTTGAGGAATACTTTCTTAATATAAAGGTTAGGCCTAAAGCTAGTATCTTATTTAATGAGAAAACATTAGAGGCATATTCACTAAAATCAGGAAGAAAGGAAGGATATCCACTATCCCCACCACTATTTAACATTGTGTCAGTGGTATAAGCCTGCTCAACTACATAAGAAAAAAATCACTCAGAGGCATAAGAATAGGTAAAAAATAATAAAACTATTTCTACATATGATATAAATCTCTAGTGAACTGATGATAAACTCAAACAATTAACAATTCTTTCAGGATATAAAAGTAAAACTCAAAATTCAAGTCTTCATATACACAAACAATAACCAATAAGCAAATACTAAAAAGATCATTAAATTTTTAGAAATAAACTTACTAATAAATGTGCAAAGTCTGTACAAAGAAATATTTTAAACATATCTGAAAGACACAAAAGTAGACTTAAATAGACATCCCTTTCTTGGATAGAATGACTCAATATTACAAAAATGTCAGTTCTCCTTAAGTAAATTTATAAATTTAATATTATACCAATAAAATACCAAGAAGCTTTTCAATAAAACTAGACCAGTGCTACTAAAGCTCATATGGAAAAATAATCCTGCAAGAATAGCCAGAAAAAAACACTAAAAACACTAGCCTTACCAGACTTAAAAATATTAAAGTCTCTATAATTAAAACAGTGGTGCTGGTATATGAATGGACAAACAGATCAGTGGAGTAGAATAGAAAGTGCAGGAACAAACCCAGGTGTATACAGAATTTCAGCATTCAATAATGCTGGCATGTCAAAATACGGACTTTTTAATAAACAATGAAGGGACAATTGGGTAGCCGTTTAGAAAAAAAATAAAATTGCATCCCTATTTCAAATCCTATACAAGAATAAATTCCAAATGGATTAGGGATCTAAATATAAAAAATAAAACTATACAAGTACTAAAAGGAAACATATATAAAATCCTCTTTAACCCCGAGGTAGAGAAAGCCTTGCTAATTATGACTCAAAATCCAGAACCAATAAAAGATTGATAAATATGACTTCATAAATATTTTTTATAAATGTGCATGGCAAAAAAGAAATCACCATAGACAAAACAAAACAAAACAAAATTAAGGGAGAATTTTTACCCATGCCACAAAGACTAACATCCCTAATACATAAAGAGCTCTTAAAAATTGAAGGACAAAGGACCAAAAACCTGATAGAATCTGAAAAAGATATAAACAGGAGATTCTCAAAAAAAAGAAGGGGGGAAAATGACCCTGAAATGTATATAAACTTGTTCAAATTCATTTGTAATTAGAGAAATGCAGATTAAAACATGGATACCATTTTTCACACATCAGACTGGCAATGACAAAATATGTGATAATACATCCTGATGGCAAGAATGTGGGGAAAGTGGCACACTCATATACTGTTTGTAGGAATGCAAACTAGTCCCATCATTCCAAAGGAAATCTGGTAATCCTAACAAAACAACATATGCACTTATCTTTTAAACAAGTAATCCTACTTCCAGTAATCTAATCTGAAGATATAACTCCAACAATATGAAACTACATATGCACATGATTATTCAATACAGCATTGTTTGTACCTGCAAAATATTGTAAATAAACTAACCCATACATAAGAGAAGAGATGAATAAAAACAAGGTAAGTCCACATGAAGGCGTACTATACAGTTGTTAAAAAATAAGGAAGAGGGAATTCCCTGGCGGTGTAGTGGCTTAAGGCTTCAGCGCTGGTGCTCTCAATGCTATGGCCTGGGTTCGATTCCCAGCCAGGGAACTACCCACATACTACCAAAAAAAAATTAAAACAAAACAAAACAAAACAAAACAAATTATAAATGGCAAAAAAAAAAAAAGAGAAATTAAAAAAAATAATAAGGAAGAATTCTGAACTGACATGGCATGATTTCCAGTATACATTAAGAAGTGAGAAAAAGCAAAATAAAGAAATTTATCGTAAGCTACCTACCCTTCATGTAAAGAAAACAGATATAAGAAAATATAAAAGCATCTGCTCATTTGTGGTAAAACAAACAAACAAACCCACAGAAAGGATGAACCAGAAACTAAAGAGACAGATGACTTACAAGAGGTGAATGAGAAAGGGGTGAAGAGGCATAGGAGGGATCAAGAGGGCCTGGCACTTGTGAGTATGGCTTTTCACATATCTCTGACTTCTTAGAATGATAGTAATGCTTTAGATATTCCAAATATAAACCAACAATTTAAACCAACCAGGATGTGAGAGGTATCCAAAACATAACACAAACAGTAACAAATAAACCTAATTGTACTACAAATAAATGACATCACACACTAAAGTAGGGAAGAAAAGAATTAACCTAAGCTAACTTTGAAAAATAATGATTTGATGAGATATTATAAGCCTAAAGATAAAAAGAATTACAAACCAATACTGTAATCTAGTTAGCGAATTTGTTTATTATACGAATAAAGGATGGGGTTCCCTGGTGGTGTAGTGGCTAGGCTCCAGCGCTCTCAACACCGCGGCCTGGGTTCAATTCCCAGCCAGGGAACCACAAAAAAAAAAAAAATAAAAGAAAGTCTAGCAATTCTAGGACTACTTTATGTATAAACTAGGATTGAACAAATACTGTAGATCAGTGGCCCCCAACCTTTTTGGCACTAGGGACTGGTTTCATGGATGACAACTTCCCCATGGACGGGAGAGGGGGTGGAGGTGGTGGTTTTGGGATGATTCAAGCACTTTACATTTATTGTGCACTTTATTTCTATTATTATTACCTTGTAATATATAATGAAATAATTATACAACTCAACATAATGCAGAATCAGTGGGAGCCCTGAGCTTGGGTTCTGATATAAGTCTACAAGCAACTGCTTTATTAAGGTCTCTGTACAGTCAAAACTCTTTGCTAATGTTAATCTGTATTTGCAGCTGCTCCCTAGCACTAGCATCACTGCCTCAGCTCCACCTCAGATCATCATCATCAGACATTAGATTCTCATAAGGAACACGCAACCTTAGATCCCCTGCATGCACAGTTCACAGTAGGGTTCACACTCCTATGAGAATCTAATGCTGCTGCTAATCTGACAGGAGGTGGAGCTCAGGTGGTAAGGTGAGTGATAGGGAGCAGCTGTAAATACAGATGAAGCTTCTCTCGCTCACCCATCACTCACCTCCTGCTGTGTGGCCCGGTTCCTAACAGGCCACAAGCCGGCACTGGTCCATGTTTGGGGACTCCTGCTGTAGACAATGAGGGCTGGGTTTCTCATTGTTGGACAAATAAGTTACAAATAAAGAAAGGGAAAAGGCTAACTGTGGTATTGAATTAGAATCAAAGTTATCATTATGAAAACTTATGGTTCTTAATATATACAAACAGACAGAAATAAATACAGGTGAGAGAGAGAGAGAGAGAGAGAGAGAGAGAGAGAGAGAGAGAGATATTAGTTCCTTTCCTATCTCTGTCCACTGAGAAGGCCTACCAAGCTAGATCTTGGTTTCTAAAAACCAATTCTAATAAAAGGAACCAGGGCTCACACCAACACACACAAAAATCATACAAGGTACCATTAATTCACAGTATAATTAATGGAAAAATTATAGTATTAACATTAATGGAAAAGTAAGTAAACAATCACAACAGTCATAAAATGCAACTTCCAGAAAGTATCAGAAACTTGGCAGCCACTGCAAGATCAGCATTGGCCAGACTGTTCAAAAGCTGTGCAAATTATTGTGGAGTTTAAATTGCTAAAACCAACCAAAGCTTGCTTTATAATCAACTTCCTCTACACCTGTTCTATTCTTATTCTTGAGCTCTCCCACTTCCGATTATCAAGTATAAAGGCAATTCTTCCCACTGGATGTTCAGTAAACTCAATTTCAAACCTTAGAACACAGGCTTTGAGAGCATACCAAGCAGAAATCTGCCCCAAACAAATGTAAAAAAAATAATCTCAATGAGAAACAATGTGACAGAGTCTCCAAGGAGCCTCAGATGAGATTACCATATCACAATGTATTTTGTTGAAATCGCAAAGTTGAGGATACAGGGCTGTCCAGAAAGTAACCACCCATGTAATATGAAAATTAGAGGCATTTATGGCTGGATTTTTTCCGGACAGCCCACGTATATATAAAAGTCTTACAAGTGAAACAGGTGAAGAGACTACTCATATGTTCTATGAAAAATTGTCATATCTAAAAAAGATATGACATTAAATTCATTAAATGGGCTTTTTGTTGTCTTATGGGGAAATATATGTATCCCTAGTAAGTTTATGTTATAATACTAAAAGACTTTATCATTAAGGGGAATATATATATAAAATACATTTTAAAAATAATTCCCATCCCTAAATCAAAATACACTCCAATAAGAAATCCATTACAAGGATGAAAACAATAATTAAATTATAAAACTTTTCAAGTAAATCTGTTCCAAAGGCAGTTATGACCATTTTTACATATTTATGCTAAAAATAAATTTAATAAAGGACGAAACCAAAAACAAAATGTATGTCTTTGGAACCCTGCTGCATCTGCTCCACCTATGCCCACCCATCCCAGGATAGGTACAGATAATGAGGAAGAGAGACCCAGTACTACCTTCTGGTTCAGGGAGCCAGCTCTGGAGTCTGCCTGCCTAAATTCAGATGCCAGCTCTATGACTTTCTAGAATTGTAACCCTGGGAAAGTTACTGACTTCTCTAACCCTTAGATTCCTCATCTCTAAAATGAAGCTAATAACACCTATCCAGCAAGGTGACTCTGAGAATTAGATGAGTTAATCAATACATCTAATGCAATTAGGACAGTGCCTCGCACTTGGTATAAAGCATTCATTCAGTAAGTATGAAATTGAGTTCCTGGGACTACAGAATGAGTACCTGAGAAATTCCTACCCAACAGCATTATTTTAGATAAAGTTCTTCCACTCTCATAAACTAAGCTCTTCTTTCATTCAAGTTTCAGGAATAAAAATTAATATGTGATATTTGTAAATTATCCAAACTGACTCAAACTTTTAAAATCATCTCTCAATAGACTTCTCACTAGTCTGCCTGTCACCTTTGCCTCCCTCCAGTCTAGTCCCCATGTAGCAGCCAGAGTGAACCTTTTAAAGATTAGATCAAATCGTTTATTCCCCCCACTCAAAATATAACATTTGCTCTGCTTAATTACCTAAAATTCTTGTGTTGAAATGTCTCCTTCTTAAGGCCTTCCATAAGCACATCAAATAAAAGTAATCTTATATTACCCCAGCCCTCTCTCTTCCCCTAACTCAAATTTTCTTTTCTTTTGTTATATACATGTGTTTATCTCTCTCCCCCCACCTCTAGAACATAACGTTACAAGAGAGCAAGAATTCTGTGTCATTCATTTCTATATTCCTAGCACCAAGAACAGCGCCCAGCATACTGCAAACTCCATGCCAGCATACTGCAAAATCATACTTAATGAAAAATGATAAAGCACAAGAGGCAATCCCATTAAAGTCAGTAACAAGAAACAAAATAGAGTATACATGTATAAAAACGTTAAAAGTAAAACATGAAGGGACTAGTTGTATGTTCTATGACAAACTGTCATTAATATAAAAAATGTATAAGTTAGTGTTTTGACTAGATGTTATAAAATATGCATTACAAAATACTATATGAAGTCGGACAGTTAAGTTTGTAAATTCATCCTATAAAAAGTGCTACATACCTCATTGCGGAATGTCACTACAGTCACCTTCGAAGTACCCTTCTTGGGAAGCTATGCACTGACACCAGCACCTAGTCCACCTTTCAAAGCAATTTTGGAACTCTCTTTCTGAAATGGCCATCAGGACCATCGTTGTATCCAAAATCTGACATTAAGTTTGCGAACTTGCCCCCATGCACTTATGCTGGCAGCACTGTACAAACAACTCGGTAAGACACCGACTTCAGGTGCATAGCTTCCCAAGGGGAATACTTTAAAGGTGACCATAGTGATATTCACTTTTTCTAGGATGAGTTCGTGAACTTAATTGTCATACCTCATATGTCAGCTACTGCACTGGTAAATTTATAATTTTTTAAACTTTTAGATGATTAAAGTACACTTCAAACATTAAAATAAACTTTTAAAAAATCTTCAGTGCACATACAGCCCAGTGAATTTTTACAACTCATGTAACCATCACCAAAGATCAAGATTTCCTAAACCTCAGAAGCTCCCTTGGGCCTTCTCTCAGTCAGTATCACCACCCCACCCCCAGAGGTAAGCACTAGTCTGACTTCTCTCACTCAATTATACTTGGACCTCACATAAGTAGTGTCAAACAGTACACTTTTGTGTCTGGCTTCTTTTATTCAACTTTGTATCTGTAAAATTCACCCATGTTGTTGCATGCGGCAATCAGGAATTTTCTTTATCATTGAGTATAATCTTGGGTATATCTTTCTGTGGAAACGTCTGTAGACTGGCAAAGTTTTTTAATTGGTTTTTGGGGGAATGGTTTAATAATATCTTAGATTGGTGATATAGGGAACTAGATGTGGACACTGTTGATGAGACTATAAATTGGAGTAACCTTTCTGAAGGACAACCTGGCCACAGGAACAAGAAGCCTAAAAGTATCTGTGCCCTGTGACTAATAATTCTACTTCAAGGAAATTCCTTATTGAGTACTTACACGTGCCAGATCTTCTTCTAAGTGTTTTACATGTATTAACTCATTTATTCTAAAAAATAATTAGAGGTGCTCACAATGATTTATTTAAAAGAATGACAACAGTCCATCATTAGGAAATACAAGAAAAAGTAGTAAACATGGTAAAAAACTAAAAAGGTGGGGATAGCTTTAAAATGTATTGTATGTCTGTGAAATTAAAACACTATACAGCCACTGAAAATGTTTTCAAAGAATATTAAAGATATAGAAAAAAGTACACATTAATAAAGAAGTTAGGTAAAGGTAGAATGCATAAAATGAATTCCAGTTTGTTCTTCTCATACATACATGTACCTTAGGTTAAAATAGTGGTAATCTCTGCAAGATATGGGCATTTTTATATTCCTGATACTTTTTTTTTACTTCCCATTTTTCCTATAACATATTACTTTTGCCAATCAAAAAGAATGTGGCCAAAAAGGCTAACAAGCAAAGGTGTTTACACTCTAATGGAGAGACAAAGACATTAAAAAACATTTAATTAGGGCAAAGATGAGGTTTTGCATAGAATGATATTAACTGTACTATAGAAAGGCATCTAACCTAGACATTAGGGAGTAGGATATTATCAGGAGAGCTCTCCAATGTCTTACTTCCACCAAGGGCTCAGAGAGGAAGAACTCCATCTCTAGGTTGGAAGGAACTTTCCTGGATCCGTTAATTCCTCAACTCCCCACCTCTAGGGCATCACTTACATATGGTACACTGGCAAGTGTTCTTTTCCCCTCTCACTTAAAAAAAAAAAAAGGCTTAGGCAGACTGAGGGCTAGGAAGTCCTGAACACCAAAGATGCAGTCCAAGTTCAACAGCCTCAGACTTGCAGGAAGCTGGTTCCATCCATCCTGCTGCCTGAGAGAAAACCATCAAGGAAACCCCCCTCTACTTCCCTGTCAGAATAAATTAGGGTAAACACTTTTCAGATTTCCAGATGTCAGAAACTCCAGGCAGAGTAATCCCAAATTTATATCTTGAATTTAAAAAAGTCTTCCACTAAATAAAATTATCCAGGTAAAGACTTTTCTCCTCTGCAGATGGGCCACCCCTAGAAAGCAAAGGAAAGCTGAGCACGGAGAATAAAGCTATACCTTAGTACTTCTGGGGCCAATTCTCACATACACAAAGTGATAGCAATAATTAATGCATCAGAAACATTTTGCTGTGTTCAAAAAAACCAATCATTTCATGGTACAAATAAACATTAAAGTAAACACTGACCACAGGAAAAACATATGACCCCAAATTACCAATAATACTTCATTAGGAATTAAACTTGATAATAAGATACTGCTTTTACATGGTAGGGCAATATCACTAAATTTTCTAACTTCTGACATCTGAACCACTTTAATTCTCAAGGACCACTGGTCAAAAAAACCTGGGTTCAAAAAATATACGAGGGCTATCCAGAAAGTATCAGCCATGTAGTATAAAAAACAGAGGCATTTATGGCTGGATTTTTTTCCGACAGCCATCATATTTCAGAGTTGCTACCATGGATATTTAAGCCACACAAATATATGTGACAAAGTAGAGCATACTTGTTTTGGCCTCACTCTCCCTCCTTCACATATGCCCTTTTTATTTTCCCTTCAACTTCTCCTGTTTTCAAATTTGTACTTGAATGTATTACAAATTTCTCCATGAACTACCTGTGGCTGTAATGGTTATAGTTAAATTACCTAAATTAAAATATATATAATTCTAGCCTAAAATGTATCAACCTATCAAATCTCCACATTGCACAATGGAACAAAATTTTTATGCAGCCAAAATAGTTCTTTAAAAAAAATAAGTATTTACATGATCACTAGAAATTCTGGCTTTATTCTATATATAACCTAGATTTTTGGATAATCTCTATTCTGGTTGCCTAGGGTATGTTATGGGAACAGAGGGTGCAGAAATAGAATTGGCAAGATGTGATATGCTCAAATTTCAGTTTTACATATAATTAAAATATAGAAAAGCATTGAAGTAAAAAAGAACTTTGGATAATTTATTAATTACATGTGGCAAGGTTACAGAAATTTTTCCTAGACTGTTAAAGATTATCTGATATAAAAATAAGGATGCTGTCCTTCTTTTACAGTGACACTATGTTGGATTTTTTTCGCTGTTGTTGCTTTCAAAATTGTGCGAACTGAAAATTGATTAAGTAAAACTAACTGTACTTGAAAATTAAGTAAAACTAACTGTACTTAGCACTAAACACTGAAAAGAACGCTGTAATTTAAATGGTTTTCTCTCCCAGGACCAGCAGAGGGAGACTAAGACATCTGGCCTGGTCGTGTAGTGTTTCTGTAAAATTGGGGAGGGGGGGAATCGGAGGCTGTATTTAAATGTCCTGCTGTCAATCAAAGGACACTTCCTACAATCACAGTCACCATATCTGCTATTACCCGTGAGCGTACTCACGCCAAGATAAAACACCAAACGGTGCTTGAAAACCTGCTTCACCTAAAGGTGACCGCAGGCTTTGCCACAACACCCAAATAAGGACTTTGGGAGTCCAACCCCAACTAGTTTCTTTGTTTAAATGCCTGCGAATCCCTCCCACGCCGGAGTCAAGAGGCTGTGGCGCCGCCCTTTATTAGCCTCACACTTTGATTACAAAACACACGAGTCGGCGGCCTGGCGGCGGAGGCGGCCCAAGCTCTCACAAACGTCAAACCCGAAACGCAGGCGGCGGCTGAGGCACAGGGCGATGCTCGCCGCCCCCGCCACCCGACTTAAAGTACCCACCGGTTAGCGAAAGTTCCCCCGCACCAGGCCCCCGGGCGCCAGCCCCTCGGGTGACGGGAAATTTCACTCTTTGTAAAGTTTGAGATGCGGCGCGGGGGCGACGCGGAGGGTTTGGGACAGAGGCTGTCTCTTCGGGCCCCACTGCCCACTCCATCCGCTCCGCCCCCGCCAGGACGGGGCGGTGGGTAGGGGCACGATCCAAATCGACCTGCCGCCCCGCCCGGGAAACCCGGCCCCAAACTTCCGACTGGCATCTTTTAAGTCCCCGAGAGTGCCTCATCTGTTGCTGTTTACTTCACAGAGCCCCGCCAGGCAGACGCTGCCGACGCCCCCGTCCCAGCGTCCCCGACCGAGGAAGTTTGATAAAGACACGGGAAGGGGGCGCGACGGGGACCCGCCAGGGGTAGGGACGAGAGTGTTATCTGGAGACCCTGAGCTGGGCACCCTGGTCGCCGCCCGGAAGCAAAGCGCTGTGGCCGGCGCCACAAGGCGGCCGGGCCGGCGGCGACTCCCGGCCGGGAGCCCCGGGCTGGTGGCCCGGCCAGCGGGCGGGGCGATGGCCGGGCTGCGGGTTCCGCGAGGGGCGGCGGGCCCGGCTGCCGCTCCGCCCGCCGCCTGAGCCGCCGCCTGCCCTGACCGCGTCCCCTCGTCCCTGTCTCCCCCAGCCAACTTCTCGTCCGGCCCCCTTTGTTCCCGTTTGTTGTGGCGACTCTTCGCCGGGCCGGGCGATCCCACCAGTCCCCTTCAGCCCTCCCGGCAGCCGGCGAACCCGGGGCCCCGTGCGTCCCGCTGCCCGGGCCGGGGACTCAGCGGCCGGGCCGCTGGACGCTCAGTGAGGCACAGTGGCCGAGCGGAAGGGGATACGGGCGGCCGGCGCTTCGGCGGCGGTTGGCCGGTAGCCGGCGGCGACGGCGGCGGGGCTCGAGGGGGTTTATTTACCTGCCGTGGAACCAGTCCTTGCAGATATCGCACTCGATCATGAAGCGGTTCACGTCGTACGGCTGCCGGCACACACAGTACACCGGCGGGGGCGGCGGGGCCGCCGAGGCCCGGCCCGGAGCCTCCACCGACACGGCTGCCGCGGCGGCTCCCGCTGCTGCTCCCGCGGCCACCGCCGCCGCCGCTCCGGCCATCTTTAAAAAACACACACACGCTCGCTCGCTGCTCCGCTCGCCTACTGGAGCGAGCGCAGCCGCCAGCCAGCGCCGCCTCCTGCAGCAGCGGGAGCAGCAGCCGAAGCGGCGGCGGCGGCGGCGGCGCCTGAGTGCGCGCGCGCGAGACGGCTGACCAGGGCGGGCGGAGAGGGTGGCGGCGGCGGCGCGCGCACGGTGCGCGGGGCCCCAGCCCGGCTCCTTCCGGCGCTCCGCGCGGGGACGTGCGTCTCGCTCACGTCGTCCGGTCGCTTGAGCGCGCGCCCGGCTCCCCTCCGGTTGGCCGGGCGGAGGGACTGGCTGAAGGGCACGCGGAGCGGGGGAAGAGGAGGGAGGCCGAGGCTCCCTGAGGACACGCGCGGCGGCGCGGGGAGCGCGGCCCCAGGAGGGCGGCAGGCGCGTGCGAAGAGCCGGCTTCGGTTTTCGGAGAGCGAGCGAGGCCGGGGAAGTTCCTGCGCAGCGATCAGCGGCACACGCTGCGTCTGTGCTAGGAGGAGGGAAACCGAGGAAGTTAGAGCCGCACCAGAGCCACCTCCCGACAGATGAAGAACCTTACATCAATTACCCCCCGCCCCCGCGACCTCCGTGAGGCCGAGTGGAGGGCTAATAAATAGCACGCCGAGCTGGTTATGCCCCGCTGGGGTGCAGGAGTCCGCTGGGGAGTCATTCAAACTTCGAAAACCGCCCGTCCGAACTCCCACCGACCAGCTAGGAAATGAGAGTGTTGATGGAGCCTCTGTTAGGTGAAGGAGGTTGTTCCCAAGAGGAATTCATTAATGTCTGCGAGCTGAGAGGGGCCAGCTTTGAAATGTGGTTGGTGGAGAAAGGACTGGAGAGGAAACCAGCGTGTTTATAAATTACATAACTTAGATGCGAGTGCTTTTGAGTCCCAAGTTTGGAAAATAGGGATAAAATTCTAATGACGATGACACCTCAGAAAAGGGATACTGCAAAAGGCTGATAATTTAGTACTTGGCACATAATAGGCCATTAATATTTTTGAATGAAGGACGAGATCTATAAAAATAAAATCAGCTAACAAATATTGACTAGGGAAAGGTTGCCTTTTCAGACCAAGCTTAGCTACAGGTAGCTCACTGAAACCATGGAAAAGCAAAACTGGAAAAGGGGTAACTACTGTATATTTATTTTTTAGGTCACTCCGCTTTTACTAACTGATCTCCCATCGCTGCTGCCCCCTCCTCTGCCGGGCTACACGGTTTCTCCCCACTCATGCTGACGTGCCGAGGCCAAGCAGCCTCTCCAAGGCAGGTGAGAAAGCCACTTTCCCGTGCGGGGTCATAAGTACAGGGATTGGAAGGGGTTGACGATTGTTGAATCAGGTGTTTGTAGCATTTTTATCATTGGGAAGAGCTCCCATCTCACCCAGCCCCAAACAGAATGAATCGCTGATCTGTTCTAACCTTGTTTATAATTGAGGAAAGCAAGTAACTTGCCTAAAAACTCAGATCTGAGCTAGAGCAGAAGTTTAAGTTTCTTGATTCTGTACGCAATCCTTTTGCTACCACACCACTGCTTGGCACATATTTTGCAGGAAAAGAAACACTTGGAAATCAGAGTTGATTGCAAAATGAATGAGATCGAAGCATATTTCTATTGGAGAAACAGAAAAGTTACTGTCATTTTGGCATATGTTTAGAGGGATCGTGGATTGGTGGAGTGGAAAGAGCCCTACATTCAGATCCTGCTTTACATACACTGTGTGACCTTGAGCAAGTCACTCCATTTCTCTTGAGCTAGATCCTTGAAGATCTATCCAGAGAAAAATTATGGATAGTACCTTCCTTAGCTGCCTCACAGAGATTTTATAACAAGCAAAACCGAGAATGTATTTTTGAAAGTACGTTGTAGAGGATGTGTGTTGTCAGGGGGCAGCACAACGCGTGTCAGGGAAGGGGGGGCAGCCGGAGCTGTCCTGTTGGACGTGGGGAGAGGGCATCCACACAGGAAAGCGGCCTAGTATGGGGTATTCTCACCTTCCTGGAGGAGTCCCTTGGCTTTGGAATGTCAGAATAGATGGGGCAAACAGTGTAGCCTGGCAGAGGAGGGGGCAGCGGCAGTGATGGGAGATTAGTTATGTACAAGAGGATTGACCCAATAAATAAATATACAGTAATTCCCCCTTTCCCACGGTTTCACTTTCCATGGTTTCAATCACCTGTGGTCAACCTTAGTCTGAAAATACTAAATTAAAAATTCCAGAAATAAACAATTAATGTTTTAAATTGTATGCTATTTTGAGCAGTGTGATGCAATCTCCATCTGCTCCGTGCTGCCCAGGCCATGCACAATCCTTTTGTCCAGCATCTTCACGCTGTATATACTACCTGCCCAGTAGTCACTTAGTAGCCATCTTGGTTATCAGATCCTCTGTCATGGTATCACAGTGCTTGTGTTCAAGTAACTCTTAGTTTATGTAATAATTACCCCAAAGCCCAAGGGTAGTGATGGTGGCAATTTGGGTATGCCAAAAAGAAGCCATAAAGTGCATGTATGTATAGGAAAAAACACAGTATATATAGAGAGAGGGTTCGGTACTGCCCATAGTTTCGGACATCCCCTGGGGGTCTTGGAATATATTCCCACAAATAAGAGGGGTCCACTGTATTAAGGAAAGTAAGAGCCAGATTTCTCACTCTGGAGGAAGAGAGTTAAAAATATGAAAGAAAAACTAGAAAGTACCTTTTGGCAGTAAACTGGCAACGGAGGTATCAATCTATTTCTATGTATAGATATAGGTGCATAAGTACATATATGCTCTGTCCACTAAGAGGCTCTAGGAGTAGTGACACAACAAAACAATGAGTATACCTAGCCCAACTCTTGGCTTCTAAATACGTTCTGCTCTTCATTTTCCTTTTTGGCAAAATGGCTGATTCTAGAACTGGAAAAGAGAAAGTACAGGGTGAGCCCGAAGGCTCTAGTTATGCCACAAAATAAAAACATGCTCAAAGAACACCAGGGCATGTCAAAAGGACACAGGCCAAGTTGTGTCCCACTAGCCAAATCTGGGAGAAATTGGTCTTCAAAATAAAAAAATTATAATAATTTATCATAACCCATTAAACAGCATGGGAAACCACACAGATGTAAATAAACACAAATTGAAAGTTTGAAGAATTGGAATAGTTACATGGTTTCAGAATATCACCCCACAAAATTCTTATTAGTTACAAAGGGAATTAGAGTAATTTTACAGTGGAGAAATCTACCAGACACCATCTTAGTCAAGGGATCAAGTGCCATCAGTAATGGGACAAATTAAAATCATGCACCACTCCAAAGAGAAGAATACTAGCATTGTTTCTGTGTTTTTCTGCCAGGTCTACTTAGTTGAATCTCCAATTTGGAAATGCAGGTAATTTTAAAGGTCCGTCAAGAAATTAGCAAGAATAAAAACACTATGTAAGTGAAGGTTAAAAAAATTATAAACACAAAGATTTGACCTTGAGAAAAAAAAAGGGATGAAGGCTGGAACTCTAAATAATGCCATAATTTTAGAGACAATCTTCATGAACAGTAAGAGCATATACTTGGATTCCATAACTATCTCTGTGACAACTAACTGTTGAGTTTTAGTCTTCTCATTTTAATGGGGATGATAAGAATATCTACCTCATAGGGTTGGGTGCATTCAATGAAATAACAAAATGCTGGCCACAATTCTTGATAACCCATACAGCTGTTAGCCCTAATTATGAATAGTTATCTGTTTATTAGCAATAATAATAATAGAGTCCTGAAGAGCACCTAGAGAGGAGAGAAGAGTACACCCAGCTCCATTTTCAGTGTTGGTTGGCAATGACTGAGGAAGTCCCTCTGGCTTTCTTCTTTGGCAGTAATCCAGTACCTACAGTAGAGCTTTCTTAATTTTTATATCAAATCTAACCTGATCTGTTATTTGTTTTTAGCACTCCACTTGTCCATAAACCCCATTTCTCTGAAAAGAAATGTTTCCTCCAACCTACAAACTTTGCTTCCTGCTAGTACCAAAATTTCTCTTATCTCCATGACCACTTCTGGTAGTCTCTTCCTTATCATATCCTCTCCTTCCTTTGGCTTCAAAACTCTGTTCAAACTCCACCTTTCCAGTCCTCTGACCATACCATGTTCCTTCACAAAATTTAATCTGTATGTTAGCTGTGTATTACTCGGGATTTTCATCAATGCCTATTTTCCCCCTAGGGAATGTTTACTTTCCTTCTTACAAAATCAGAAACCAAAGGAGCCAGTTTCCACAAGACTGTACATACTTGCATGAAAAACATGAATCATTAGAATACATTTTTAACAAAAGACAGAAAAAAATAGTAAAATATTTAGCAGTAGCTCTGGATGATTCTTTGGTGATGAACATTATAGACCATTTGTCTGATGCAATGGAATTTGGGGATCCCGAAAGGGTGGTTTTCTTCATCGGCCTGCCAGGGTGTATAAAATTCCCACTTTCTTAAAAGACAGAGGTAGGTAGGGTCCTCTGTCCTAAGAAGGCTCCTAAACAAGTGCAGCTATGCAAGTTGTGAGGGCTGTCCCACTGATGGTGATTTCTGTGGAACACTAACACTAAGAAATATTCTGGGGACTGAGGAGTTTCCATAGCCAGGTAACTGTGGACAAGGCTACATAATGTATCTTCTACACTTAAAAACAAACAAACAAACAAAAACCTGTAGCCTGTGTAATTTTAACTCCGCAAAGTCATTTGACCTCTTAAGTTGTGAGGTTTTCTTTTTTCATAGTAGCCATTAATGCCCCATGTAACAAACATATTTTGGGAATGCCACTGGCATGCATTATATGATAGTGATTTGCTCTCGGATAGCACTCTATCTACTTGATCCTCATGATAGCCTGTTCATCACGTTAGCTAGCGTAAGCAGGGAACAGCCCACCTAAAGTTACAGTGAGAAGACAGAAATTTTTATTTTACAGAGCTGAAGGTGAGAGGAAACATCTAGATGGAAAATGTCACTCAGGGAGAGTAGATTTGGAAGACAGAGTGCATCACTGGTGCTGGGAAGGAGAGCAAAGTCCCAGAAGAGAAGGCAGGACCCCAACACAACTCAATAGCTTTGCCTACAGCCTGATTTTGTTTGCTTCCACACCAGGAGCTGGGGCACATTCTAAACTGACAGCCCAAGGTTAAGGTGTTATTAAAGAAGGAGTGCTATATTGAACATATTCAATCTAAGTGCAAATCTAAGAATGTAGCAATGATGCGGAAGTAGTATAAATGAAGGCAAAGCTGATAAGTGACGCTGATAAGGAAAGTGAATCCCAAATGCAGCCTGACATCACATACCTCCTCAAGAGATACAGTATAAAGTACACAGCCTCACGTATGAAGTCTTCTTGCTCAAAATGTTTCATCTAAATGTTATTAAGCCTTTAAACTTAACTTCAGTTTATAGGAAGTTCAGAAGATAAAGTAACTATTGTATGATACCACAGGGAATTAAGACATCCAAATATAAAACATGCCACAAGACAACTGGCTTAGTCTCTTTAAACAGCTGTCATAAAAAAAGAAAGAAAGAGAGAAGAAGAAAGTTTTTTGTAAGGAGAGAGGAAGAGTACTCCTCTAGTTAAAACGTCTTAAGAAAATAACCAAATACAATTCGTGAACCTTGATCCTGATTCCAAAAACATCAGTTATGAAACTTAGGGGGATAATTGGGAACATTTTAATATACCCTGGGTATTAGATGATACTAGGAAACATTAGTTTTCTTTGGTGTGATACATTATTGTGGCTTTGTAGAAGAATGTACCTTTTGGCAGCTGCATGCTGAGGTTTTAAAAGTGTAGCATTATGATGTCTGCACTTGCTTTGAAAGATTCAGCAAAAAAAGAAAAAAGGAAAAGACAGAGAAAGATGGAGATGAATGAAGGAAATACAGTAATATTAACAATTGTTAAATCCAGCGAATGATGTATCTGTGAGTGTACTAGTCCTTCGGTTTTTCTGTATTTTTCAAATTTTTTTAAAAATACAACCTTTTCTTGAGTCTGTTCAGAAGTAGTTGATGATTTACTATTCTGAATAACTCTACAGTTTATTTTCTTGTGACTGTATCTTCTGCAGCTACACTTGTCTTCAAGAGAACAAAGTGCTTTGGGACCATTATTTTCTTAAGTTTTACAATCCAATTGGGTCACGAAATAGGGAAGTAAAATTTGGTCCTTATAAACAGGAATTGGGAGGGGCACTGTTTTTAGAAAATATGTATCTCCAGAGAGTCTCCTAAGTGTTCCTAGCACTTTGCCCCTACCCCTCCATCCTTTATCTACTAGGAGATTTTGCTCCTGGGCATGTGCCACATGTGTGGGCAATGTGGCAACAGGAAAAAGTTGGTAACTACTGTGTTAGACTGTATCTCCTTATAAAATAACTCCACCTGTGCCCAGTCTAACCATGAGAAAACCATCAGACAAATTTCAATAGAGGGGCATTCTACAAAGCACCTGACCAGTACTCCTCAGAACTGTCAAGGTCATGACAAACAAGGAAAGCCCAAGAAAGTGTCAAGAGGAGCCGAAGGAGACATGACAATGAAATGCAGTGTCATGGTATCCTAGATGGAATCCTGAAAAAGAAAAAGGACATTACATTAAAACTAAGGAAATCTGAGTAAACCATGGGCTTTATTTAATCACAAGGTACCAATATCGATTCATTAATTGTAACAAATGTATTAGACAAATATAGGATATTAATAATAGGGGAAACTGTATGTGCAAATGGGAACTCTGTACTACCTTCTCAACCCTTCTGTAAATTTAAATATGTTCTAAAAAATAAAGTCTATTCAAAATTAAAGTTTTATCTTTCAGGGGCCTAGAGCTTAAGCTATGGCATAATCATAGATGCTTTAAATTCGTATATTACTTTGGTCTATCAAACACTGTTGTGTGCATTACCACAAAGTCTCCATGTTTCAAATATAAACCCAGTTACTGAAAAATAGTTATGCAGGGCACCAGATCATGGTTTCCCATTCTGAGTTCTGTGGTACTCTGGTGCAGTTTGAGAAGATATTCCTAGTGGAGTAGCAACATATTATTAATAATGATTAAGTCTAGAAAATATGCATGTCTATGTCTGTGTGTATGTGTACCTGTGATTAGCCTGAGGGGTTGGCTAAATTTCAAAGTAAAGTAACTTACATATCTATCCATTCATTCATTCATCATTATTGAGTGTCAACTACATACATCTGGTAGTTGCTAAGACTATAGAGATAAAAGACACATTTCCAGTCCTCAGTGGGCTCTCACTGTAAAAGATATAAGTAAATATAAAATTGTAACACAATATGTGAAGTGTGTGGTGGGGAAAAACCACCAAGAGATGTGGCAGCATATTAGAGGGACATCTAACCAGACTGGAGTTGATCAGGAATATGTTCATTTATAAAGGAAAAACATTGAAAGAAATTCTATGTTCTTCACTGTCTCTATTTATGTAATATTAAAACTTTTACGTTCCAAATAGTATAAGAAACTTTTACTCCCACCTCCAGTAGAGGTAGGATAGATGATAGAGACAGAGCTATAGAGATAATAGACCCAGGCATAGACATCGATATAGTTATTGATGTAGATATAGGTATTAGGATTTTGGTTTCTGGGGTATGAAAAACAAACCAAATAATCAAGGTAGTACTTACTAGTATTAATAAATGAGATTGGGTGTATATATTTAAAGGGGACCAAATGAGAGACAGTGGCAAAACCTCTAGTGTTATCAACAACCACAAATATTTATTAAGCACTCAATGCAGTGTGTTTAACAATATTGCAAATAAAGAAAAATTTGATTGCAAATATCTTCTCCCATTCGGTTGATTGACTGTAATAGAAAATTATGGACAAATTCTTGATAAATTTTTGTTTCCATTCTTATTTCAGGGGTGATTCATCCTCCTTTTTTACTAATAGCAATCAGTAGTCACTCAAATGATCAATAAACAGATATTTTTAAAACACAAAGAATCTCTTTGAACTTGAACCCAAATGGCAATTTTTTTGCGACCTGAAAATTGCAGCATTAAATATATTTGTAATAAGTTCAAATATTGTTTTCACTGTCTTTAAATTCCTAATGTATAACTTATAAACTTTTCTGCCTGTGGATAACTTACAACCTATTAAGTGTGTTGATTTAATTAAATTGTGAGTCCTGCCTCTTTTATTGCCTTACAGATTTCTTCCTTTATAGGTCCTGATTAAGAAATTAACATTAAAACCGAAGGAGGTTTGAAGTTTTTATTTTGTTGTCTAATTGCAAAAAAGTTGTAAAATATCACAGAATATCTTTCTTTATCGTATAGGAGATAGAGTTTCAAATTCCCAGCTATCTTTTGCTTAAGTACTTAAAAACAGGAATTAATATAGAGTTAGCCTTAGTATTCAGGGCCAGTTATGGGAAAGAAGTTTGTATTTTCATATGTTTGGGGGGGAAAGGTATATATATGCTCTTAACATACATGCTAAAAAAATTACCTTAGCATGTAGTAACAAAAATAACTATAATCAGATTTTACTTAGGTCTGTTCGATATAGAAGCACTACGCACGATGGCATGGGGATAAATGAAAGAAATGTACAAATGGTTCCTGCTTTTTAAGAAACTTAGAATTTACAAGAGTAAAATCAGTGAGCAAAGGGTTAAGCATGAGGTGCACAGGGAACCCTGAAAAGCCCAGATTTCCAGAGAACTTGGAGAAAAGAACATTCAATCCAGAACAAATACAGAAATGCAGTACAGACTTACATTAAAGATGTAAGGAAGATTAAAGCCAGGATGTGCTGGGCCTTGCCAAAATAAGTTAAGGACAACTAAAAGGACTCTTTAATCTATATTTAGAGTGAGAAAAAGAACAAGGAAGGGGCAGGCATGAAGCTCGGGGCAGATGGTTTAATATTGACAGAGATAAAGCAAAATTGCTCAACATCTATTTAGTTTTTCTCTTATCAGAAGATTTCTTTGAACTAGAAAATACTCTGCTAGAAAAGATGGCACGTCGGACTAAGTATTGATTTGACCCACTTACCTGTAGCAGGATTGGGAAGACTAGAAAGGTTCTCTATTTGTAACTAGACTTGGCTTCTGTTTTTAATTTTTTTAATTATATTTTTTTCAGTTACAGTTGACATTCAATATTATTTTATATTAGTTTCAGGAGTACAGCACAGTGGTCAGACAGTTAAATAATTTATGCTTCTTATAAAGCATAGTACCAAAGCCTGGGAGACGCAAAGGCAGCTGGTGCTAGAGAGGCAGACCCAGGTGCAGATGCATGAAGGCTGAGCGTGCCCATAGGAAACAGTGAAACCAGGTGACAGGGCCAAGAAAGCTGTTGGCAGTGGGACCAGAGACAAGGTAGTAAAGAATGAGAAACAGAGCTAGTATTTATGTGCAGGAACTATCCTAGATGCTTGGCATACATTCTCTCATTTAACCCCTTCAACAGCCTTAATAAGAGCAGTATTAACAATTCTTGGACCTTTCTAATGTGGAAAATAAGACTTGCCTAAGGTTACGCAGCTAGCAAGAGGAACAGGTTTGTATAACCTCACAGTCTGTATCTTTCCTCCATGTACTTATGACAGCACATAATGTGGCATCCAGGGGATAATAAACTCGCAAGTGAGAGGCACCCACTGGCATCCAGGAAGTCTGTGAGCAGCCATGAGGGCCCTATCACGGGCCTGGAGGTTGGGGGTAGGGTGACTTGCCCTGGGCAAGGAGACTAGCAAGAACAAAGTTAAGTACTCAGCCTAAGTTGTCTTGGATATGTCAAAAGAATGATCTAATCACAGAGACTAGGACAGAGGCCAGGAATTCTCAGTACAATTCAAGGAAGGATGACTGGGTGCTGAGCTGCTTAAGTACTTCCTGCCAAGATTCATGCAACATGGGAGAAAGGTAAAGGGAATCCTCAGGATTGTAACTGCAACTGAGCAGGGATCTGGGGAGCAACCTGTCAAATGGGAGAGGGGGACAGCAGGGCAGGAGGACAAGACAAAGGTCTCCAGGGATTAAAAAGGAATGAAACTGATCGATTGTTTGAAATGGTCTTTTTAACGTTAGGGGGAATAAGGGTAAGAGTGTGACAGATACACTGGAGCACTCGGAAAAAATTAATAAATAAGCACTTAGTAAAATAAGCATTAAAAAATAGTTGATCTTAACTTTTTGACAAACTAAAGTTGTAAGAGAAAGGAAAAAATCAGCCTACTATAGTGTTCTGTAGTGACTCCTGTTTAAACTCTGGCTATTTTTTTTTTATAAAAATTGTAATATAACTACTAAATGCTGGAAAGAGGAGAAGAGGGGATGGATGGGGTGAAAGAGTTAAATCCTCCATAACAGTAACAGGAAGTCAATAGGTGATGTCCAAAATTGATAAATTGAGAAATTGCCACATAAGCATTTTGTTATATTTAGATACATGGAGTTCAGTAACAGAAAAGCGGCAAAAGAGTTCAAAGTAGTTGCCAGTAGAGAAGGGCTCTGGGTGGCTTGGGGAAGTGGGTAGCAGGGTGTAATGATGTTAGCAGGGGGCTGCTTATAAATCATTTCATGCTATTGGATTGATTACTTATACCCTTGTATTATTTTGACAAAATCGCTAAGTTGTTTTTTTGTTTGTTTTTAAGCAGATAGGATTTGATTGAAAAGGGGAACAAGGAACCACACCAAAAGTAACTCAGAGAGGCTTCAAGCTCCAGAAAATACATTTAAAGAGTGACCCTGGGACAATCACCAGGATAACTCATTAAGGAACTTTCAAATCAGGTGAAACAGGTGTAGGTACGTACCCTCCCAGCCCCGCCTTAGAAACAGGGCCGGGGCGGCAGTGGCTTTTCCCTAGCCTAGGATACCAGTTGGCTAACTGCTGGACTTGTTAAAACCCACATCACTGAGTCCCACCCCTGGAGTTTAAGTAGGCTTGGGGTGGGGCAGAGAATCTACATTTCTATCAAGTTCCCTGGAGATGCTAATGCTGCTGGTTTGGGACCGCACTGAGAACCACTGATCTAAGCTGCAGCTAGAACCCTCTTTAAAGAAAACAGGCAACATGCCTACAGAGGGCTTCTAATGAGGCTGTGAAGGGCTGGCAGAGAAACACAGCAGAGCCTGAGGTAACTCAGGCCTCCACAACAGACAACAGGAAAAAGAAGGAAGATGAGAAGGTGTAAAATACTTAGAAGTAAATTAAGGTGCTATTCTCTCAGCATAAAGCCTTCTTACTTTGATAACTGAGGAGTTCCCCAACCTGCTTGTCTGCTACCCACATACTTGCCCCTGAAAATGCCAGTTAACACTCCTCACCCGCTTATCTAAAACCGCAATCAGGGCTTCCAATTCAGGGGAGAATCATGTCAATAAACTGCAGCAAAAGCCCAAACTAGCTACTAACTAATAAACAGAACACGGTAGCATAAACGTGAAAGGACAAAATGTGAGGAAAGTCAACAGCATAAGAGAAAAGGACTAAAATGGAAAACAACAAGAAATAACTAGTGAGTTGACTTTAGTCATTTAATCGGATAACTAAAACTACAGGAAGCATAATTCAGGAACCTAAGAGACATACTTTTTCTTAATTCTAATGAGTAACCTCAGAGAAAATTGAAAGCTAATTTCAAGCAACAAGAACAAGCTGCTAGGAAAAAGGAGCTTTCATAGCTCCTTCATAGTTCTTCAAAGAGTTTGAGGGACCCAAAAAATATGACTGCCAAAGTAAAAACAAAAACAAACACAAAGTGAATGAGTGGAATAATGAATGAACAAAGGTTAAAGGTCAAATTAGTGATCTGGAATATAAACCTAAGGATATCTTCTAGAATGTAATGCAAAAAGGCAAGGAAATAGAAGATATGTTAAGGAAAACTGACCCATAGAAGATGAAAAAAGTTCAATATCCATCGAATCGAAGTTCTCCAAGGAAAGAAAACTAGAGAAGGAAAAAGAAAACAGAAACAATAAGGGACAATTGCCTAAGCTTAAGAATGAAACGAATGATTTCAGAGTGAAAAAAACCACTGAATGCCAAACCAGAACAGTGTAATAAGACCCATAGTTATGTACATCTTGGTGAACATCCAGAATAAAGTTCAGATAAAAATATGTGTATGTATATTGAAAGTTTCCAGAAAGAGAAAGCATGTACCTATCAAGGAATAATAATTAGTCTGACTTCAGCTTATCAACAGGGCTTGGCGAAAATAAAAATGTGGGACTTCATGATAAAAAATTAAGAACTTCCAGATGGTGATAGCAGAACCTTAAACCAAATACGGGGTCCCTCTAAGCACGGGGTCTTTTATTTTCTTCATACTTCCTTTATCTCCCGGTCATTCTCAGCCACCAATGCTTATGGTACTTCATGCCCCTTCGTTTCACAGGCCTCATGGCAATGAAGGCAACCCTGCTTGCAAGTTCTGAGAAACAAAGACTTTGAACCTAATATACTCAGCCAAACTGTCAAGTAAGTGGATGGGCAAATAGAGATGTTTTGGGAGTTGTAAGAATTTAGAAAATGCACTTGACACCTAACTTACATGAAAAATGTATTTAAGCAGCTTTTGAAAAAAGTAGAGCTTCCAGAAAAAGGAACCAGGACTCCAGGAAATACAGTGGCTTGAAATATCAGAAATACTGCCAGCTGAGAATGACCTAGAAGTAAAGGAGGATAAAAAGAAAAGAGATGATACATTAGATATTGATGCTTAAGTGATTTTTTTCTTTAAGCTACAAAGGTTTAATGGTACTGGATTATATGCCTTCTCTATAGAGCCAATCACTATTGTTCAACGGTAAATAATATTTAAATAATTATAATATTGTAATGGATTTTGAAATAATTTTTATTCTCTGAATCAACCTATAGTTGAAACAGAAAAAACAGTAATTAGGTTACAGAACAGAATATAAATATCATAGACCTTGATAATGTAAAAAAAGTCTAATGAAGAAATGAGAGGCAGATGAGAAAAGAAAGAAAATGAGAATATGCCAATTTTCTTATCTATCATAGCAGAAAGTTAACCGGCTCTGCCTGAATTTGATTAAGTCCAGAAATGAAGGTTTTACTGTTTTACCTGAAGTTATAAACTATACCACAGAACTAAAATAATATAGCTTATACAAACAGGCTATGGAAAGTAGGCTGCATTACAGATATACTAAATTCTTTAGTTTCCTAGCAGGGTATTAGTAGACACTTTCTACATTGATAAATCAAGAAACAAGGGTATAAGCAACGTATTTGCGGTGCTCTTAGAGCCACCATAAACATTTAAAACAGGAAGTCTTGACCATGGAGACTTCTGGGCAGTGGGGCTGAGGGAATAGTTTGGGAAGGGGAGCGTGATATTTATTTTTTATTTTATGCTTTCCTGTATTATTCTCATTTTGCTATGTGTGTTCATTATTTTGATAACTAAGAATCAGTTGAACAAGAAAAGAGACAGGAAAAGTAGTAGTGCCTGGTACCCAAAGAGGGATAGGTAGGAACCAATAGAGCTCAATGAACTTGACTTTCTTTTCTGATTTCTTGGTTATTAGATTGGTAGATCAAAGTAAGTCATTATTACTACCATGTCCCAGACCCTCTTCTAAGAGTTGGGGGGTAGGGCAGTGAACTTTAAAAATAAAATAAAGCAAAAAATCTGTCCTTGCATCCTAGGGTAAGGAGTTGACATCCCAGAAGTTCTAGAGAAATTTCAATTAGAGAGAGGTCAAGGGATGCCTGGGTATTGGGGATAATGTGTGCTCGCTTTAGATCGGATGGCCAGTGACATCTCACTGAGAAATGGACCTAAATGACTAAAGACATGAAAGTGATGAGGGGACAGTCAATTGGACACCCAGGAAAAGTATTTCAGATAGAACAGCCAATGCAAAGGCCCTGGGGCAGGAGTGTACCCAGTAAGTTACAGGTACAGCAAGTAGGCAAGACTGGCTGGAGGGGGAAAAGCAAAAGGCATATTGTAGGGGATGATAGGAAAGAGGTAAGGACATGGGGCAAACCACACCAGCCTTATTGGCTCTTTGAAAGCCTTTGGTTTTTTATTGTAAATAAGATGGCAAGAGAAAGCCCTGACATGGAATAGATAGAACACAGTGCTTCTGAAACTAATATGCACTCGCATTAGTAGGGGATCATGTGAGAATGCAGATTCTGATTCAGTGGACTTGAGGTGAGCACTGAAATTCTCTAGTTTTTACAAGCTCCCTGGTGATATAATGCTGCTGGTCTGAGGACCACACTGTGAGGAGCCAGGGTGTTCACCCCAGCAGAAATAAGCCTCATACATAGCTTTTGATAGAGGGGGACAAGTTTTAAAATCTCCGAGCACTAGAGACTCCAGTCAACAGCAAGTGAGGAGCTGAGGCTCTCAGACCAACAACCTCTGAGAAACTATATCCTGCCAACAAGCACTTGAGTGAGCTTGGAAAAGAACTGAGGCCCCTCATCAAGCCAATGACAGCGACCCTCGAGCCAGAAGACGCAGCTAAACCACACTGAGCTTCTGGATGCACAGACACTATGAAATAATAAATGTCTGCGTTTTGAACTGCTAAATGTTGGACTAATTAGTTACACAGCAAGGAAGAACTAATACACCATGAAATGTTCCTTGGCCATATATACAGCCTTTATAATTCTATATCCTGTATTATCAAGCACAGTCTTGACAGGCAAGAACTTCCATTTTAACTAAGCATTGATGACCACCAAATCATCTGTGTACGAATTGACATAACGGATGATTGGAAGAATTTTCCACAGATGACCTTCTGGTTCTATACATGTAAAAACCTAATGCCTTCTCCCTTATTCACATATTTCATACAAAATGCCTAACTCTAGCCCTGCACCTTCACATCATAAAACAGGATGAATCTACGAAATGGACAGCAGGAGTGCCCCTGGTACAACAGCGGTGTGCTGCAGCTGGCTCATGCTGGCTCACAAGAGACAACTGTTAGCTTTCCAGGAATTTTGGGAGGCAGTCGTTAAACAAAGACACTATGAAAAATTAAATAACATAAACTTATCATTAAAGAAATAATATTAAAAGCGAAGCTAATACTCAAAATTTATCACTTCCCAATTATTTCCACTACATTTTACTATTACTATGCCCTTGAGGTTATTTGCATCTATCGTATTTATGTGATGCAAATACTATAAATGGTGTAAACTCTTCCCAGCTCTGCATGCAGTGATGTCACAGTGACAACTTGAAACAGGCCATAGTGGGAGTATGTACACCATAGGAATCCGCACTGGCAACCAACACAATTGTTAAACAATTACTGTACACCACTACCCAGTAGGCAGTCCTACTGCAGGACATCTGGCCATAGCATAAGTACACACAGATCTGACTACCACCTATATAAATAGGTCCCACAAAACCCAAATAAAATGAAACCCCCAACTGAAATTTCCTTTAACTGGATGCTAAAAGTGCCTTGGCCACTCCTACATCACTCGACAGAAGGGTGAGTACAATGGAGAGGAAGTCACAGTGAAAAGAGACAGCAGTGTTAACTGATTAGAGTTCAAATATCTTTTGTAAATTAAAAAAAAAAATAAGATTATTGAACACCTTGCTAGTGCCCCTCTTGATATTAGAAGCAGCTCCAGCAAGCTAAGGGCCCTGAAACTTAACATTCATGAGCTTCGTGGTAAATCCACCTTTGCTCCAGAACTTTGTGGTGTTTCCATTGCCCAGCGATGGCTCCAGTTGACTCCGGGGCTGGGGGGGTACAGTGAGAGCACTTGTATCTGACATGTCTCTCTGGCGTTCTGCTTTAGTGCTACGCTGGCTCTCGATACACAGATGCCAGTGGGACTTGGTGCTTGGTGCTTTCCACTCCAATCTTCCTGTCTGAAAGCAACTGTCCTTGTGGCATATCTTTTTTATTCTGAGCTGCCAAATCCATATTAGTTTACTAGGGCTGCCACAACAAAATACCGTGACTGAGCATCTTAACAGAAACCTACTCGTGCTTCCAGAGGCTAGAAGTCCAAGATCAAGGCGTTGGCAGGTTTGCTTCCTTCTGAGGACTCTTTTCTTGACTTAAAAGTGGCTGTTCTCTTGCTCCCTCTTCCCCCTCTTCTGTGCACACGTGCCCCTGGTGTCAATCTGTGTATTCAAATTTCCTCTTCTTATAAGGACAGATTGGATTAGGGCCCACCCCAAAGGCTTCATTTTAACTTAATCATCTTTTTGAAGACCTCATCTCCAAAGGCAGTCACTTTCTGAGGACTGGCAGTTAGGACTTCAGTATAGGATACGATCCTTTCTAGAGACACTAAGGACCAGCCTCTTCTCCTAGCATTAATAGTGCAAAGACTGCTGGGAAAGGACTTGATTTATTGAAATGAAAAAAGTATTTTTAAAATTGCCATTTGGTTATAGAATTATTCAGTAGAGATTCTTAGAGAATAAGGATCAAAATGAGGGCAACAGGGAAGCAGGTTTTAGTTTTGTGTGCAAGTGCTGTATAGATGCGGGATGGCCTGGTACCCAAAGACTCTGCGTTCCCTGATGCATTCAAACAGAACTCAGTTGTCAGGGGTGCCCAAGCAGAAGCTAGAAAACTAGCGTGAGGGGATTTGCATACCAGCTAAGGTTTTGAATTAGATGATTTTCAGGACTCTACTAACCCCACAGCCTCCAATTTTTTTCACAATCAAAACGGCAAGCACATCACTAGATTTAGCAAGTCTTTTAAAAGTGTAGAGCGAGTTATAAGTAAAAATACACTTTATAACTTAGAGCCATTGCTACGTAATTTTCCTTTAAAATTTTATCTGGAAAAGATCTGAAGTGACTGACAGGCAAAATAAAAACTAAAATTCCCCAAACTCTGAGATTTGAAATTCAAGAGAGATGTTCCAGATTTCAGCATGAAATGATCCAAAATAGGCAATATAATTTTCACATCTCTTGGAAAAATCCTGAGTCATATTGCCCACCCACAGGTTACAAAAATAACAGAAATCCAGTGATTCAAGCAAGTTATACTCTGCCATTGTCTGAAGCAAACATTTGAGTCATTCAGGAACATGAGGAGCAATGTCCCATCAGTGACAAAAGTTGAAATTCCATGTCTCAAGGAAAGTTGTGCAATGAGGGGTTCTTTCCAACCCCAAACATACCTTTTCCTCGTACCCTGGGATATCTCTGAGCCAGAAATCGCCCTCTTTCTATGAGAACAAATTGGCAGAGCACAGCCACGAGGTCAGGGATAGTGAGTAGGACCCAATAAACAGTCCCCAGGTGAAGGACAAACAGCCTGGGACCAAGGGCAGAAAAGGCTTCCTGGAGATCCTCCCTGCCCACAGAGCATTAGGCGGCCACACCTCATCCACTCTCTGGGTTCCTGTCACCTCCCAGACTGTCTTGTCTTTCCACAATAGACTCAGAAGCAGCAGCCTAGCCCTCTACCCGTGATGACATAACCCCTGCCCTCCCTCGCCTTGTCAACCCTGCCTGTGTCCCATCCCCCTTCCTGGCTTGTGCATCCTTCTCTCCTGCCCCCCACGAACCCCTTTCTCTCTCTTCCTACAAGCCCAGTTTTCCCTGTGCACTGACTAGCAGAATATCTGATGGCAGAAACCGCTCAAGAAAGAAAATGACAACAAATCCTCCACAAGCTGCTCCTGGGCCTGTCATTCCTAAGGGAACCAGCTTAGCTGTCCCCTTCCTCCACAGGAACTTTGGTGCCTCCATTTCCTCAGTGTCCACCACTCCCCAGTCCCTCATGTTCTGGTTGGTATCACCAGGACATTACAGACATGGCTCCTGGAATGGCACTGATGGCCTCCTGATGCCAAATGAGGGGCCCTTCCCCATCTTCGTTCCCCTCAATCTCCGTAGCACTGGACAGTGCTGATGACCCTCTGTCTAGAGATGACCCTTCTTCATCTTTGGTGGCACTCCTGGTTTCCCGAGTTGTTCTGCCCACGATTGTCTGCATAGCTCTTTCCCTTCATTACCCTCTCCTTGGTCTGGTCTTCTTTGCTCACTCCTCTTGCTTCCCACCCTCTCAACACCGCAGACACCCCTGCCCTCAGAAAGCCCTCTCCAGAGCCTTCGGGCCCTTCACCTTGCTACTACTAATGCCCCAACGCCCAGCTCCCAGCTCCATCTCCACCCCTCTGCCTCCAGAGCTCCACCCCCAGTGCCTCCAACTCCTCCTGCCAACCTCAGGTCTTTGTCTCTGCCCCCAGCCATGGCCACTTGGCCTTCTTATTTCCATTGTAATCATCACCCATGTTCCAGTCGTGAAAGCATCAACCCTTCGTCTTCTTTGATTTTTTTTTAGGCCTTGTCACCCCCCTTTGACATCCTCATCCCCAGTCAAGTGACTGAGATAGTCTCTACCAGGCCTTGGGAATTCTTTCTTTAAAATTATTTTTCTCCTTGACCCCATCACTCCCATCCCCTCCTCCCTTCCTACCACACACCTGGATTCTTGCACTCCCACTCCCAGAATTGTCTCCCAAGCTTTGGCCTCTCCCTCCTCCAGTCCTGCTTGAGGCATCTCTCATAGCACCTCACCCATCCGCACTGCCCTGCCATCATCCCCTGAATGAAAGAAATTTGAGGGGGAGAAATCTGCAGGGTGGGCTGGCAGGCTGGAGACTCAGAAAAGAGGTGATGTTGCAGCTTGAGCCCAAAGACAGTCTGCTGGCAGAATTCCCTCTTCCTCCAGAGAGACCTGTCTTGTCCTTAAGGCCTTCAACTGATTGTGTCAGGCCCACCCACATAATGGCGGACAGCCTGCTTTCTCAAAGTCCACCCATTTAAATGTCAGTCCCATCCAAAAAATACAGCTCGTGCTGCTGAACCAAATACCATACACCGGGCACCTTAAACAACAAACATTTACTTCTCATAGTTCTGGAGGCCAGGAGGTCCAAGATCAAGGTTCTGGCAATGGGGTTCCTGGTGAAAGCCCACTTTCTGGTTTGCAGATGGATGCCTTCTTGCTGTATCCTCACATGGCAGAGAGAGACATCATCTCTCTCTTGTCTCTTCTTATAAGGCAGTAATCCCATCACGAGGGCTCCACCCTCATGACTTAATGGCTTCTCAAAGGTCCCACCTCCAGACACCATCACATTGGAGATTAGGGCTTCCCCCCACATGAACTTGGGGGGACACAAACCAACCATAGCAAACACCTTCACAGAAACCTCTGGAAATATCTGGGTATTGTAGCCTAGCCATGTTACACATAAAATTCACCATCCTGGCCTCTCTAGACTGACATCAGCTTCCACAACTCAGACACCAGCTGGGCTCCATCTGGGCTTCTCCTCCAGGCACTGCAGGTTGACATTCTCTCCAGGTGGTAATCTGGGGGAATTTCATTTGTTTCTATTTTTTCTGGTACCATTGTCCTGCATTGTCTGTTTTCCAGTGTTTGAAAACTGTACTTTCCTATCTGTTGCTGGCTTTCAAATTGTTTTAGGTCAGAAGGTTGTCCTGGTCCTTGTGGCTCTCTCACGGCCAGAAGCAGAAGTCCCTCTCTCTCCACCATGCCATGAAGAGTGCTCTGTTCATCTAAGTGGTTGATAATGTTATAAAATAGCATTTTTATTTTCTGGTTTTAAAATTAATCAGCTTCTCACAAAAAAATGTTTTAACCACAAGAAAGTACAAAGAAAAAAACAGTTCACACATAACCTCTCACCTCTGGTTGTATAACCTTCCTCTCTTTATAAATATATTATTCTCTTTATTTATTATTTTTATTTTATTAATGAATATTTATTATTATTACTACTTGTATTAATTTAGTAAACACTTTTTCATCATTCTTTTTTTCTCATTTATTTTATTTTTCAATTACATTCGACATACAATATTCATATTGATTTCAGGTACAGCTTGGTAAACACTTTTGAATGAATATCAGCGAATTGGTGCTAAACAGTCAGGGACACACACATGAGTTCTCAGAGAATCCCCTTTACTCCCACGTGGGGAGCAAATCATGGCTGAACAGGCAGATGCAGCTGTTTGACAAGGACATCTCTTCTTCGGGAGGTTACCTAAGGAGTCTGGACACCCGGAGTCTGAATATAGCTTTAGAGGTGTAAGTTGCCCTAAGTTCTCTTTCCAGAACAAAAACTACTCCCCATCCAGAAAAGGAAGGTACAGAGGGTGTCTGGTTGGACGCTAAGTGAGTCCAGTCTGAACTAGCTGATGGGGGGAGGGGCGAATAGATCTGAGCAGTCACAGGGGCTCAGCCCTGCTGAGGTGACCCTCCACCACCCTGAGGTTGAGAAAGGGACATCCTGAGTTTCCTGACTTCGTGGATCAAATGCCCTGCCTTCCCTCCTCCTTATGCCCTACTCACAGATGGCACACCCTGAATATTGCTTGGAATGGTGAATGGAAGGATGAGTAAAATAATAGAGGGGCTCCAAGAGGTCAGATCTTTTTCTGGAGAGCTTTGCCTCTCCATGCTGGTTTTACCTGAGCAAAGGTTTTTGTGGGCTCTGCCCACACCGGATCTGAGGTGACTTGTACTCATTTTACAAGGACAGTGGTCCAATTAATGGGTGCAGAGGCCCAGACGTTTTTATCACCCTTTCAATTTTCAATTGTCCAACTCTCAATCACTGTTTAGGGAACCAGGCTGGTGTCCTTTGACTCTTGCCATTGATCTCTGACCTCTCAATTGCTTTTGGGGGCTCCCAGGGAGTAGTGGGGGTATGGGAAATATGGGAATGGAAGTTCAAGCATCTACAAACAGAAGTAGAAGAAATTCTCTTTCGATGAGACTCCAATGAAAGCCTCAAAATATACAGCAACAGAATGTAGCGGGGGCGGGGGGGGGGGGGGAGAGAGAACCAGATCCTTTTTTCTTCTGCATTAAACACCGGTGACCCTGAGGCTAGAGATGGCCAAGGACAGGAGAACATCTCACTTAAGTAACATGAAGGAGGACCCAAAAAATACTGGAATCATCTTCTGGAGGCCAGGCACCTTATTAGTACAGGCTTCCCCCACTAGGTGAGTGTTCTAGGAGCCCATCTGCATCCGTGTACCAGCTGGTGGTGGTGTGAGAGGCTGCTTCAGTTCAGCTTCAGTGACTTTTTTTCCCCAGACTCTTTCAGCACATTTGCCCATTTCGTGATGGGTGATTTGCACAAACAACGTGCGGCATGACAGTGCACCTGCCCACACTGCGCTAAAGTGTTCAGCAGCTTTTGACCAAAAACGGCATGACCCCAATGCCACAACCTCTCTATTCACTTGATCTCACCCTGAGTGACTTTTTTTTGTTTCCCCAGATAAAAAAGTCCTCAAAGGGAACCATTTTGCCAATGTGGAAGAAGTGAAACAAAAAACAGCAGAAGCACTAAAAGGCATCAAAATTGATGAGTTCAAAAACTTTTGAGCAGTGGAAAAAGTGTCTCAATAGGTGTAGTGCATCCAATGGAGAGTACTTGGAAGGTGACTGAAGTTTAAACATGTCAGAATAAATACACGATAGTTTATAAATAAATTCTTGTTTGGAGGGTGTTTCCCCTCGTCTCAGTTCTCACTGACAAGGCTAAGCAAGAGCTCCCATTTCCCTTCTTTTTCACCTCGGTCATGGAAGGTAGGCAGGATGCAATGGTAGCTGGTAGATAGCACCAGATTGAAGAGTTACACACCAGAATGTGCATCCTGGCCCTACCACCCAACACCAGTGGGCAAGACCCTCATGTGCACAGCGGGGCTGAGTTTAAAACACCTGCTCGTGAACTGGTAGCAAAGATTCAATGCGGTAAGGAGCAAAGTGTTAGGAATGTCCCTGGTACTTAGTAAATAAATCCCACAGAATCTGAGCGATTATTATTTTATTTTCCAGAAAATGGTAATTGCTTCTCGGCCTTTTGGCTAAGGTCAAGTGCAGAAATTTTTCCTTGCATGCTCCTTTAATTATTTGGTTTTATTTTAAACAAATTATGAGGCTAGAGTTGTAGATTGTTACGAAAAATTGAAGACCCGATGAAGCAAACTTTTCTTGGAAAAAAAGAATGAGGAAATTTGGGGAAAAGAGAATAAATTAAATGGGAAAGTTACATAAATGCCCTTTAAAAGAAACTGAAATCACTTTGGTGTTTGGGAACATTAAAATGTACTATGTATAACTTTCTCGTAGAATGCTTTATATAATAACTGGAAGAACATAGCTTACCTAAACATTAACTATAAATCTACCAGTTGACGTTCTTGTTATGTGTTTTGAATTCCTGTTGTTAATGGAGCTACAAGATGTTGAAGGAATGTAAGTTGTCGGTTTTTGCCTATTTATGAGAATCAGACAAAATGTAAGAACTGGGGGAGAGAGTCAGCCTTCTAGTAAAACAAAGAAAGTCATTATGTTCTCTGTACTCAGTGAACTCCACTGTGTCAAAAAGATACAGAAAGCCCTGGTTTCTAGAAAAGCAGAGAATAAAACAGACCCAGATTCCCAGAGAACATCTTTTTGCCAATGCTCTATCTAATCAGTCTTGTTTTGTGCACTGCCACCGACAAAAACGTCTGCTTTTTTTGTTTCCTTTTTATCACCTTCAAGGATTTTGGAAGAATGAAGCTCTTTGTCTAAGCTAAAATCAACTGCCCTATCTTTCCCATAGTAGACGCTTTCTGGAACAAATCTATGTAATTTGTTTGTTCACTCAATAAATATTGATTAAGTCCTTCCAGTGTGCCGGGCACTGTGCTCAGGGGAGTAAAGACTCACCACCCGTGGCCCCAGCCCCTGAGGGCTCCCAGGCGGGGTGGGAGAGAGGCTTGTAAAGAAGTAAGAGTCCCTTCTTACTGAGGAGTTACAGGAGCTGTGCCTGATGTTTAGAGAAGGGCACACAGGGGACAGTGACCATCCAAAGGGAGCAGAGGCCAAGTCTGCCCATTAGTGAGAGAGTTAGGAAAGCTTTCAGGGGACGCATCTGATGACTCCTTTCGGAATAGACCTCTTTCTTTCATGATTTTTTAGGGCATGGGCCCCTGCGGAGTCGCCAGGGGCTGCTACTTGCAAAGGCCTCATGGAAACATGGTGGGAATATTGTTACGGTGTCCAAAGAAGCTGAGATCATCAGTGTATTTGTTTAGAAACAAATAGCCCGCAGAGATGCTCAGCCTTGCCCCTCCACTCCCCACTCAGTATTTGCTGAGTGCCTACTGTGTGCCTGGGTGGTTAGTTATCCTGATTTCCTTCAGGGAGTTTCCCAAGTGGAATTGAGAACTCATGCTTATCAAGGACAATGATTCTTACATCTACAAGTCCTTTGGGCACCTCATATTTAAATGTAAAGCAGGGGTGTCCAATCTTTTGGCTTCCCTGGGCCACATGGAAAGAAAAATTGTCTTGGGCCACACATAAAAGATATTAACACCAATGACAGCTGATGAGCTAAAAAAAAGTTACCCAAACAACTCATAATGTTTTAAGAAAGTTTACTAATTTGGGTTGGGCTGAATTCAAAGCTGTCCTGGGCTGCATGCAGCCCACAGGCGCAGGTTGGACAGGCTTGCTGAAAAGAGCTTCTTTGCTTTTTATAAACTCTCAGAGCACCTTATCAGGACACTTGCTACCAAGATTCACTATAGAATCTCAGTGTCACTTTTTTTTCGGGCATTCTATTCTTTGTATCTCTTCTTAAACTCAGCATCTACTCAAGTGGCTTTTATGGGGATAGCAAAAGGTCACAGCTGAGAGATGAGTTAGTATAAGGAAGGGTGTGAGGGGAGCAGGAGTCCAGGTTGAAGCAGGTGAGCAGACAGGCTGAGTCAAAGTCAAAGGAGAGAGCAAGTCATATAATCTCCGAGCTGGTGGCCAGGGGTACAGGAGCAATGAGCCAGTGCTGAGAGGCTGGGAAAACACTGACCCTGTCACTGTCCGTCTGCTTCCTCCTCCGCGTGAACACCAGGTCCTCACGAAAGTGCCCTCCTCTGACTTCTGGAAGCATTTCTCTTCTCTACCAGCTTCCCCAGATTTAGGGATGAATAGATGGCTCAGGTTGCCAGGCAAACCAATTGAGACAGTCACCAGCATGCAGGCAATTCACTGGGAATGCCCAGGTTTGGTTGCTGGTGGGGAGTGAAGGAAGCAGGTTCAGGCAGAGGGAGAGGTTGAGCTGTGATGTGGTCACAGCAAAGGCCTCAGCAGCCCCATGGGGTGCTCTGGAGCTGGGACTGCCCTTCAGAGTGTCTGGGATTGGGCCAAGAGGGTCATACCTCAGCACTGACCTGTCATTAGATGTGGGCTGCCCAGAGGGCGGGGGCAGAGGAGGAGGTGACCTTGAGCAAGGAGGGCAAATTCCTAGAAAGGGATTCAACTTAGAGGCATCACCAGTTGCTCTCAGCAGCACCCACAGAACCCACTACTGAGGGATGTGATTACATAATAAGGGACCAATCATCGCTAGTACTTCTCATTTTGTTTCTACACTGATGACAAACACATTGTGGGACAGACTTGTCCTTCTGACTCTAAGTGTCCCCCACAATGCCTTGCCTCTTGAAGGCCTTCCCCTACACAGGGTTACCAACTGGGCCTGCAGTTACCCTATGCAAAGTCCTTCCTGCTACTGGGATGCCAGCCACCACAAATGGGCACGCAGAGGCCTGTCATCCTGGCCTGGGAGCCCCCATCTTCCTGGAGCACTGAAAATCAGGAGCTGAAGGTCAACACGCCTCTCAGAACCTCAAGTCCCAGTGGCCCAGAAACATTATTACGGAGGATCTCAGAGTGTGTCCTGGGCCCAAAGCCTCTGCATCGCTGGGAATTTGATAGGAATGCAAATTCTCGGTCCCCAGCCCAGAACTACTGACTGGAAGCGCCAGGGGTGGGTGGGGCCCTGCGCGTGTGCTCTGACAAGCCCTCCCTGTGACTCAGGCTCACTGGTTTCAGAAGCACCGCAGCACCACAGTGTGAGGGGCAAGGGGGACAGCCTGTGTGACTCATGACTTTGCAGGGGCCCATGCCTGGGCAGGGAAGAAGAAAAGGACAGAGTATCACGGGCCAGCGTGTCCATCCAAGGACACAGTGAGTCCACGTTGGCACAGGGGACAGGGGAAGAAGCCAGGCAGGCCTTGAAGCTCAGCACAGACCTGATGCCACCTGAGATGAGGTGTGACAAAGGCTTACCAGCTCTTTGTGGGTGTCCCGCTTCCTGTTCTATTCTAAGGGTCCCCCCTGCTGGTCATCGTTTCCTCATTGCAGTGAAGGGAGGAGCCCTGGGTGCTACTTCCTTGGCTGAGAAAAAACAAACTTCCGGCCAAGCCGCTCCCCTCTGTGGGAAGGAGAAGTGAAACGGGGCTGCGGGCGGGGGTGGAGGAGGGAGGGCTGACTGGGGTACTCCGGAGACCCCCCGAGGCTTTCTGGGCTACGCTGACAGCAAGCTCAGCCCAGCTGTGCCATGAAAACAGAAGTGCTCCCTCCGAAAGCTGGTTCCATTCCTGCAACTGCAGAAATGGAACCAGCGAGTATTCACGGAAGCCTGTACACACGCCGGACTCGGAAGGCAGAGCTCTGCCTGACAGGTGCATGGAGCCCAGTTAGAGAGAGTCCCTCACCTGCAAGGCCAGCACTTGGACCTGGCCTGGATAGCTGGGGGCTGTCACGTGATAGGGACTCTCAGTGCTTTCTGTCGGGGAGGAACGCGCAGTGAAGACCACGGAAGACCTCCCAGAGGAAGCATGAAGGAAGGCCAGGCCTGGGAGGCCAGGAGAGAAGGAGAGGAGAGGGTGGGGGCCATGACCGTGGAGGACCAGAAGGAGGGAGCCCATGGAGGAAACAAAGCCCCTGGAGCACAGGCCTGCAAACCAAGCTGGGTGATGGTCAAGGCCAGCCTGGGAGGCTCCTCAACAGGGCAGCCAGATAATATACAGGACACTCTGCTCTATTTGAATTTCAGATAAATGAAGTGTAATTTTTAGTATGACCCAAATATTGTAAGACATTATCCACCATTCCTCAAGCATGGTAGTTATATTTCATAGTTCCTCACTTGCTCCTCAGTAGTACCTTCTGAGATAGTTCTATTGTCACCATCATACCCATTTTACAGATGAGAAAACTGAGTCACAGGGCTGTCCATGGCCACGGAACTAGAGAGTTTGTTTCCACAGTCTGTACTCCTAACCTCTAGGCTACCTGACAGAGTTTGGAGTCCATCAGACCTTGCTTCGAAGTCTGGCCACTTACTAGGCAATAACCTAGTCACCGTGACCTTTGGTGAGTCATTTAATTTCCCTGAACCCGATTTCCTCATAACAGTTCCTACCTTACAGTGTTTTATGAGAATTAAGTAAGGAAATTGAGCAAGTGGGAAGTGCTCAATGAATGGCACTTGGATGATGATAATGATGATGGTGATGATGGTGGTGGTGACAGGGAGCCTTGAAACCCATAAAGAGGAATCGTGATGATACTATGGGAAATGAGGAACCGTAGGCAGGCTCTGGGATGGTTGCAGAACCTGCCATCTCTTCTGCCTTTTCAAGCCTGCCTCCTCCCTCTACTCAGTCCGCCCCTTCTGCAGCTTGTCTCCCTGCTCCCGACCTGTAGGCGCTGAGCTGCCCCATCCCAGCCGTGTCCAAGGCTTGCTGCCCAGAGTTCCCAGCAGCCTCAGAGTCCAGAGTCCCTTGTTGCTGGTGGCGAGCTCCACTGCCTGCACTCCCAGCTCCCCTTGTCTGTCAGCCCCTCGGATCTGGAGGCCCAGATGTGCCTCCATCCCAGTTCCTGCTGCCATCAGACACAGAATCCAACAGAAGGGGCATCTGACACCCATGTCCAACCACGTATGACAGTCGGCGTTCCCTCCCTGTTACATAACTCAGCCTAATTCAGACAGCCAGCACGCATGCTCCGAAGCCCTTCAATCTGCATATCTACTGAGTAAGATCAAGACAGAAAATGCCTGGTGATTAGGTTCAGTTTTAGTCATTTCCTGCCTTCTCAGGACAAGTCGAGTCTAGAGATTTGTTCCAGGCCCCGAGCTTCCCACCGACAGCCCCTCCCAGCTCTGCTTTCCACCTGGCACCCAACACACTTCCTCAGCTTCCCCAGCTGAGTTAGGGGTCCGGGCTGCTGGGGACCCAGCCGTCAGCACAGAGCTCCTCTGCCCAACACCATGACTGTTTACGTATTTATCCTTCACGGTGTATCACTATCTGTGCTTCACGTAGGTATTAATCCTGGTTAATAACGTCAAAAATGTGAGGCCAGTTCTCTCACTGAAACTCCCTCCCCTCCGGGACTGAAGGAGCCACGGTCACCCTGACCTGCATGTGGCCCTCCTGATTCTGGCTCTCAGTCCCATCTGTGTTATTCTTTTGTTCCAAGTCGTGTTGTTCCAAGTCGTGTTTTTAGGCAGTACAGACACAGCAGAGAAAAAGAGAGAAGATTCCTGCTCTCATGGGGCAAATAATATTTTTGACCCAGATTCCAGTCATGTGGTCACTCCCACTCTCTATTTAACTCACGTTCTTATCTTGACTTTCAGAACCGGTGGTCCCTGGCTCTGGACTGCTCGGCAGGCTCCAGTCCTGTGCTCTGCTAACTGCTGGCACTGCTGTGCCTCTCCGGCCTCCTCATCCCCGTGCCCCTCACCTACTTGGCAGATGTGAGTTTCTAGACCCTCAGACCCTCCCCGCCCTCGTGCTGAGCCCTACCCATAAGACTCTCAGCTGCCCACCCTGCAACACTGACAACGCCCAGCGTCCGGCCATCTGGCCCTCATCAATTGTCCCCGGCTTCATGCTGGGCTACACTACAGCTTGGCCCTCGGTTCCCTAGGAAACTGTAGGCTGGACTGGCTGCCAAGGCAATGGAGGGTTTCTGCCATGTGGTTGGCCACCTGGGCAGAAGCCTTGTGATTGTTTTCTTACCTGGCACTTCCCCTTCCTGAGCTCCGGAGCCCCACCCTGTCTGAGTCACCTGGGTCTGGGAAACCTGTTCCTCTGTTGTCATCTGCAACTTGGATACCCAGTTCTTCTGAGTCCCGGGCACCTTGGATATTGGATGAGGGCTCTGAAATATTTCATCCCATTCCTGGTGTTCCTCCTCGATGTCCTCGGCCTCTGAGAATTGGCCACCCTGTCCCTAGAGCCCAAGGCTCTGAGTCCCCAGGGTCTTGATTATTTTTCCTAGATAAACAAAGCCCTGCAGCTATGTCAGTGTCCTGCCTCCACTCGCTCACCCACTGACCCATTCACAAATGTTTACATGTGCCTTAGAGCCAGAGAGTGTGTTAGTTCAGGTTTCCTAACCTGGAATGGGCAAGGTGTGTTGGTTCCTGAACTTGAGGAGCTCACAGCCCTGTGCAGGTATCAAAATAAATCTAATCCACAACAAGTGAAATGGAATCTAAACTGAATTCTGAATGGCGACAACGGGTGAGGGGGTCCAGTTCTCATGTGTGAAAACCCAAAGACGGAGCAACTCGAAATGGGAAACTAGGGTCAGCGTGACTGGGGCAGTCAGAGAAGCTGGCAGGGCCTGACCATAAAGGAGGTGTATATCCTGAAGGCAGCGGGAAAGCCCTGGGGGAACTACACCCACCCCACCTGCTCTACGCTTCCTGATCAGATCTACACTTTGGAAATCTCACCCGCCATCATGATCGCGATGGATTAAAGGGAAGGCAGTCCTGGGCAGGAAGAGGGGACTGTGACAGGATTCCAAGCATGCAGTGATAATGGCCTGCTCCAAGGGAGCAGTAAGAATTATTGGGAACGTAAGATCAATAGGGATTAGTGATTGTGCATGCCGCATCAGGGGAAGGAAGAGTCTAGAATGATGCCCAGGAGTCCAGGATGATGAGACGTGGGAGTGTGGCAGTGCCATGAACTGTCATCAGAAGACAGAAGAGGAAAGTGGGCTCGTGGGGGTGGGGGAATAGGAGACAAGGTCCTGGACCGGAAGTGCAGAGTGCAGGTGGCTATGGGACATCCTGTGAGGGAGCTGTGTCTCCAGGAGTCATCTTGGCCAAAGACAGAGGTCTGAGAGATACAAGCAGATAGAGAGAAACTGGCGCCAGGAACACTGCTACACAGGAAGACCAGAAGGCTGACTATGGAGACTGAGAAACCATCAGCATTTAGACAGATGGAAATCAACATAGTTCAAAGTATCTCCCATACTTATTAATTATTAATTAATTATGACATAGAAGTAACTTTACAATGGCAGACACCACCTTAACCAAATGATCAAAATTAACGTCATCAGCGATGGGGCAACACACGTCGTATGCCTCCTGAAATGATGCACTGTGAAGGACAAAACATCACTTCTGCTAGCCTGCCTGCCAAAAAATGCCTAATCCGAGTCTCATCAGGAGCAACCCACAGACAAACCATCCTGAAGGGCATTCTACAACATAATGGGCCTGTGCGCTTCAAAAATGTCTGTCACGGAAGACAAAGAAAGGCTACAAGACTGTTGTGAATCAAAAGATACTAAGGAACAAACATAGTAACTAAACAATTAAATATATTATCTTAGGTTAGATCCTGGACCAGAAAAAGAAATAGAATGGTTTTGTTTTGTTTTGTTTTGTTTGTCTTTTGTTATAATTACGTTTTGACGATTAGCAAAATTTGAAATAAAGTTTATTAATTAGACCACAGTACAGGCATACAGAGACATTGGGGGTTCTGTTTCAGACCACTGTAACAAAGCAAGTAATTCAAGTTGTAGTCTTTTTGCTGGTGGGGGGCCTTGCCTTTAATTTGTCAAAAACACACCTGTGAAGTACAATAAAGCTCAGTGCAGTGACATGAGGAATGTCTGCACTGTATCAGTGCTTTCTAATTTGATCATTGTACTGTGTAAGCAAGTGCCCTTTTTAGGAAATCCTAACTTAGGGAGTATTTAGGAATAAAGGAAAATTATGTCTATAACTTATTTTTTGTGGTTCAGGAAAAAAGTAAGATAGATGATAGATAGATGGATGAAGTATTTTAAGTTCAGTAGTACTGAGTATATTTACATTGTTGTGCAACAGATCTCTGTAAATTTGAAGCAGTTTTGAAATAAAAGTTTGTTTGTTTGTTTGTTTTAAAGAAAGAGGCAGAAGAGGAGCCATAGGAGGAGACAGAAAGAACAGCATGGAGGTAGGAGGAAAATCGGGAGACTGAGATGTGCTGACAGCCCAGGAAGATAGTGTCAAGCAGGAGTCTGTGGTCTGAGGGGTCAATAGAAAGGTCACGTAAATGTAAGGGGCAGACAAGACAAATCAACCCAACCTGAGAGTTTTCTCTAGAAAAGATCTCCACTCTCCTTCCATGGCACTACTGGTGGGTAGGGAAGCCTGGAATATTCTTGGAACCCACTGAGTCCATGAAAGAAAGGTTGGCTTCAGAATTTCTGCCAGTGTTTTGTGTGGCTAAAGGCAGAGATCCAGGGTGGGCTGTGTTTGGGTTTGGAAGGCATCCTTTGGGCCCACTGGGTAAGTCCAGTGGGGTGCTCATTCCCAGAACCCACACTCACTCTTGCCTAAAAGGTGAAGTTGAGTCAGAAGGGAACTGAAATTGCCCAGCATAGAGAGTCCTTTTCATGGCCCCTGCTAACGTCAGAGACAGGACTTTGGGATGGGCCTCGGGACTAACCAAAGCTAAAATGTGGCAGGAAATTTCATGTAGGGACCTAGGAGTCTCCGGGGACAAAGCAGGAGGAGACAGGGACCATGAGGAGAGGCTGCTGGGAGGAGAGTCCACGGGGCCACTGCCCTCAGGCCTCATGGACAGCTGCTCTGTGCCCTTCACGTTCCTTCTATGCTGTAATTCCCCGGAAGCATCTATAAACTTTAATAACGGCCTCTTTCCCTCAGTGCCACTGGGTGAGTGGTGTCCTTGGGTGTGAAGAGAAGGGGGTGTATTCCTATCTGGGGCTGATACAAATCAGAGAGCGCTCAGGCAGCCCCCAGGCGTGGGGCTGAGACAGCCACGGAAGGGGGATGGGAGCAGCTTGGACAGAAAAAAGTGCAAGAGTTTAAAGACATACACACACCCCATCTCCCCTGAGGTGGGATGGGGGGGTGATCCTCAGGAATATTGGGACTCACACTGAACTTACCCATGTTATTTAAACCTACATGCTGAACTTTCCTTTGTTAAAGTAAAAGGTGACCTCAGGAAGCCAAAGGGACTAGGGAAGCCAGGTCACCAAAGAGGTGAAATTGGTTACTGGGATTGTTCATGACCTTGGCACAAACCCACTCACGGTGAGCCAGGAGAGCTTGGGTGGGGAGAAACCTATGCCGACAACCCGGTCAAGGTTCTTGGCTGTGAAAGGAGGAAAGACATAGGTAGTGAGAGTATTGGGGAGTAAAGGAGAATTACATCTACAACTTGCTCTGTATGGTTCAGGAAAGAAGTAGATGATAGATAGATAGATAGATAGATAGATAGATAGATAGATAGATAATGATTAAGCAAATATGATAAACTGTTCATCCTTTCTGCCTAGACAGGTTTTGTTGTAGGATGGGAAAGACTTCAGAATATTTAATTAATGGTAAGGGGAAAGAACCTGTAAAGAGGAAAAACATGAAAGGTTTAAGAAAGAAAGGAAACCACAGCAGTGGGATTTGGTTGGTTCTAGGGCCTCCCACATCGTAAAGAACCCCACGGAATACAGGCTCAGCCCAGACAGCACTCAGGGAAATGCTCCAGGGTCCCAGCATCATCATTTTAATCTTGAGCCTTGAGAAACCTTAATCCCCTGGATAGTGTGGGACCCTCTGAGGAGCAGGTGACTCTGAAGTAGATTAATGTTTCTGCATCGCCCACTAAGCCTTACGTACTAGAGTACACTTAAGTCTCACAGCAGCCCTTAGAGTAGGCCTCATCCCCATTGTACAGATGAGCCTCAGCTCAGAGTAACTGAGTAACAAGCAGCAAATGGCAGAGCAAGGAAACAAGACTGGACCTTACCCTGAGGTCCATTTTCTCTTCACTCCAGACTTCAGGAAATATATTCTAGTGTTCCTGAGTCAAGAAAATTATGTCTAATTACCTGCGGAATCACAAAAGCATGACCAACCTTTTTATCTGACACCTCCTTGAATTTTCAGAATTACACAAATGTGTCCCGCTATCTCCTGAACCACAAAAATCTGAACCTATGGAACCTGTCCAATTTGCTTCTCTTGAGACATAGAAACTTTCCACCATTGTGCCTGAAGTTTTCCTCTTGGCCATGGAGCATGAGAGGAAGCTCAAGTTCTATAACAGAACAGTGAAAGAAGAGCAGCTCCATTTTGGGTCCTCTCCTGTTGCAACTCTAGTTGTTTTCATTGACTTCTGAGGTGCCTCCCGGGAACCCCAGGATGTCATGGAACACAGCTCAACAGCCGCAGCTATAGGTCATGAAGTCTAACTTCTATTGTTGTTGTTTTTTGGAATGAAGAAACTGAAGCTCAAAGAAGTAAAGTGACCCACCTAGTGTCATACAGAGAGTTAAGTGAATTGCAAATTCCAAAAGCCTGTTTATTCCACAGCTATTAATACTAAATCCAGCTTTCTCTGATAGAGACTGCTAATTGTCTACCCAGCCCAACAGCAATGATGCTTCTCCCTCTCAATAACAGACCACCGAATTTTTTCAGAGTAGCATTGTACCCTGATAAAGGACTAATTTTCACAGCCTCCCTTTAACTTGGTCTGGCCATTAAATTCTAGTCAATGAGTTGTAAGCAAAAGTATAACATGGTTCTTCCAGGAAGCCTCTTTAAAAGAAGGTATAAGCCCTTCTCTCTTTCCTCTGTCCTGCTGCTTGGAAGTCAGATGTAATGGCAGGAGCACTAGCAGTCAATTTGGACCATGAGGATGAGGCACAGAGGCTAGACAGGGCAGACAGAGCACTAGAAAGACCATGGGTCCCTAGTGATGGTGAAGCTGATATAATAGAACTAGACTATATGCAGGAGAAGTAATTTAATGGGTCCTGTTTAAGCTGACATTTTTGCAGCTGAATCTAAACCAGTTGATGCAAATCAGGGGCAGGATCAACTGCCTTCTCTAAGTCCTAAGGACAATTCTCAACTGGATGGCCTGGAATGCTCATCTAGCACCTGGGAAGTTATGGCCAGCAGCTTCCGTTCATTCTTGAAGCCCCTGTGTGCTGCATTTCCCAGAGCAGGAGGCCAGTCCAGCAGACTGCTCAGTCCTCGGAGGAGCAGGTCATCTGAGCCGCCACTACAACAGGCTCAATGAGGTTCGTACAAGGGCTGTAGGGGAAAATTCCAGCCATCGTCAATGTAACAAGAACAGTTACATGGCTGAATACTTTCCAGACACCCTCATAAACTTCCATTTTGGGCTCTATTTCCAGAACTCCCAGAGCCCAACCACTTCCTGAGCCTTCAAGCTGCTGTTTTCCCTTAACCTCAGGAAATCCCTGAGGTTGTGTGATTCTGAACGCCAAACAAAGTTCAGTGAACATCCCAAGAAGTCAAAAAAAAAGACTACTTCACCTCATCCAAGGAAACTCAGTTAAGATGCACTTAGTAGCCGTGAGTGAGGCAAAACAAATCTGTAAATATAAGAGATTAGGAGCCAAAAGTGAGTAGAAATAGCTAGAATGGGATTCTCAGTGAAGAGTTTCCCATGAAAGCCACTAGCTCAGTCTCGCTTGGAGACCAGAATGTAGGAAATGTCCGAGGGATGAGATGCGCCTTAGGAAGCGCAGCCCCGTCTACGACGAGCAGCCCCAGGCTCTCCAGCGCTGCACCCTCGTTTGTGCTCAGCCCCAGTGCTGGGAGTGAAGTGGGCACAGGGAGGTTGTGCCCGTCAGCGAGGAGGCACAGGGCAGCTTCTTCGTCCCTGTCCCAGCTGTCGGGGAAGCTGCCTGGGGTGGAAGGGCATACTGCCCTGGTCCCCACAGCTATGAAACTGAGGCATAAAGAATCGTGACGTCTGCAAGCATCCCAATGACGAAGGCTGCAGCAGAGGGCACTTGCCTGTGGATTAGCCATGTTGGAGGTGGTCCGCAGGCAGGGGAGGGCACCCTCGCCCATGACACTGAGCGTGCTACGGTGCACAGATGCAACCCCGGGGACCCCCATGGGGAAAAGCTAGAGAGAACTCTGCTTCCTGGCGCTGTTAGCACCCATGGGGGAGGCCCCTGTGGTGACGGTGGGTACGTGTATGGGACATCGTGCTTCACGTCCTCTGTCTGCTCCAGTTATTGCTGCGACAACGAGCTGCATCGGGTGCCATCTACAACACCTTGCCTCAGCTGTGCACTGTGGCTCTTGCTTTCTGCCTCGGGTTGTCTCTGCTATCAGGTGTGGAATGGGTAGACTGCAGGAGCCCCGTCACGTGGGACAACTTCTAGCTATCAGAAAACAGCCAGTGGATAGTCCCATCTCCCTTTGCTTGAGTGAATAACTCTTAGGCCCGTTCTACATCAGGCACGTCCAACTTGCAGCCCAGGATGGCTTTGAATGCGGCCCAACACAAATTCGTAAAACATGATGAGATATTTTTGCAAACTTCTTTTTTTTTTTTTTTTTTTTAGCTCATCAGCTATCGTTAGTGTGAGTGTATTTATGTGTGGCCTGAGACAGTTCTCCCAATGTGGCCCAGGGAAGCCAGAAGGTTGGACTCCGCTGGTCTACATGGTTCCTCAGAAGGTCCCCAGAGGGACTGAGCCCCAGTGACACAAAGTCAATGGGATTGACCTTTCCCTTTCCTGTCTCAGTTTCCTCTTCCTTGGGATCTCTTTCCAAAATAAATGACCTGCGTGGAAGTCCTCATGTCAGGCTCGGCTTTCAGGGAAAACGAGGCCAGGAGAACGTGGAACAGTACAGGTGTGCCACCTCTTGCAAATACCAGCCCTGTGGCGTTAAGAATGGAATATGGAATATCTAGTGTGGGTGAGAAAATTCCGAAGGGGAAACTAGGAACTGGGAATGTGCCCCAAAGCCCGGAGCCAGGGAGCCTGACCTCCAGGACAGTGTGGTTTTTCTGCACGTTCTTTGGGCTCCATCCTCTTTCTCCCCCTCTTTCACTCAGAGCACCCCTGTCCACATGAGATTTATGCTGATGAGTTCCAAATTCTGAATCAGTTCACAGTTCCATCCTTTTACCCAGACTCTTGTTTCAAAGCATCTACCCGTCAGTATCTCACTGACACACTAGCTGTATCAGAAATATCTCTCCTTCCCAGTTCCTTTTGTGAATGTACAACTACCAGGCTTGACAACTGAGAATGATTTCAACCTCCTGTAATCTTTCCTCACAGTCAGTCAGCCCACAAGTCCCAGGGTTCCTTCACCCACATTCTCCTTTACCCACACCCTGGCCCCGGGCTGTGGTGCCGGCCCACTTAATTTCTGATGCATTTGGGCACCCTGTACACCACTTCCGTCACATTGTGCGTGCCTCCGCAGTAAGGCCAGGCTCACTGGGGTCAGAAACCCTTGGTTCTTCCTGGGGGCAGACAAAGGGTCAGCAAAGACCAAGGCAGCCTGGTTTCATGGGAGAGTGGGGAGATGGGCCCCCTGTGTTCTCGGGCACAGACGGGCTGCACTGCTTTCTTTATAGACTCGACCAAAAGTGCTACAGCCAACCGCCCTCCCAAAGCTGAGCCTTTGTTTTTGCAAAATGCCATGGCCGATGGCCGTTCCGAGCATTCCATTTTCACTTTCAACAGTTTTGATTGTTGCAGTTTTGTTGTTGTTGTTATTTTGAATCAAAATTGGCCTCCGTGTAATGTTGCCCACTGGCTCTTGTCCTGCCTTCTGGGTTACCCAAATTAATCTGACCCTCTATCACACTGTGGCTTTTCATACTTAAAGACCATTCTCCTGGGTTCTGCTCCCTAAACGCTTCAGTTCCTCCAACTGCTTCCTAAATGACTTGGTTTCCAGGTCTTTCATCATCCCCAGGATTCATTCATTTATCCTGTAATTACTGTGCACCTATTATGTGCCAGGTCTTGTGTGGCCCTAGGATATAATGTTGTAAAGGACAGACTTGATCTGTCTTCGTGAAGCTTATTTCAGTTGAGGGAGTGCTCTAGTTAATTTTTCTTCCTCCTAAAATGTGAACAGGGGGATGTTCCCTGGTGGTGTAGTTGGCTAGGCCTGGGTTCCATTCCCAGCCAGGGAACTACCCCACCCTTAAAAAAAAACCTTAACATGAATGTGTACAGTGAATGAAATAAATACTTCATTCCTCAGACCAGTAATTGTACAATGAAACTGTTATGTCCCCTGTTACCTTTCAGCAACTTGAGTTTCGTATTCAATAGATATAGAAAAGAACCAGGTCTAATTCCATCTCTGTCACTTAAGATAGAGGCTCTTTGAGACTTTGGTTACCCATCCATAAAATAGAGGTAAAATGTGCTGCCCGTCTCCCTGAATCATTCTGAAAAAAGCATGCATGTACACCCAGTTGTCAGCAGCCTGGGGTTGAAGCAGACCCCTTTCAGATTGCTACTCCAAATCTCAAGGGTCCCAAAACCCCAGAGGAATGTAGGCCCTCAGCCTCACCCTTGCAAAGTCTCTCTGGGTCTCTCAGGGAGTTCTCAAAAGGGTCCCCTAATTAGTTCCAGTCATTACATGTCCTTCTGTCCCAGCTTCTCTGGCTGACATCCATGGCCCCCAAATCAGCAAAAGGAGCCCTGGGGCCACCATTGCCTATGGGCAGTGACTGTGGTGGCAGTGCTGGGCTCCAGGCCAGGGGCGCTGCTTCCATGCCCTAGCGCCCCACACCCTGCATGACCCAGCCGGTTCTGAGTACAAGCCGGGAAAATGCACCTTCTGCCTTGTCCACGCTGCAATTCCTACAAGCAACTTTCAGCGAATCTCCACCCTTCCCCCCCCCCCCAAAAAAAGCCAACAACCAACAAAAACATCAATATCACAGGAGTGAAATCAGGAGTCACTGGCTTTCCTGCCATTCGCAGCCCCAGACAACACCTGCCCTATCCCAGACGTGGCTCAGCCGGACAGACGATTAGCATGCTCACATCAGAACTGTCACCCTCTGCACTCAGTGAGATGGACAGGGCCTGGCAGCTTCCCCTGGAACAGAGAGAGTGTACCTGCCTACGCTGGTGGCCTTTGTGAAACAAAAAGAGACTTTGCCCCAAAGGTAAAACCCAGAAAACTGGTCAATTTTAAAAGACAGCTTCCGCTCCCTCCCAGGCCCTGGGCTGCCCGTGGCCTACGCCACCTGCCCACATTGGAGCAGGAGGTCAGAGGGCACCACCTAGGGACCAAATGAAGGACAGAGGCTCCGAACTGATAATGGTGTGGTAGAGGTGGTGCAGCACCTAGGGAACGCAGAGTTTCAGAGAAAATCAGGCAACGGTGGGCTGAACAGATGCACCTTTTTAAATGGGTCAGAAAACACCAGTACTGTCCCGTTTCTCTGGCCCGTACGGCCAGCCTAGGCTCCCGGGGCTAAATGCAAGGTGTCCGTAGGCTGACCCTGCTCATGTGGGCCGTTCGAGACGGGACAGAACCACTATTTTCTGTCCCATTTACAAAGGAACGTGTGGTCAGCCTGGGCAGTGGAGAGAACGAAGCTCTCAGTAGTTGCAGAGGGAGAAAAAGGTGGTAGGAGAGCAGGGGTGTCCTAGGGCGCCGCCTCGCTCCGAGGCCAAGGGCGTTTGTCTCGTCCTGATACCGTGAACGCTGCTCGTTTCAGCAAATGCTGAGACACAGGGACACGGCAGGTGGAGGGGCCTGCCTCAGCGACCATGGGTGGAAGTCAACAGGTCACATCTAAAACTGAAAAATCAAGCAATAGTCATACACGGAAAAGGACGAGATTAAATGACTTCACTCGCAGGTGGGCTACGACAGAGAAAACAACGAACAAACGAAACAAACTCATCGATAAGGCGGCAAAGGGGCAGGTACCGGCGGGTGGGGGTGGGGCAGGACGACGAGGGCAAAGGGGTCAAACGCGAGGGGACGGACTTGGCGTGGTGCACGCGCAATGAAATACAGACTCAGACGTACTACAGTAAAGTTGTGCACCTGACCCTTACTTAATGTTATGAACCAATGTCACCCCAAGAAATTTAATTAAAATTACAAAGAAGAACTAGTCACGTAAGCATATTATTTAGAAAAATGGAGATGAATAACCAGGGGGAAATGTTAGGGAGTTGGAAGTACTTTCCTCTGGGGAAAGCGCCCGGGATAAATGACGAGGGCAACTGTTATATTTTATTACAACTTTTATATGTTTATATCATTTCACTTTTTTAACTAGGTCTATGGATCAATCTGTGAGAGAGGGAGAGAAAGGAGATAATTTTATATAAAACAGGTCCTCTCAGCTCCTACAAAGCAAGGTTTCAAAAATCTTCAGGCTCTATCGCAGCCAGAGAGCCGTCAGACATGTGGGCCTGTGTGCTGGCTTGTTAGAACTGTCACCGCGCACTACTGCAAGCTGAGTGGCTTACCCCCCACAGAATTTATGGTCTCACAGTTCTGAAGGCCAGGCTGAGGATCGAGGCGTCAGCACGGTTGTTCTCGGGGAGAACCTGCCCCAGGTCTCTCCCTGAGCGTCTGGGGGTCTGTTGGCCATCTTTGCCATCTTTGGCTTGTAGACATAGCACCCCAACCTCTACTGTCATGGTTACGGGGTGTTCTCCCTGTGTGCCCACCTGTGTCCACATTTCTCCTTTTTAGGATACCGCTCATATTGGCTTAGGTCCCCTACTCCAGTGCGACCTCATTCTAGCTTAGCTACTTAACCTGAAATGAACCTATTTCAGATAAACTCACGTTTGGAAGTGCTGGAGTTAGGGCCTCGACATATGAATTATGACGGGAAGACAATTGAAGCCACAACACTGTTAAAATTGTGAGGTGTTATTGTCATACTTTGAAACCAAGTGGCCACCCTGCAGGTCCTAAGTCTTAGCATGGATGCCTTCCTATGACACCCTGACTCACATGCTTGTCACCCTCTGTTCCCCATTCACCTCAGCAAAGGTTTCATCTCTCTTTCATTTCTCCCTGAACACAAACCACAAAAACGTGCCCTTGCGCCCCCTCCAGCAATGATACCAATTGCTGCATTGTCTCCATGTGTCATTGGTCCCAATCCCGCTCACAGATCCCTGCTCGGCTACCTGATCTCTTCTCCCCTCCCTCTGATTCGGCTGATAGCTTTTCAAAAGTTTCTTCTCCTCCAGGGGCTCAGACCAGGAAGTCCCTAACTTCCCCCAAGACAAGAACTTGTAAACAGAATCTCAGCACCAGAAAAGCAAAACGCTGCCATCACCCCGTGGCCAAGTTAGCCACCATGAGCGTGAGCCCCGACTGGGCCACCTACTAGTGGGACAACCTCGCACGACTTATCTCCCTGCAGCTGCTTCACTACCTGTGAAGTGGAAGTAATAATAGTAACCTCCTTCATAGGGTTAAATGCTATAAAACACATGAAGCCTCTCACACAGAGCCTGTAACACAGTAGGTATTCACTAAATACCACGTTATTATGTTGATCATCACCATGTATTACTCCTTTATACCTTCTTCCATCTTTCTTGTGTTAAGAGAAAAGCCTGGCTTTTCTTCCCACAGCCTCTGACTCAAGAGAGGCCCTCACTGGGGCTTTGCATCCCAGTTACCTGTGCTTCTGTGGCTCCTGCTCCTGTCCTAACGCCAACCCGGCAGCTTAGCCGAACTGCTGCCCTCCTGGGTCTCCCAGGGCACACCTGTCCCTAGGACGGTCCCCATCAAATTAACTCAGGTTATTCCTGTGGATCTTTAACTTGGTGGGGCCTTCAGGGGAAAACTTCCCATCCCAAAAGTAGCGCTTTGTTTAAACCCTTTTTTAAAGTAAATAATTTAGCAAATAATATTGATTTGCGTTGTGAAATTTTAAGGCAAAGTCAAGTTACCTTATATCATTAACACACACACACACACACACACACACACATTCCATTCCTTTCTAAACTCACAGATATGAAAGCATCCAGCTGAGGTCTGAACAGTGTGTTTTTGATAACAGTCACCAGTTGGGAGGGAAGAACAGATTGGGTCTGGGGGCAAATCTCTATGGCAAGACGTGCTGTAATAGTTTGTTTTGGAGCAACGTGCTCAGGAACTCCACTACCGAAGCCATTTGGACAAAGGTCTGAGCAGAGAAGAGCAAGTCCCTAAAAGAATTGGCCAAGGTCTGCTGCCTACGCTTAGTGTAGAACTTGGAACAGCATTAAAGAGAACTTTTATGTTTCCTACGTTTAATAAGAACAGTGATTAGAAGACTAGCTAACCTTTCCCTGTGCAGTGACTGCGTGCCAGGCACTGTTTTGTTTTCCATTGTTCGATTCACTCAATTAACTTGCAGTGAAGGAGGTGCTGGAGGAGAAAGGCTTTCAGTCAGGTAGCTGTGTGCTAGGGTCACACAGGCCTTCAATTTCTCCTCTGTAATGTTGGGATTATACCCACCTAATAGCGTTGGTGTGGGGATTAAATAAAGTAATGTAGAGCACTTTAGCCCATGGTTTTCTACTGTAATTTCATGGGCAAAGGAAATTGAATTATGCATTTGAAAAATATGTACTGCATTAACTAAAAAAAAAAAAAAGCAAGCAGGAAATGGAAAATTTTGAAATTCTTTCTGGAATATTTCAATCTGCCCTTCAGTATGTCAGTCCTGGTGGAAATGAACATGGAGTGGCATTAGATCTCTTGATCCAGGTAGCCAGTCTCTGCTAAGCCTGGCGTCATCCCACATCAAAGGAGGCCAGGCAGGTGAAGTCAGAAAAACCAAAATGTTGCCCACACTTCAAAGGAAGTGCCTCTTCCGGTGGCTGTCACCGCCTCTCAGGGGGAAGATGAGCAGGGGCACAGCTGAGAGGTACAGCCACATCCAGCTGGCTTCCAAGCAGGGATGGGCACTCTCTGGCCGAGCAGCACGCCCGAGTATGAAGATGTCACTCCGCAGGGAGCATGCTGGCCCCCATGCCTTCCTAACTTCCCCTGTGCATCACCCAACAAGCAGCCTGGAAGCGCTGTCCAGAGTGGGCCGTCAATCACGCGTGGTCCTGTGCCCACTGCCAAGTCCACTGGGACGGCTCTGATGCCTGGGCCTCTGCCCTTTGCCTTACACGTTGATGCTTCTGTGTTGAAAATCACAACCAGAAATAAAACACAACTCTTTTCTTTGTTTTGTTTTTTGTAGGGGGGCATGAGGAAGGGTGAAAGGAGTGGTGGTGAAGAAGATGCCTAACACGATGTGCTTTCTCCTGAACCAGTGCCCTGGGCGCAGCACAGGAAGTCCCCTGTCCCTGCCCTCCTGGCGTGGGCCCTCGGCTGAGCTGGCAGCAGACAGGCCGGTCCCCACCGGTCTGCGGTCCAGCTTTTAGTGAGAGGAACAGCGAAAGGCTGGGACGGATTGGGGCGTTTCCTAGCACTCCCCTAATTGGCTAGGGTGGCAGACCCTCCCATAGGCCCTGGGGTGCCCCTGACTCCCTCAGGGCGCCCCGCAGGATCCTTAGGCAGCAGCCCCTGTGACTGTCCACGCGCTGCTCACCACCCAGCCCACGCGTGCCTCCCAGACCCCTGAGCAAACTGCTGCCCCCCCGCAGGCTCTAAGCCCTCGGGGCCCCGCGAACCCCCGAGTTTTCACACCTTCCTCACCCCTTTTGGACTTCCCCGCTCCCCGCGCGCTCGTCCCTCAGCCCCCCCATGCACACCCCCCAGCCCCGCGCGCGGTCACAGCTCCTGCCCCCTGCGCAGCCCCCTCCCCGGGGTACCCCCAGTTCTCCCCCTCCCCGGCTTGGCCCTGCAGCCGTGCGCAGTGGGCGCGGGGCGGGGGGGCTGGACGCCGGCACGTGCGGCACGTGCGCCGCGCGGTGATTGGCAGCGCCGACCCGCCTGCGCCCCCGCCCCGTGCGAGCTCCCCCACCCGGCTCGCGGGACCGGTGTCGCGAGCCGCCGTGGCCGCGGCTGGCCCGAAGCATGGGGACCGTCGAGGCGCGCAGACCGGGCCAGGGGTTCGCCTCCCGGAGCGCTCGGGGGACAGTGACAGCCTGATGGGAAGGGAGGGCGGTGTGTGGAGCGTCCGCCGGAAAGACCCCTCCCCTGCACGGTGTGCTCGTGCTCGGAGGTGCAGAAACAGGACTGCTCGGAGACACTGTCCCTGCGGCGTGAACACACTTTCTGTAAGTCGTGGAGAAACGCCATCGGCTGTTGCCTGGGGCTGAGCGCATTGAACCCCCCCAGCGGCTGGGGCCAGGAGAGCCACGGCGTGCTTCGACCTGCTTTGGGCAGACGGGGGCGGGGACACTTGGGAGGGCGCCTACGCATTTGTAAGCGGCTGGTGTGGGGCCTGAGAAGGTGAGGAGGGCACAGCTCGTGTGCGTGGCCAGGCAAGTGCGCCGCCTGTGACGGGGACCCAGGGCACCAGACGGTTACCGAGGAAGGTTTTCCAAAGGAGGCGATTTGAGCGGGGGTTGTGGATGCCCGGCCCAGGACTGGGCACGACTAGACGAGCGGCGGCACAGGCTCGGCGAGTGCTGCAGGAGGGCGCTGCCACCGGCTGCACCGGGACAGCGGGCACCAAAGGGGCAAGGACCCCCACCTGATTCTGGGCCGTGAACCGCAGAGGAGCTCTCGCCTCACCCCAGCAGCAGCCAGCCAGGGAAAGACAGATGCAGGGGGTCCGGAATCAATGCAGACCTGCGGGGCTGTGGAGGAACTGCCACCGCTAGCATTTAAGGAGACCTAGCCAAGAGCCCTCCCTGCAGGGCGCTGCCTTCCCGGACGCCCAGGGCAGGCGTGTATGCGGACCACATAACCGGAGCCATTCAGTTACCCGTTGCCCCTGCTGTGGCCGGGTACACACCCTGGCCGGTAAGAAAGGGAGGTGGGCAGAGGGGAGGAAATGTGCTTCTCCAGCTGAACATTTTATAAGCCAGTGAAGGGTTGCTCCCTCTGTTCCTTGTCCCGTGTCATTTTCCCTTCTATAAACGTGAACGTCTTGCATTTGTGTAGTGCTTTACAGTTTCCAAATTGCTTTCACATGCGTGATTTTATCTGGGAAGCACTGTAAGCTACACGGCAGGTATTATTATTCATCTGGGGAAGTGAGGCTTAGATAAGTTAAATCATACACCCAAGCTACACAGCTGTTAGTGATAGCGCTGGGATTAGAACTCAGGTGCCCTGACTGCAACTCCAGGGCTCTTTAAACACATCAAAGGAAAGAAACCAGGCCTGCTTTATGATCCCGGTGCCCAGGGCACACCCAGCAATTAAAATGAAATCCAGAAGGGCTGGGTTAATTTTTATTTTTGTCTTAGTCATTCCTCTTTCAAACTGTCCCCTGAAACACAAGTTAGCTCTGCTATTAGACACCTAAGTACGAAGAAGAGATTGCATTGACTCACTGCTAGGAAAGCCAATACGAGATGTAAAAACAGAAGGAGGGGAATGGGGGTGAGTTAAGATTGGGCATTTCCTCCTTACCCACACCCCTCAGGCCAAGTGGACACTCACGGCCTTGTCTCATTGCTCACCACCCCCACGCCAAGGGCTAGGCTCGGCCTGTTGAACATAGGCTACACTCAGAGGGGCCTCTGAGGCCTCTGCTTCAGCCCCTGGCATCGCCCTGACCCTGAGGAAAGGAAAATTCCCCACCCCTCCACAGCCACAATGCCTTTGTTAAAAGGAGTTTGGCCCCTAGAGGGTTTGTCCTTCCAGGACTTGCCCCGTCTCTGCCACAGTGCCAGATGCCGTCTCTGGCCTCTTCAGCAAAGTGGGGTACCCACCACACTGAGTCATCCATCGAGTTTTTTAAAAACGCACATTGCTGAGCACACCTCTGGGTCAGGATTCAGGAGGTCCTGGCTGTGTGTTATTGGTTTGGTTTCAAACACTCTGAAGTCATTCAGACGACCAGCCGGGTTGGGAACCCACAGATGTAGAATGACTTCCATATGAAGAATCTGAGATAACTCAAGGGTGAAATGCAGATTACAGGTACACCTTGGAGAGACTGCAGTTTCGGTCCCAGACCACTGTCATAAAGTGAGTGTTCCAATGAAGTGAGTCGTAATCTTTTTTGCTGGTGGAGGGTCTTGCCTTCCTTTGTAAGAAATACAATATGTGTGAAGTAGCATAAAGCGCAGCGCAATACAATGAGGTCTGCCTGTATTAGTCAGATGAGGCATCTGTCGTTCAGACGTTCGTGCTGCCTAAGAGTGGCCATGACTCCATTCACACGAGGGCCCACAAGGGAATGAAACCTCTCGTGGTGGGAAAATTTCATACTGAGTAATCTAAGACCTGAGAGGATTTAGAACTAGGGAACCCAGACTGGTGGGAACTTATTTTTATTAAATTAAAATTTTACAGTTGGTCCTCTAAATAGAGATAAGATCAGTGGCTCACATCTTACCTGGCTTTATTCTGATCAATACATACCATTTGCTTCATTTCCATTTGTCACACCTTACTTTCTAGAGCTGCATAGCCCATACAGGAGCTACTAGCCACACGTGGCTATTGAGCACTTAAAATGTGGCCAGTCCAAATTGAGGGGTGTTATCAGTATAACATGCACACTGGTCTTCAGAGGCTAAGCGACGAACTAATGTAATAGCTCATTAAAACACCTTTAACATAGGTTGCATGATAAAACAATATTTTGGATCTGTTGAGTTAAATCAAATACATTATTAACATTTCACCTGTTTCTTTTTACATGTTTTCATGTGGCTACTAGAACACTTAAATTACCTATGTGTATGACTTGTGGAGGCTGAAAACATTCTTGATTTGGGTGATGGAGATATATGTGTATGTGTGTAGGCGTTGAAATTCATCAAACTGTGCTCTTAAGCTTTGTGCACTGTACTGCTGTATCTAAATAAAAGCCAGTTTAAAAATTAAATAACAAATAAACAATGGTTTTCTGTTGCGTTTAGAGCAAAATATAAGCTCCTCTCCTTGGCCACCAAGACCTGGCCCACTTCACCTCATCTGATCCCACTATCCCCGTGGTTCACAGACCCTCCTGCTTTTCAGTGTGTCTGGCTCATGCCCACTCCAGGGTGTCTGCATTTGCCTTGTCCTCTGTTTGGAAGGTTCTCCTTCCAGATTTCACATTTCAGCTCAAACATCACCTCCTTTTTCCACGACCATCAATGAGGTCTGCACTCATTCTAGAAAAAGTGCTATGTAGCTCATTGCTCAATATCACCACAGTCACCTTCAGTGTACTCCCCTTGGGAAGCTATGCACCGATGCCAGTGCCTAGTCCACCCTTCAAAGCAGTTTTGGAACTCTTTTTCTGGAATGGCCCTCAGAGCTGTCATCATATTACCTTTGATGTCCTGAAAGTCATCAAAATGTCTTCCTTTTGATATTTTCTTTATCTTTGGGTAAAGAAAAAAGTCACTGGAGGCCAGATCAGGTGAATAGGAAGGGTGTTCCAATACAGTTACTTGTTCACTGGCTAAAAACTCTCTCACAGACAGTGCCATGTGAGCTGGCTCACTGTCGCAATGCAAGAACCATGAGTTGGCGAAAAGTTCAGGTCGTTTTCATCTAACTTTTTCACGCAGACTTTTCAGCACTTCCAAATAGTAAACTTGGTTGACTGTCTAGTTGGTACAAATTCATACTGAACAATCCCCTCTTATATCAAGAAAGGTTAGCAACATAATTTTGGCTCTTGATTTGGACTGACAGAAATTTTTGGTCATGTAGAATTGGCTGCCTACCATTGTGCACTTCGATACTTTGTTTCAGGGTCGTATTCGTACACCCACGTTTCATCACCAGTGATGACACAGCCCAAAACATGGTCTTGCCTCTCCAAAAGGTCTTGGCAAACTTCAACTCTCCTTTGCTTTTGTTCATCAGTGAGCTTCTTTGGGACCATTTCTCCACACTCCTTTTGCGTGCCAACATTTTCAGTGAAGATTTTTCTGTTTCTCTATTGATATTTACTTGGTCTGCTATGCTTCTCACAGTCAGCCAATGATATTGATGCACAATTAGATGAATTTTTGCAATGTTTTTGTCAGTTTGCTTGTTACTGGCCATCCTGACCTCTCTCCATCAGTGGTGATGCTTTCTCTCCCCTCAGAAAAATGTTTAATTCATTTGTATGTACACTGTTGTTTTCTTCATGGCATTATCCCTGTAAATTTGGGCTAACATGTCCCTGATTTCACTTCTACTCTTGCCAAGGTTAACACGAAATTTAATGTTTGTTGCTCTAATTCAAGCTCTGACATTCTCACGACAGCACAAAAAAAAAACCACACAACATAATGAAAACACTCAGCAAGACACCGCCACACATGGACACGAACACAGCTGTGAGACGCAGATAGACCAGGGCTGTGACACCTTACTGAGTTGTGCGTACGGTGCTGCCCACGTAAGCGCATGGTGGCAAGTTCGTGAACTTAATTGTCAAATCCTCGTATATCAGGGTGTTTTTAATTGGAAAAAAAAAACAAAACAAGAAACCCAAATTGGCTTAAACACTAAAGGGAATTTATTGGTTTGTGGAACTAATAAGCCCAGAAGCAAATCAGGCTCCAGCCAGGGTATGATCAGGGCCCTGCAGCCTTTGCTCTGTGGTTCTCTAGGTGCTCCCTTCTTCAGGGTGTCAGCTTGAACCATATTCCATATTCCACCCCATCCAGAAGGAGTTTCTTTTCCTCCAACACTCAAAGGAAAGTACTGGACTTCACCTTACCAATGCAATCACTTGTTCCAGAAGAATCCTGTGTGATGATTGGCATAACCCTGCTAGGGAGGCAGCCAGCAGTGTTAGCCAGACCACCCACCACCTCAAGTTGCTGTCTAGACCAGGGCATGGCAAACTTTTTCTATAAAGGTTCAAGTAGTACATAATTGGGTTTTGTGTGCATCTTAAGGGTTTTTGTTTTACAGCCCTCTAAAAATCATTCTTAGCTCATGAACCTTACAAAAATAAGTGAAGGGCCACATTTGGCCCAATGGCCATAGTTTGCCAACCTCATGATCTAGGTCATTATGATGCTTGTGGCATCTAAATTTTCCTTGTTGATTTGTTTCCTCTTTATAATCTAAGCTCCATGAGAGGTGTCTGTCTTATTCACCACTGTCTTAACACCTAAAGAAGACTGAGCACATAGTAGATGCTCAGTAAATATTCACTGAACGAATGACTATAAAAACTTCATGGCAGAACATGTCAGGACCCAGAGCTCTGACCTGGATTTATCTGCCCTGCCTGTGTACAGGACACAGCTGCCTCTATACTAACAGTGCAGGAATGGGCAAGGCTGCTGGGGTCCACAAAGTGTCTTCATGCAAATCAGGAAAAGGTAACGCCCTCTGGCTGATGCAGCCTAGCACCCAGGACCATGGGGAGTGAGTGAGGACTGGATTCTAGATCCCACCTGCCACCTTGGAGGGCGTTCTTGGCTAGAATCTGTCCTGCCCAGCTGTGTATGGCACCTCTAGGGTGGAGTTCTGAGTCTGAGATTTAAGACCTCACCTTTTTCTGCTCCCACCCCTTGATGCCAAATCCTCTGCTTGTGCTCTACCTGTGGCTTTAACTCTCTTTTCTCGCACCAACTCCCAATCCCCTCTTTTTCCAGTTCTTTTCAACAAAAGGACTGCAATTCACACATATTGAATTGCAGTTCTCATTTGGCTCTTGGACATACATCCAAGTGTAATAGAATGTGGCACAGGGGGAGTCAGTGGTTGGAGAGGGACTTCTGTCCCGTGTGATTATTATACCTCAGGAAAGTCAGTGGGAAACTAGAAGGGCCAGCCCACATTGTCAAGGCAAAGAGATGCTGCTGAAAAAATGCAGAGAAATGCATCGAGGGTTCTTCCGTCTGCAAAGATAAAGGCTAAGCAGGGGTAACTTGTGTTTGATCATGAATGTTATGGTTAGGGTGGTTATGAATTCATCAAATCCTGAACTAGAACCAGGGGGCTCTGCTTACAGCTTGAGAGAATTATGTTTAGGAATAATAGAAGAAAATCCAACTTCACTCAGTGGGTGGTGAGCTCATGGAACTCATTACCCCAAAGCAGGAGTCAGGCTGAAAATAAAAATGCCCAGAAATGCCGTGGAAGACTTTGCTGTTGACAGACTGCAATGAGTTATTAAGGGGAATGAGGCTGCCTTGGGGTGTCAGGATGTGCTCTTGAAGGTCGCTGACAGGGAACCTAACTGGTTGTTCACAGCACTTCTCTTTGTGCCCCCCAGAGCAGACAGAGTAAGACCAGGAGCTGAGACTACCCCCACACACCCTAGGCAGCCTAGGGAGGGGGAGGCCTAGCTCAGGGAGGGGGCCTCAGAGATGAAAGAGTGACTGTCCTAAGCACACAGGGTTTCCTTAGGCCAGCTACAACCTATTGCTGGGAATCTGGGGGTCACTGAGGCAATAAAATGATATTTGTGAAAACTACATAAATGTCTACTCAATGGGAATTCACCTGCTGTCATTATGGTAGCTAACATATATTATGTGCTATGTGCTGCTACAAGCACATGCTCATTTAATCCCATAACAACCCTGTAAGGTTGGCACTATAATTTCATCATCCTATTGACAGATGGGGAAACTGAGGCACAGAGAAATAACTTTCAAGGTCCCACAGCTAACAAGTGATCTAGGATTCAAATTCAGATTGACTGAATCTGGGGTACATAATTACTTCTCCCCCATTAACCTGGGGTTAAGGCTACTCCTACAATGCTGGTGAGGGAGACATCCCTCAGCTCCAGTCAAGGGTTGCTATGAAGGAATGCAAGCCCATTGTGGCTGTATCCATTTTTTTGAAGAAAAGTCATCAAGTTCAACTCTGGATGCACCAAACAAATCCGGTTAAATCTAACCCGAAGTCATCTGCTCTACTCACAGCACCGCTTCAGGGACACATCTTAGGGACAGGATGCTATTGTCCATGTCCATGGATGACACACATTACTATGATGAGCTCTGAGCAAAGCAGGGGAGACTGGTGGGATATACATGTGGGAGAACCTCACGGACAAAGGCCACCATGCTGGGGTGATTAGTGATCTCTTTAGGTCACTTCCGTTCCAGGAATCAATAAATCTATGAATATCATCACAGAAAGCAATATCTAAGGTTCTAGGGCAGAGAGATGTTTGATGTGTGGAAAGATAGGCTCTGAGGCATGTAACCAAATTGGCATTAATAAGCACAGAAAGCACACAGTGTGCGGAACCCAAGGCTACACCTTAGATTTGGTGCATGCTGGGAAAACTGGCAGGGCCAAGGCAGGGCAAGGACCCTGTGATATCAGGGGGAGGCTTCATTGAAGGTCACCCTGTAGGGCTGAGCAGGTTGTGCACTGCACCTAAGTGCACAGGGGGACCTGGGGCCTTCTAGTTTGCACAGAGACACTATCTGTTCGCTAAGCTGTGCACTCATGGGGCTGTGTCCTCTCAGAGGAGGGACCTTTTCTAATTCATATCAAGTTCCCATATGCACCAGGAGGACTCTGAAGAAGTTTGGGGTGCTGCTGTACCCTTCAACACATGCCCATTCCATTTCATTTATTTCCTTCCATTTGCTCTACTGTTGAGAGAGCAGGTAGAATTTGGGGAACCCAAGAATGTCTAAATTTGAGAGGACCGAAGAATGCCATTCCTGTGGGCCTCCTGGGGAATGGCATACACAGGGGACAAAGGCACATAGCACAGGCTCGATGGCAGGACTGAGGCTCAGGACACCAGGATCCAGAGCTCTCACTCCGCCCCCCCACCACCCCCCCCCACCCCCCGACCCCAAGCCCCAGCCAGCCAGTGGTCCTGGGAGGAAGATGTGGGAGGGCATGGGGCTAGGCTGCAAGAGGATCTTGGCTCCACTTCCTCATTCTGTCCTGGAGCTGGACACCCAGACAGAGATTAAGGTCCACCCAACCTCCCCTCCCTCCACCCAGAGCAGGAAGTGGGAGAGAAGGCCACACCTGGGCACAGGACCTGGGTTACACAGAAGCGCCACCCCTTCCTAAATGGGGCTGACCCCACGTCCTGGGTGCTGACCAAACAGATCGCAGCCCCTCCCTGCAGGCAGCCCAGCAGAGAACACAGTCTCACTTAATCCGCACAATTTCCCCTTTCAGAAATGACAAAACTGAAGCATATGCTAAACAAGGATAAGGACTTCGGTCAAGGTCACACAACTGTACTAGCAAGTTGCAAAGCTGGGCTTTGAACCTGAGGTGGACTCTGCCGGGGTTCTCCGACTCCCCAGGAACAGCCCTGGGTGAAGGGAGCCGCCTCATCTAATGTCAATCCCTTCCTGGGGGCGGCCCCAACCCAACTCAACAATGCAGGGTGGGGGTGGGGTACAAAAACCCAGCCCCTGGCCTCAATCTGGGACAACTCTGATGGGCCATCCTGGCCTCGTGGGATGGAGGACAGGGAATTCTGATGCATTTCAACATCTCCCTCTGCCAATCCTGCTCCCTCACTCTTACTCTGCACCCAAATCTTCCTCTTAGAGTTGGCTTTTCGGGCATCTCATCTAGCCTAACTGCACCCCGCACCTCTATGAAAGGCTGCCTGCCCACCTCTGCCAGGATAGGAAAACCAAGAAATGAAATAGGGGAGGGTGAGGCAACCCAGAGATGAACAGCCAGGAGCCACCCACCCAGAGGCTGGAGGGACTGAAGGCAGGGCAGTGTTACCTGAGCCCAGAGATCACCCAGCAGAAGCTGGAACCCCCCCGTGGGTCACAGCAGGCTGTCTGGGAGAAACAGAAACCCCTATTGCAGACACCCCTAAGGTTGGGAGTGGGTGGGTAAAACCCTGGCTTCTCCCTTCCTGCTTGAATTGTATGATTACAGACTATATAATGAGCACACAGAGTTTATACCTAGCTTTACATTTCCATTATTTAAGTGATAGAAAATTTTTTTAAATTTTAAGTCAGCTCAGGGTCCATGATAATTTGTTCTTTTAAAAGGGAAACGCTGCTGTAGAATGTTATGTTGGGGGGGGGGGCAGGGCATCATGAGCCCCAGCCCCAGCCCTGCACTCCCTTAAGGTCCAGAGTTTCTACTGCTTCGATCCCTTCTGGATTGGGGGTGGGTAGCCTAAAATAGCCCTGAGAGCTCTTCAGCGAAGATTGTAAAACCATCCTTTGGAGGGACCCCATAACTGTGGAGTTTTGGGGGACCATCACTCCTGGAGATCAGAGTCGCCTCAGAGCTTTGTGATCTCATTTTAGATGGGTGCTTGTGTATATGTGCATGTGTGTGTGTGTGTGTGTGTGAGGTACGTGTTCATGTATATGTGTATGAAGTATGTGTGCATACACGTGTGTATATGAGGTATGTGTGCATGTGTGTTGTGTATGAGGTGTGCGTGCATGCATGTGCCTGTGTGTATGAGGGGTGTTATGTGTATATGTGTGTATGAGGGGTGTGCATGCATGTATGTGAGGTGTGTGTGTGTGTGTGTGCGTATCTGTGGGTGTGTCTCCACCTTTGTAGTTCACATGAGAATGGTTGTTCATGAACATTTTTCAAAATTAAGAGAACTTACTGGCATTGATAACAGATAGAATGGGAATATATTTCATTTGTATTGTGGCCTGTCCCCAGGGAAGGGAAATAAGACCCCTCGTGGAGCAATGAGAACTGAGCAGCCCACCTGCTCCTGGGGGAGGAGGCCGGTCCAGCCCTGAGACGAGCTCTTATCAGCTGCCCGCCCAGTTTCCTGTTTTTCAGTGGACTGGGGACCTGGGCTGAAGGCACATCTGCTTCTGTTTACTCTTCCTCCTTATCTTAATGGGTCCCCTACCTATCTCCCTCTGGAACACCCCTCATCACCACTTGGGTACTCAGGTACCTCTTCCTGCCCCTGCAAAGACCCAGGGAGGGTGTAGGGTCGGGGAGGACAGGCTGGAGACTCAGTGTCCCAGGTCAAGGCTCCTCAGTAAACACTGCTCCAAGTGTAACCGGACACTAAAATCCAAGTGAAATAGAGGAAAAGGCCAAAAAGTCGAGTCCTGAGAAGGAAAGCAGGAAACTGGTAGGTTGCTAGAGGTGACCTTAGCTCTAAGAGAAATGTCACTGCAGTTAAATTTCGGGTCACACCTAGGCTAATAACTACAACTGGAAATTCCTGTTAGGAGGAGGAAGTTTTCTCTCTTAAGAGATAATAGAAAGTCACTCACCCTTGAACCTAGAAAAGTCAGCTTGTACTGGAAGGACTTTACTCAGATTGGGCCTTTGCTAGTCTGTAGGATGCCTTCGTGCAGATTAGAAAAAGGGGCCCCTTCCTCCAGGCAGTCACAGTCCTTGACTTGGCAAGTACCCGCCCCCTCCTTGCTTCCCCAGCACCCTGGGACCATCACAACCAGGACACAGTTAGATATTCATACTTCTCCCTCCCTCTCCCAGTATCCTTTACATTAAACTGGATCGTGTAAACTCTGAATAGACCATCCCAGAAGCAGAGAAAAAGGCTTGTAGCTGCGAAAAACCTGAAAGGCTTTTATCACTAACTTGGTCCAAAGTTCCTGCTCCAATTTATTCCATGGAAAGCCTTCTGGTTGAGTTGTAAGAAAGTTTTCTAACCATATTCTAGGCCTGGCCCGGGTCGTCCTAAACTGTGATTATTGGCAATTTAGAATTCATGAGAAAGCTACCAGATTTCTCAAGGAGTTCTCTTTAAATTTTGCTTAATGCTTGTCATCTTAAAGCATGATTGTTGTTTTTGTTTGTTTGTTTTTTTAAATTGTAGATATTATGAAGTTCAATTCTCTTTACTTAGTTTCCTCTCTCTCTCTCTCTCTCTCTCTCTCTGTCTGTCTGTCTCTGTCTCTTTATTTTTTTAAGCAAAATTGGCAATATAGCCTGGTGGTTCCAAGCTTGATTTTGGAGTCAGAAATCTGAGTTCCAATTTTAACTCCTCTGCTTGTAAGCTGAGTGGCCTTGTGCAATTGACTTAACTTCACACCCAGATTTCCTCATCTGTAAAATGGGGATAAGTAAGAGTATTTATCATAAAGAATGAGTGTGTGAATTAATGACAACACTTGCACAGTGCCTCGCACACAGTACCTAATAAACGTTAGCTACCATGAAGCTTATTTTAAATGGGTTAGGAAAGTGACACCTTACTTATGGGGAATTGACTGTTTTTTGTCCCTTAGAAAAATGGCTGATCTCAGTCTGGGGCAGAAAAAGTAAGCCTGGAGCATGACATTGTTCCAGAAGACAAGGAAGTATTCAAAGACATAGGAGCTAGCTGGAAGGGATTCTCACTGTCCAAATGGTGATGGAAAGAGAACTCACACTGGGTGGTGAACACATAATGCCACACACAGACGATGCACTGTAGAACTGTACACCTGGACTCTATGTTAATTCTTGCTAACCAATGCCACCCCAATAAGTCTAACAATAAAAAAAATGAATAATGACTATGATTGGTAACACAATGAAAAAGAAAATAACCAAAATCCACATTTTCATAGTGATATTTAAGACAACAGGAAAAGGAAGGAAAATACCAGGTGATAGAAATGGAAGAAACGGCTTTTCACTAAGATGGCACCGAAAGCAAAGAAGGCAGCTCTTGCCCCTCCCAAAGCCAAAGCCAAAGCAAAGGCTTTGGCAAAGAAAGTAGTGCTGAAGGGCATCCATAACCACAAAAAAAGAAGATCCACACAACACCCACTTTCTGAAGGCCCAAGACACTGTGACTCCAAAAGCAGCCCCAGGATCCTCGGAAGAGCGCCCCCAGGAGAAATAAGCTTGACCACTATGCCATCATCAAGATCCCCCTAACTACTGAGTCAGCCATGAAGAAGATAGAAGACAACAGTACACTTGTGCTCATTGTGGATGACAAGGCCAAGATCGAGCAGGCTGTGAAGAAGCTCTATGACATTGACGTGGTCAAGGTCAACACCCTGATCAGGCCTGATGGAGAGAAGAAGATGTATGTTTCACTGGCTCCTGACTGTGAAGTTTTGCATGTTGCCAAGAAAATTGGGATCATCTCAACTGAGTCTAACTGGCTAATTCTAAATACAAAAAATTTTCACTGTAAGAAAAAAATGATAGAATTGGAAATCACTATTTTGCAGCCCCCAATAAAAGATTATCAATGGAACCACTGGATGAAAGGTTATTAGAAAGTAAGATATTCATATTAAGGTAAAGTATTGCTCACAGATGACTTACAAATTGCCAAAGAGAATATTTCCCTTTACAATGGGGAGATCTGGTGGTCACCATCTAAAGCAAGCTATCACACTGAGCATCGCTAATCGTGCAACAATTATGTGCCTTCTGATGTGATATAATCTGAAATACACAATGCCACCTATGAATTATTTTGGCCAAAAATAATTAATATGAATCTAGTCAAGCCTCATCACCTACATTAGTTTACAGGAAATATGGGGATAGAGGAGCAAATTAAATTATACCAAGAGGAATCAAAAAGACAAACTCACAATGTGGAATATACTACAAGACAACCGATCTGGTGCAAAGGTTCTCTCTTTGTCTAGGCTCCTTGAACCCTCATTGAACTAGGCCTTGACCTTGGTCCCTACCCTGTCTTGGACCTGCCCAGCAAGCATTCCTACCAAATCATTCCTCTCCCCTTGATATCTGATAATCCTTGATATCTGATTAAATTCCGCATCCTACCCTTGCTATCTAAGCCCTTGATCTATCTTAATCAAGAATCCCAGGAGTTCCCTGGTGGTGTAGTGCCTAGGCTTCAGTGCTCTCAATGCTGTGGCCTGGGTTCGATTCCCAGCCAGGGTACTATCCAAAAAAAAAAAAACCAAAAATCCCCCTACCCTTGATGTCTTCTCCTAGTACTTTTCCATCCAGTGACCCCTTCACCCTGTTCTTTGGCTATAAATCCCCACTTGCTTTTGTATTTAGAGTTGAGCCCAATCTCTCTTCCCAATTTCAATAATCCTGAATTGCATCTTCCTTATTGTTTGAGAATAATTTTTTCTTTTCTTTCTTCTTCTTCTTTTTTTTTTTTCTTTCTTTGGTGGTTCCCTGGCTGGGAATCGAACCCAGGCCGTGGCACTGAGAGTGCCAAAGCCTAGTGCTACACCACCAGGGACCCTCAATTTTTTTCTTTAATATCTAGACATTTCAAAAAGTTAGTCATATAAAAGGTGGATTAGGGAGTTCCCTGATGGTGTAGTGGCTTGGGGCTTCGGTGCTGGCGCTGTCAGCGCTGCGGCCTGGGTTCGATTCCCAGTCAGGGAGCTACCCACATACCAAAAAGCAAAAATAAATAAATAAATAAATAAATAAATAAATAAATAAATAAATAAAAGGTGGATTACTTTAAAATAAAAGAAATTAGAGACACATAACAATCAAATGAATATAAGATTACCTTGATTAAATCCTAACCAAAAATGAAAAAATGTATCTACTAAAGAGATTTGGAGGACAATTTGATCCTTTTAAATATGGATTGGCTATTATGGAATTATTATTAATATTCTTTGTTGTGATAACTGTATTGGTTATGAGAAAAATGTCCTTAACTCCTAATATTTTGGTAACACTTGTATTTAGAAGTTGTATTAGTTTTCTAGGACTGCCATGACAAAAGATCACAAACTAGGTAGTTGACAACAAATTTATCTTCTCACAGTTTTGGAGCCTGGAAAGCTGAAGGTATCAGTAGGGCCACACTCTGTCTGAAGGCTCTAGAACAAGCTTGTCCAATCTGCGGCCTGCAGGCCACATGCAGCCCAATAAAAATTTGTAAACCTTCTTAAAACATTATGAAAATTACACACAGACCTTTTTTTTTTTAGCTCATCAGCTATCGTTAGTGTCGCTTATGCACATGTGCAATATTATGTGTGACTCAAGACAATTCTATGTCTTCCAATGTGGCCCAGGGAAGCCAAAGGGTTGGACACCCCTGTTCTGGAAGGAGAACGGTCTTGCCTTGCCTCTTCCTAGCTTCTGGTAGTTGCTGGAAATCCCTGTCCCTTCATTTATGACAACATTAACTCCAATCTCAGCCTCCACATGTCCTTCCTCCCTGTTGTATCTCTCTATGACTTTAAAGCTTCCCTTATAAGGACCCCAGTTATTGGATTTAGGGCCCACCATAATCCAGCATGCTCTCATCTTAACTTGCTTATATTTGCAAAAGCCCTACTTATAAGTAAGGTCACATTCACTGGTACCTGAGGTTAGGACTTCAACCTCTCTTTTGAGGAAACATAATTCAACTCACAACAAGTGTGAAATGTCAGGATGTCTGAAATTTACTTTCAGATGTCTCTGCAAAAAAATTTATAGCTAAGGAGAGGGAAAAAATGTAGTGAAATGTTAGTAATTATGGAATCTAACAATAACAATTTATTATTAGCTATATACAGAGGGTGCCAAAAATGTATACACATTTTAAGAAAGGAAAAAACTGTATTAAAATTATAATACTTACCCCTACAGGGGTTATCTGGGGGAAAAAAATCCAGCCATAAAATTGTAATATGCAATGTATACTGATAACAAAAGATGAATACAAGTCATGTTTGACTTCTGCAATTATAAGAGGTGCTCAAAGAGGTTATCATCAGTATTTATGTAATATGTAGGTAACATCTCTTTAAATGTGTATACAGTTTTGGCACCCCAGTATTTCTCAATAAGGAAATATATCCAAAGTAAATTTACTTCTACTAAATATTAATAGGATGTTTTATCCCTCTCTCTGCTGCTCTTATCTCACTTATGGATGTATGCTTTATTTTTAATTTCTTTACTCTCATTTTAGTGGGGTTTTGGGAAAGGGCCAAGGCTAATGCACATGTGCAATCTGCTATATTTAATGGGAAGTCCTCAAAACCCACAGTTTTTAACCCCCATTTTATTGAAGTAGGCTTCCTCATATAAACCTAGCCCCAATTTCAAAATGGAAGTTACGGAGAACTATAACTTGATTCACATAGTTTGAAGACTACTTTCCAAAAATGCTTTTGGCCTGTGTGGTTAAGTCTGAATTATCAGTCTTAGTATAATTGTCTGACCAACATGTGTGGACTGTGTATACACAGCTCAAACCCAAAGCCCCAGCCTGTTCCTTCTGATGAAATACCAGTGCCCACAAACAGAAGGTTCCCCTTTTCTCATCCAGGAATAAACAGGAAGGTCTCTTGGGGCTGTAGTATTAGGGCAATAGCCCTGCCCCTAATTTCTTCAGACCCTTTACTAAGAACTGAGTCACTGCAATATCATGCTTAGCCAGCTCTCTCAGCACAAGGAAAGCTTTGCTGTGGTGTGAGGTTTTGTGGGCTGCAAACTACATCTAGGTCAGCAAATCAAACTTCACAGTGTGGTTACCAAGTCCAGCCTTATCTAGCTAAAGAGCTGTCTGATTTCACCTACTGGACATTGGTTCTTCTGGTGCTTGGGATACAAGGCCCCTCTGCCATTGTTGAAGGAACAACACTTCAGACTTAAACCACTGGAGGACATACACCTAAACTCAGAATCTTATTTTCCCCACCAGGGCTCCAGGTGGAGAGTAGCAGTACTGCATTGCTGCAGATACTGAGACTCCTACGTGTATGGAGGCAAAGCTGGGTGGGGGAGATATATTTCTGTGTTCCTGCCATGTGTGTTTCTTTCCTACCATGTTGACACAAACATGAGCTTTTTTTCTTAGCCCTCTGTCATGGATGTTTTTAAGAATGAGTTCACAACAGATGGCCAACTGGTCTACCTAAATAGGGCTTTAAAATGGGCAGTTATCTTGATGGGATGGCATCACCCTGATACAGGAACTAGGCCTCAGATTTATACTGGATAAAGTTGTCAGAGACTAAATCATGTTAAAAAAATCAAAGCAACTTAGCAAGTATTTATTTGAGGGCCTGCTGCTATCTAGGGCTCCCAAATACAGACATGAAAACCAGACTTGTTGCCTTCCAGGAGTTCTTTGACTATGGAGGAACACCAACATTCTAGTGGATGGCTGCATTTTTTTACTACCTAGCACCCATTCATACTTCTCCTGGTAATTGTACCCCACGTTCACTCTGGAGAGAACCCCTCTTCCATCCCCAGTCTATGTGCTTTCAGTGGAACAGCCTCTACCCTGGCTCTAGAGCTAAGGTATAGACTCAGGCGTGCATATAGACTCACAGTGATTGGTTTAGAGATGGGCATGAAACCTAATCAAAGCCAATGATATGCATGAGAAGTTTGCTGATATTGGTCAGGTAGAGGTACTAGATACTTTTTGCTAGGGTTGCTACAGATAAGTATGATGTCGAACCTGGAGTTGCCCAGAAGCCACGAGATGGAGCCTAAAAATGAGGCCGACACAGCAAAAGACAGATCTAATTGAAAGAGAGAAAAACTGAGCACCTTGGTCAAGCCATTCTTCACTTTCCATAGATTACTAGACTTTTCTGTTAATTGTCCCAATAATTATTTTTATTTTTTTAAGCTAGTTAGATGGGGTTTTCTATGCTTTGCAACTTAAAAAGCTATGTAGAAGGTTGAATAGTGTCCCCCTGCAAAATTCACACCCACCCAAAATTTTGGAATGTGACCTTGTTTGAAAATTGGGTCCTTGAAGATATAATTATTAAGAATGTTTAGATGACATCATTCTGGATATAGGGTGTGTTCCAAATCTAATGATTGGTGTCCTGATAAAATGAGAAGACTAAAGAAAGAAATAGAAACACAGAGAAGCCACATGAAGAGGGAGGCAAAGATCAGAGTTATGCTGCAAAAGGCCAACAAATGTGTGGGGCCACCAGAGGCTCGGAAGAGGCAAGGAAGGACCCTCCCCTAGAGCCTGCAGAGGAAGAATGGCTCTGCTGACACCTTTTCCCCCACAACTACAGTTGACACTCAATATTATATTCTGACACCTTGACATAGAACTTCTACCCTCTAGAACTGTAAAATTTCCATTGTTGTAAGCCACCTGGTTTGTGGTATTTTGTTACAAGAACTCCAGGAAACTAATACACTTTAATATATGAAACCATTCAATAAATATTTATTGGTACCTAATATATATATCCAAAGAGATCTTAGCATAAAATTCAAAGAAAAGGGATATGGAGAATATGGAGAAATATTTGAATTGGGCATTATGAAGCCTGAACAACTGTCTGTCCCACCCACCTGCCCCGCCATGGGTGCCACGGGAAGGCCCGGAGGAACTATACTATTCCTCTTGTCTGTCCTCTGCTTTTCTAGATTCCTTACTGACTATCCCCTTCACATGTGGCCTTCCTCCTTCAGCAAGGAAATGAACTCTGCTTGATATAAATTGAAAATATTTCTCCCAATTTTTCCCTGTTTTTTGACTTTGTTTATAGTAATTGTTGCCCTGTAGAATTTCCACTTTTAACATACTCAAATTTTCCTTTTTATTTTTTTTATTTTTTATGCCTTATAGTTGTTGGGGTTTTTTTAAATTCCCCTGTGTTTTTATCTAGCGTGCTAGAGTCAGGTAGCTTTCTTTTTTCCCCAATTTTTTCTTATTGTAGTAAAACACATACAAAATAAAATTGATGACTCGACCCATTTTTACATATATGGTTTAGTGCTATTAAGTACATTCACATTGTTGTGCAACCATCACCACCATCCATCTCCTGAACTTTTTCATCTTCCAAAACTGAAACTCCATATGCATTAAATAACAACTACCTATTTCTCCCTCCCCCTAGCCTCTTGCAACCACCTTCACTTTTTGCTTCTGTGATTTTGACTACTGCAAGGTAGTGTTCTTGTATATTGTATTTCCCTTACACTGCATTTCCGTCTCCTCTACTGGGTGTTCCCATAAACAGCAACAGTAGTAACAGCCACCATTTATTGTGTCCAGGCATTGAGCCCAGGGCTTTCCATCTAACAACTCTAATCTTCCCAGTATCTCTACAAGGTAGCTGGTATTCTGCCCATTTTACAGATGAGAAAAGTATGGCTGAAAGAGTTATACAAATTGCCCTAATTATGAGTTTCACAGCTCTTAATTAGAAGAGAAAGGGTTTGTGCCCGTGTCTGTTCAAGGGAAAGCTAGGGCTCCTTTATAATACCATGTTAGAAACCTCACTACATGTCCTCAGAGTGAACTACAGAAGACCCTCAATTAACTGGTCCCCCATGGGGATTGGAAGATGCCAGATAAATGTAAGTAGACTCTCCATTAACCAGTACTCAAGCAACCGACATTCTCAATCAACCAGCAAATTTGCAAGCAAATATTGCCAATTGCTTGAGTACCAGTTAACAGAGAGTCTACTGTACTTCTACAGACTGCTGATCTTGTGTCTCAAACGTTGATTAGTCCTAGCTTTAATTTCACAGGAAAAACTTATTTTCAATTATTTCAAATACCTTTTTTCACCTTAACCTACTTTAAAACATAACTCCATTAATATCATGGGAGAACAAAAAGATATTATTAAAAAGTAAATTCTATCCCTACAGTCAAGATTCCAAAGTAAAGCCCACTGTCACCCCGAGTGGCTTCCATGGGCTCCTCCCTATCCACTTCCTGCTTTCTCAGGTGGGTGGCCTATGGTAGCCATCTTGTCTTCTCCTAACCACAGAAGCGCAGAGGAGTTTGAACTTTGCCTCATTTGAACTCTTTTTTCTCTGTGAGAGCAGTGCCCCATTCAAGGGAAATGTAGACAATAGTGAATGTTATTTGTATTAGTTTGCTAGGATGGCCCTAATGAAGTGGCTTAAATGACAGAAATGTCTCAGTTTTGGAAACCAGGAGTTTGAGTTGAAGGTAATGGCAGGATTAGTTTCTTCTGAAACCTTCTTGGTTTGTAATAGCTGTCTTCTCCTTGCAACTTTATGTAGTGTCTTAGTCTGCTCAGGCTGCCATAACAAAACACCACAGACTGGGTGGTTTAAACAATAGGAATTTGTTCTCCCACAGCTCTGGAGGCTGGAAGTCCAAGCTCAGAGTGCCAGCATTGGTCACATTCTGGTGAGGGCTTTCTTCCAGGTCTGCAGACTGCCAACTTCTTGCATCTCACATGGCAGAGAGCAGAGCAGAGCAAAGCAAAGGAAACATGCTCTTTCATGATTTTTATAAGGGAACTAATCCCATGGACCAGGGCTCCACCCTTATAAGTTTATGTAATGCAAAATTCCTCAGAAAAGCCCCACCTCCTGTCCCGTCACATTGAGAGGACCCTCATTTAAACCTACTTATCTCCCAAACTTTCCATCTCCAAATACCATCACAATGGGAGATTAGGGCTGCAACATACAAATCTTTGGGGACACAAATATTTAATCCATAGCACATCATCTTTTTTTCTCTACTAATCTGTGTCCAAATTTCCTCTTCTTATAAGGACACTACCCTAATGACCTCATTTAATCTTAACTACCCTTGTAAAGAACCTCTCTCCAAAGATAGTAATATTCTAAGGTACTGGGAGTTAGGATTTCAACGTAAGAATCTGTGGGAAGAGGGGGCCCCAAACACCACTTTTTGAGCCTCACAGAATGTGGAGTTTTTTCCAAGTCTAGCATTACAGATCCCTCCCATGTCTGTGGTATATTCAAGGATTCTCAGATTTTCTAAGTGTCCCCTCACCCCTGGCAACTTGTTATCACAAAAGTGTTCAAATATACTTGTATAGAAAAGTTGAAAGTTGAAAGAAGAGCACAATGACCACCCATTTGCCCACCATCTATATTTAACAATTATTGACATTTTGCCATTTACTTTATCCATATACAGTAGACTCTCAATTAACTGGAACCCATGGGGATTGGTAGATGCCAGATAAATGTAAGTAGACTCTTCTTTAACCAGAACTCAAGCAACCGGCACTCTCAAGCAACTGGCAAAATCACTGGAGAATTTTAACAAAGAGTCTACTGTATGTGTATTTTTTTTTTGCTAAAATTAGTTTAAAAATAAGTTTTAGAAATCATATTTCACCCCTAAATGCTTCAGTATGCACCTCCTGACAACAACCACAGGGCCATAATTATGCTTAAGAGAATTTATAGTAATTTCTTAATCTCATCTAATAGCCAGTCTATATTTAGATTTCCCCAATTAATTAATTTTGATTTTATAGCTCTTTTTTACAGAACCAAAATCCAAACAAGGTTTACAAATTGTATTTGGTTGTCGTGTCTTATATCCCAGAATAATTTCCCCTACCATTCATTTTTTGACATTGACTTTTTTGTTTGTTGGTTTTGGTTTTTTTTTATGTGGGTAGTTCCCTGGCGGGAATCAAACCCAGGACACAGCATTGCCAGCACTGAAGCCTAAGCCACTACACCACCAGGGAGCTCCGACATTGACTTTTTAAAGCAACCAAGGATAGTTTTGTAGAATAACTCACATTCTGGACTATTCTGATTTTTTCCTTGTAGCGCCACTTAACTTCCCTTGTCCCTTTATTTCTTCTAAACTGGGCTTTTTCAACTGGGGTTCTTCATCTAAACCACAGAACATGGAAATATTAATAACCATTTATACTAAAACCATTCTAGATTAATAGGGAAGAATTCATTACATGCAAAGGATACTGCAATGGATAATTTTATATGTCAACTTGACTGGGCCTTAGGGTGCTCAGACATTCATCAAACATTATTCCAAGTGTGTCTGTGAGAATGTTTCTTGCTGAGATTAATATTTTAATGGGTAGACTGAATAAAGCATATTGCCCCAATAATGTGGGTGGGCCTCATTCAATCAATGGAAGGCCTAAATGGAACCAACATCCTAACCCCCAGCAAGTAAGAGGGAACTCCTGCCTGACTGCCTTGGAGAAGGAACCTCATTTATGTTCCCCTTGCCTTCAGACTTGAAAGATCGGCTCTTTCTGGGTCTCCAGCCTACCAGCTTTCAGGCTGGAATGTATACCATTGGTGTTCAGCTTGCCAACTGAAGATCTTGGGACTTCCCAGCCTCCATAATCACATGAGCCAGTATTTTATAATAAATATCTTTATTATAATGAGTGTGTGTGTGTGTGTGTGTGTGTGTGTGTGTGTGTATTCCCTATTGGTTCTGTCTCTCCGGAGAACTCTAATACACATGCCTTAGGTCATTGGGATTTATTTCCCAGAATGCTAGTTGAGAAATTAAAGCGAATAGATTAAGGTTAACCATGTGAGGCAAGAATATTTCACATCAGGTGACATCAAGAACCTCTTAATATGTTGTCACCCCTCCATTAATGATGTTAAGTTTGGTCACTTGAGCACAGATTTTTATTGTATAAAGTTATTCTTTCACCTTGTAATTAGCAAGTAACTGTGGGGTGACATTTTGGCACCATGCCAATGTCCTGTTTCTCAACTAGTTTTCCTCTAACGATTTTGGTATTCATTGATGATCCTTGCCTAAATCAATTACTTCATTATTTGCCTTCCCAACAATTTAAACTTAAGAAAGTTCACCCCTCAAAATGCTATAGCACATAAATGGCTTAACACACGGTAATTTTTATGTATGGCAGGAGGAAGTTAAATCTCTCACCCTTAGAAGGCGTTCTGTTTCCTAGGAATCCTCTAATAACTCCTCAGTGTGCGCAGACCAGGCCTGGCCAATTGGCTCCCAGTGACTAGAAATTAAACCATAGAAGAACATTGGTTGTCGTGGCTGAAAACAAGAATCAGAACCATTTGTAAGGACGGACAGATGGAGTGGGGAGGGGAAGTACCAAGGTGAAATCAAGCAAACTAAATATAGTGGACTCGCCATTAACCACAACTCAAGCAACTGGCATTCCCGAGCAACGGGCAACATCCCAAGCAACTGGTTAACGGAGCGTCTACTTACATTTACCTGGCACCTCCCAATCCCTGGGGTGCCGGTTAACTGAGAGTGTACTGTATGTCTAAAATTAAGAGCAGGATAAGCTGAGGAAAGTACCTGATGCTGAGCTGAAGACCCCAGCAGATATGAGGGACTCAGGGAAGGTGAAATGGAGAAGTCCCATGAGAGACCACCTTAATTCTGGAGAAGACATTTTTGAGGCGGGGCGTCTGTTCTAGCCAATGCTTGTCGGAGGAGAGTGTGGGTGGGGTGGGGGGTGGGTATGTACTGTGGGCCAAGTCCATTGAAAGGGGTAGGAAAGCCACATGATGCTGGCGGTGCAGTATCCAGGCATGGGACAGGGTGTGCTCACACCACACTCCACCAGGAAGAGAGAAGTATTAAGGTCAGAAGTCATGGAAGGTCAACAATTCATGAGCAGGTAGAAGAGAACCCACTGGAGGTGACCATAGAGCCAGGCTCTGCATACAGAGGAAAGGCTGGCCTTTCTTGAAGGAATTCTGTGAAGGAGGAGTACCCAGGAAAGTGCAGCTTCTATGTGCAGGCCAGGGAGGAGTGGGCTGGGACCCCAGCACTCCTGTGCCCAGTCGCCCCCACCAACACTTGGGGCTGCAGGATCCCAAGGGATGTGCATTGGTGGAGCTTGTGAGAACCCCGGGGCGGCCAAGTCTGGCTCTGCTCTCCCCACTCCACTCCCCTGCTGCCCCTTTGTGGCCCATTTGCCTGCCCCTCCCAGTAAGCACCGTGGGAGCTTCCTGCAGTGTTTCCCCATTGCCTTAGCACTTCAGCACCTGGAAGAGATTAGCATGGTTGGCAAACCTGGAGAGCTCATTGTGCACTTCCTCTCTGATGTGATTTGTAAAAAAAATGTTGAATGAGATCAGTTCCAACACTTTCCCCAGAGACCCATGTAATATCTACAGAGAAGTGTTCATTTATCACTACCTTGGGGTTTCCTGTTTTGAACCTGACCTGTCTTGGCAGTCACTCCACCCTGGTTTCATCACATTGAAAGACCTGGGCAGGCTTAACCTCTCTGTCCCTGCCGCTCCTGTCCTGCCCCGCTCCTTCTGAGCTTCAGGCGCTTGGGAAGAACTCGGGCTTCTGGGGTCCACAAGGCAGTTGTGGCTAAGCCACTTTCTAATCACCCCCACTTTGGTCTCTGTATTATTCTTACCCATGTGTTTCCTAGACAACATTTCATGAGAGTTAGGAAACCACCTCCTTCACTTTTGGGGTGCAGAGAAAACTGCAGGCTCATCTGGACAAAACTTACCCTGATATTCTCAGAGGCAGAGCAATCCTCAGTGCCGGGTGTGGTTTACAATGAGCAAACAGATCAAGTTCAAAAGCAAACACCTGGCTGAAAACAATGAGAAAAATGGTCCTGAAACAGGGAAGGTGAATAATGGAGCTCTTTTTATAACTGCCCCCAGAAAACTGGTCAGGGTCTTATGAGTTCATTTCCTTCTGCAGTAAGTCAGAATTGTATCCTGACCCCCTAAGGCAGTGGTTCTCAACCTTCCTAATGCCGCAACCCTGTAATACAGTTCCTCATGTTGTGGTGGCCCCCATAAAATTATTTTCGTTGCTACTTCATACCTGTAATGTTGCTACTGTTATGAATCATCATGTAAATATCTGAAATGTGTTTTCCGATGGTCTTAGGTGACCCCTGTGAAAGGGCTGTTCGACCCTCAAAGGGGTCGCGACCCACAGGTTGAGAACCGCTGCCCTAAGGTTACCTGTTTGTCCCAAAATCCACTTGTGACGAGGCTGCTTCAGGTAACGGGCAGTAATCCCATGCCCTCTGCTTACCAATACAGGTATGCCCCACTTTAAGGGAGCTTTGTAGCGAAATCCTAACAACCCATGTCAGGACAGTTGTTGTTCATCTACCCAGCAATCCCCAATCCTACTCCAGCTTCTCCTGGTCACAGGCCCCACCCCGACTGCAGGATGAACATGTGACCCAGGCTATGCAAGTCAAGCATGGTGCCCCATTACCCTGTCCCTGTGCCAAGAGAGCCTCACGTAATTAAAAAGCAGGTATGGTGAGCCCACTGCTTGCCTACCCCAATATTCATTTTCATCTTATTCCTTAGTAACAGAAGTCCAATTTTCTAAAATTGTGGTGAAATTCACATCACAAAATTCAACATTTTAAAGTGCACAATTCAGTATTTAGTATATTCACAAGACTGTGCAACCATCACCACTGTCTAGTTCCAGAACCTTTTCATCACTCAGAGTTTATTTTACCCAGGGTGGCACTGCTGCCAGCTGTAAGATTGCTCTGCTCTGCAACCCTTGCAGCTATTAATAGGTGTGGTTTTGTGACTAGTTTTAGTCAATGAAATGTAGGCAGAAAAGTGAGGGACTCCCAGGAAAGTTCCTTAAAAGGAAGTGCCACCCTTTCTCTTTACCTGTTTCTTTCTTCTGCTGACCTTAAACATCCATTGTTCATCCAGGAGTTTGATGGAGGAGCTGGCCTCGTTGGGGTTTTTGCCCTTGGTTTGGTCAGTACAGGTCTTCTTAAGGTATGCTAACCGGATGTACCATTTAAATGGGACAGGAAATAATGGTACAGTCCCGTTTCAAACAGTACATACAGTCAGCCTAGTCTCACTGGGCTACATTCAGGTGTCAGTAGGCTGACCATACATGTTTGAAACAGGACAGTACCGCTGTTTTCGGTCCCACTTAAAATGGTATGTCTGGTCAGCCTATCATAAGGACAAGTTCCTTCTGCCACATGCTGCTGATTAAGGCAAGTCCAGGCCCAGCCCAGACCCACACAAGGGTGTGAAAACCAGCAGTACGGCTCACTGGAGAGCCACCAAGGTAGCAGGCTTCCAGCCTGCCCATGGTCCTGTGTCGTCTCAGCAGGAGAGCCACCTCTGATGTCTATCCAGTTGACTTGTCCTTTCTGACATAGCCTATTGTTTATCTCCAAGGGACTTCAGCCTTGACCACTACAAGTCCCTCCTTCAGCTGATGAGCCCATCCTGATGGCTGATGGGCCATGTCACATATGATACCCTGGATAATAGGCTTATATAGTGCTCACTCTCTGCCAGGCTTTTATTGAAGCATTTACATAGATTGGCTCATGTAATCCTCTCAGTAACCCCAAGATATTAAAATCATCATGTCCATTTTAGAGATGAGAAAACTGAGGCACAGGGCACATTCATTTCACTTTATGGCATTTTGTCCTAGAAGAGAACACAGGGGAAAATACCATAGAGTGAAATAAACACATACCCTCCTTCTACCCCTATTCTCCCCACCCCCACTGCCACCATAGCTCCAAAATACAGACTGGATGACTTAAACAACAGAAATTTCTTTAACCAGTTCCCTATTGGTTCTTTCCAAACTTTTGATATTATAAATAATACTGCAACAAAACCTTTGTGTGTGTGTAAAATTTTGTCCATACATTAATCTGTTGGATAAATTACTAAAAGTGGGATTTCTGAGTCAATGGGCATGTGCTTTCGTAATTTTGGTGGATACTGCTGCTCTCCATAGAGACTGAACCAATTTGCTCTCCCATCAACGATGTTTAAGGCTACTTGTTTTGCTATAGCTTCACCAACACATCAACAAAGTGCTGACAAACTTTGCCAAACTGATAGGCAAAAAAACAAACTTTGTTGTACTTTACATTGTCACCTGTGTATTATGAGTTAGATTGAGCATCTTTTGTGTATTTTAGGGCTGTGACCCCAGTCTGGGGGTGGGCCACATCCATGGGCCAACTCTTGGGCACAAGGGCTTGCTTCATCCCTATCTCCAGAGTCCACTGAGCCCCATCCCAAGGTATCAAGTCAAATACAACACTTGTTTCCAAATGGCAGCCTTCCCAGGGTGCTATGGCAAAACCAGAATAGCATACTTTCTTGCTTTCTAGTTTCAATATTCTTTCTACTATTAAAATAATACATAACTTAAACTAAAAAGAATATATGAAGGAAAAGTTAAGTGACCATAATTGCCTGACCCAGAAATAAATGAGTAACATTTTTATGTATTTCCTTCCAGTTTATTTTTCTAAGCATGTCTTTGCTTTTGCTTTTGAAAATTGTATTCATTTTTAATTTCACTGAAAATATGGGTCTACATTCTCATAAAAAAGGACAATTCGGCTTTAAAAAGAAAGGAAATTCTGACACATGTAACTATGGATGAACCTTGAGGACATGATGCTAAGTGAAATAAGCTAGACACAAAAAGACAAATACTATACAATTCCACTTATATCAGGTTCCAAGAGTGGTGAATTCAGAGAGACAGAAAGTAGAATGGTTGGGGGAAGAAGAAATGAGGAGTTGTTTAATGGGTATTAGAGTTTCAGATTTGCAAGATGAAAAGAGTTCTAGAGATTGGTTGTGCAACTACTATACGGTACACTTAAAAATGGTTGATAGTAAATTTATGTTATGTGTATTTTGTCACAATTCAAAAAAAAATTTTTAAGAAATTATATAGATTTGCATTTTCCACCTCCCCAAAAAGATAGTACAGATACAGTAAAGTCCCCCACTTGATTATTATATATGCTTCCAGAACATTTTCTATATATAGACAAACTTATGTGAACATATAAAAATACACTGCTTTATTTTGTGTGGATGTGATGTGATTTTAACCTTGATATTGTTGTTCTGTGTTTTTCACTGAACAATCTATTAAGGACTTATTGCCTAATTGGTACATGGGACACAGAGTATGTGTCGGCAGTACAGTATAAAAAACAGACATTTTTGTTTCATTGTTGCACTGCTGTTCCCCTTTTATTGGACATTTTTAGCATTACCATTCTTTTTTTTACCTTATAAACATCCTTAGGCCTCCTTCCTTGAACACATGTGCAGTATTTTTCTGAGGATAAAGACCAAGAAGTATGGCTGCTGGGTTCTAGGGTATGTACATGTAAAATCTCATTACATTCTGCCAAGTGACCTTTCCAAAAAGTCTGTGCCAATTGATACTTCACTAGTAGTGCTTCAGATTACCCATGCCTTACCAACACTTAAATTTTATATATATATATAATTATATTATATATAATATAATATAATTATATTAAAATATAATTATATTATAT
>PVJL010001677.1:0-243618 GCA_004026885.1 Lyroderma lyra | reverse complement strand
TCCTCCTCCTCCGCAGTGAGCCGCCAAAAGGATGCCGCCCCCGGGCTCAGGTTCCTGTGAGCAACCGTAAGTTAAGGGGCGTTTTGAGCTCATTGTCCGAGTACTAAGGCCTTTCACAAGGAAAAAATGTGCATCCTTGCCTTTTCTCCTCCAGTGGAACCTATCCGGTGTGCGTGCGTGTGCTTGTGTGTGCGTGCGCGCGCGCGCGTGCGTGCGCATGTACGTGTGTGCGTGCGTGTGCTTGTGTGTGTGCGTGCGCGCGCATGTACGTGTGTGCGTGCGCATGTACGTGTGTGCGTGTGTGTGTGCGTGTGCGTGCGTGTGCACACCTAGTGACAGGACGAAACACCACAGCAGGGGGAGACAGGTCTCTGGGTGAGAAGCAAATCCAGCACAGAAAGGGGCCACAGGATACCTCCCGGGTCTGCAGGTGACCTGGGAGCAAACGCTGACGGATCCCGTGGCCCGTCCTCCTCCCCGTGCTCCACCCTCACCCTTGTCCCTGAAGTCCGCCTACATGCCCCGCCCGGCCCCGGGGAGACCGCCGCTCCCCGCACCTGACTGCACCCACCGCCCCACGAGCAGAGCCTGGCAGCCACCTTAAAAGACAGCCCTGCTGCTGTTATAAAAACGGGAAGAACGATGAACCCATAGTGACAAATCCTTGACCAGAACCGTAGTATGAAGAGAAGTTCTATCCACACTCTACACATTATGTACCCTTTCAAATTGTTATGTAAACAACACACAAATTAAAGTTTGTCTGAAATTTCGTTGGAGGGGATCTCTCCGTTCCTGCCCCCGCTGCCGGGTGGCCTCCTGTGGCTCGGTCCTGGCGGGGCCGCAGGGAAACCCAAGGAGCGGGGGCAGGGACGCGCGAGCCGCCATCTCGCTTTGGTCACAATGTCCATGACTTCCTCCTGGGGCCAGGCTGGGCAGGCAGGCTTGTGAGCAGGCTCCCAGGGCCGGGCCTTCTGCCCCCAGCCCAGGTCTCCTTTGTTTCTTTCACGGCGGTCCTCTTTTTATTTTTATTAGTATTATTATTATTTACCCTTTCCATCCAGGAAGCCACTTGCATCCCCTCCGCCCCACCCCAGTCCCGTGTTTCCCTTCAGACCCCTCCCCACCCCACACAGCAAGCCATCCCATGACAGTAACAAATGACAGAATAACCAATCCCAGGTCTACTGATTATGTTTACAAGGACGACCTACGCTCTCACAAAATCAAAATGGGAGAGGGACCGGGGGGGACGAAAGGGCCGCAGAGCATCCCGGAGGATTCCGTGCAGCCCTGCAGGTGGCTGCCACCGGACCGCAGCAGTCGAGTTCACGGCCAGCGCGGTCGCTCTCATGTCCAGCTTCTAGATGGTGGAGGTGCGGTCAACGCCGTCTGCAGAGACACAAGTGCACAGTGGGCACAGGTGAGCTGAAACAGTTCCGGTCATGCCCACCTCCATGCATGCTGTCCCACACCATGCATGCTGGGCCTCCCAGTCTCTGAGGACAGACAAGGGCTAAATTCATTCCTTCATACATTCATTCATTCACATACCCACACACTCGACATCTGGGAAACGGCTGGTTTTTTGCCAGAAGCCATAATGAGCTTGGGAACCACGATGTAAACACCCCACCCTCACCCTCTAGGTGCTCACACATCCTGGTCAGAACACAGACATAAACCCACAGAGAGGTACTGAGTGACCACCGCTGTAATGCAGTATGTACCAGGCACGGCAGGAACACGGGGAGAGGCGTGCTTCAGCCACCCTTGGAAAGGAGGGACAGCTTCAGAGAGATAGAAAGTGACTTCTGCAGATGGTGCAGGTAGGAGGACAAAGGAGGAAGCAGGAGAGGAGGAGGGTGGGCTGCGAGCACCCCACCCTCAAGCACAGGTGCGATGGTGGCCATGGAAGGCAGGGGCTGGCGGCGGCCGGGAGGTCTGGGATGAAGGCTAGGGGACAGAGCGGCAGCAGCAGATGCGGCGGGAGAGGCAGGTAGGGGCTGCCCTAGACATGCAGGTGGACCTAACTCGCATCCCTTTTTGGGGAGCATCTCCCTCCCACCCTGAATCTCTCCTGAAGGACTGGGGATGAGGCAGTCGTGACTCTGACCCCTGGTCACAGTGGAGCAGACCTGGGGGATGCATCTGACACAAACTGATCCAGATTCTCTGTTTCAAGGACCTGACGGGGGCAGAGACACCGTAGTTAGACGCTGCAGGCGCCGGGCACCGAAAGATCCTGTGGAACAGTGAGTGTGCGGGGGCCACCCAGGAAATGCCACGTATCTGTGGTGGAGAGATGGTGTCACCGGGCTGCGGACAAAGTGGGGGACGTGCATGCCAGAGATGAGAGGCCATGAGCCGATGGCTGCCTGGCTCCTTTTCAGTTTTCTGGGTCACAAGGGACGATAGGAAAGTCCCCAGAATCAGACCATAAGGGTCTTGTGTATTAGGAATAGGAGCTTGGACATCGGTAGAGTTACCAGACCCAATTTTAGAATGGTTTTCCTGGCAAGGCTGGTGGCAGGAAGACCAGTTAAGAGGCCCTGACAATGGCCCATACGACAAGCGGTCATCAGTGAGCAGAGAGAGGGGCATGGATTAGCCGTCATAGGAGGTGAAAGGGACTGTGTTCAGTGACCACTACATGAAGGCCATGGCGGGGAGACATGACGCCTGCTGATACCCAAAAGTTGGCAGATATGTACCAGTCTAAGCCTTGAGGTCACAGACCTGGTCCATCAGACAGCACCTGGGCAGAACTCAGGTGTGAGAGGGAGTGGCAGCACGATCCAGGGAAATCTGGAGGATCTAAGGGATATGAAAAGAGCTGAGACCGCTGCGGGGCTCTCCTGGCCTCCTTGTGCGTGGTGCCAGGCCAGTGTCTCACCAGCAGGGACTTGGGGGAGAAAGGGTTCTCAACTGAGATTTTGATGGAGATCACTGTAGGTTCGCAAGCAGTTGTAAGGAATAGTACTAGGCTTCCTCTATGGTACCATTTTGCAAAACTTTAGTTACCACAAGATACTGGCACTGATACCATTTACCCATTTTATTTACATTTCCCCAGTTTTACTTGTGCTCATGTATTGTGTGTGTGTGTGTGTGTGTGTGTGTGTGTGTGTGTGTGTGTGTATGTGTGTGTGTGTAGTTCTATACAAATTTTGGAGAGATTTTAAGGAAGGGATGCAAATGCCCCCCTAAGATCAGCCTATGGGATCAGATCATCAATCCCAGAGACCCCCAGATGTGAACTTATAATCAGTATTTTCTACCCATCCTCTGTGGGTGTCAACCTGAGCCTATGCTGGTGACTCTGCAGTGGTAACTGGTCGGGAGAGAAGAACGGGTGTGTGTATGTGTGCACACACACGTGTGCATGGGGTGGAGTGTACAGGCCACTCGCTTGTCTGCACAAGTGCAGCGCACACTTGCTGGGGCCCACTGGCCCACACATTAATGCCCTCCCTTCATATTTGTGGAAGTGGGGGGCTGGAAACCTGAAAATCTCAACTAACTGAACCCCCAGTTGCATTTTCATGGAATTTCAATCCTCTACCTCATCCTCATGGGTGATGGTATTCATCTGCAGGGCACGGACCAACAGCTAAGTCCAGACTCACCATCTATAGCTGTGCCAGCTTGCACTGCACAACTCCAGGGGGTGCCACTCACGTGTGACCATAGCAGGGTTTATAGTTACAGCTTTATAGTTATGACAAATTTCAAATAAATGGCAGAACATCATCTTGAGAAAGCGGAGCCATTTTCTAACTTGTCTCCGTAGCCTCTAAGTCTCCATAGCAACTAGAAGTGGGGCCGTGAGACCCAAGGAGGAGCCAGGAGAGAAGGTGAGAGGAATGGCAAGGGGGTCATGGGTGGCGCGAACCCCGGAACATCAGACAGTGCACCATGCATTCCTCCTCGTGGGATGGTCCACTACAGACTCCATCCCGCTGGGAGGAGTCTTGTGTTTGTACCTGTGGGTACTCCTGCCCACATAAACCCTCTGCAGGAGGAAAATGACAACTAGGCTTGGCACCGAGTCCTCCCGAACACCCTGGGCCACCAGCAGAACCAAACCCAACAGAGCCAGATGAAGGCTTTAAGTGAGGACTCACAAACCCAGATGGCAGCGGCAACCCACCCCCAAGGCTTCCTGGTGGGTCCTGTGGGAGTGGCCTGGGGTGGGGTGGGGGAAGAAGAGATGGATAGGGAAGGCCGAAGAGAAAAGCGGCTTAAGCCTGGCGGCAGGAGGGCAGCAGTTAGTGGAGGAGACTGAGCGCAGAGATGCCAGCACGCGAGGCCGGGCCCAGATGCGTTAGAACGGCCGTCCTGGGATGCGCGAGCTCAGGAACCTCTTTTACTCTGCTTTCCTCTCCCTCGCCATTCACCTTCCTGTAAAATGATGTAACTCACGGGCACTCTGTCCCCAACAAGGTCATCTTCCCTGGCACCAGGAAGGGGTGGGCAGCAGTGGGAGGGCGCATGGCCACTGGGCCCAGCCGGGCAGCCCTGAACCGAATCTGCATTCTCTGCTCAGGGAACCTCACATGGGGCTTCCCACCAGACAGGACGATTGAGAAAATAAAACCACAGCAACACAAAGGCTTAGAAGAGTAATAGGATGAAAACATTAGCAAAACCACAGCCATTCAGAGAAGTCCGCGGTAAAAACAGGAGAATGGGCTAAACCACGAGGCCTTTTGAATGGAAGCCTCCTTTCATAGACAGCATGTGGCATTCTGGGTACTAACGATAATGCTAGTACCTAGCAGTTTGATAAGAGCTTCCAGCATGCCCATTATCTGAGAAATACCAAGCCCTGGGGGGAAAGGCCAGCTCTCCCTGCCCACTCCCACCGGTGGGCAGAGCTCCCCACCTAGCCAGCCCCTCCCGGGGCTGCCTGCAGTAGGCTGAGCTGGGCCCGATGACTCTGGGTCTCGTGCGGGTGGGAGGGTAGGGCTTCTCTTTTGCAAAAAATTGTCATGTACTTCACACACCACAGATTTCACCCTTTGCAAGTGCACAGTTCAGTGTTTTTTAGAATATTCACATTGTGTAAGCATCACCACTATCTAATTCCAGAAGATTCCCGTCCCCCCAAAAAGGAATCTAGAACTCATTAGCAGTCGCTCTCCACTCCCACCTCCCTCCAGCCGCCGCCAACCACCAATCTGTGCTTTCTGTCCCTATAGATTTGCCTATTCCTGGAAATTTCACAAATCCACAAATGGAACCATACACTGTGTGGTCCCTTGCGTCAGGCTTCCTTCACACTCAGCACGGCGTCTTCCAGGTTTACCCATGCTGCAGTTTGTACGAATCGGCGCTCGGCCCTCTTTACGGCTGAGTGAGGTTCCACTGCGTGTCTCTACCACCTTGTGGTCATTCATCAGCCTTTGGGTTGTTTCTCATTAGCCATCGGGGGCTGTGGCCGTGCTAACCCAATCTGCTCATTAGCCGGAGAAGAGGAGCTGGTGGCACCGCCCACCCGCCCAGGGGCACCAGGGATGGACCAGTAATGCTTCGAAGCTTCTGGGATCTGAACGGCCAAAGAAGAGGGCGGCGTTTGCCAGTGCAGTTCCTGGACGGCCGGGGAGGTCCCGGAGGGCGCTGTCTGACCGGCGGCCCTGAGAGGCCTCCGGCCGCCTTCCGCTGGAGAGGAGCAGAGGCTTCCTCTGGGCTGCGGAGAGCCTCGCACGTACACGGTCAGGTGGGTGCCGCCCCTGCCCTCTGCTCTGCCCCTGGCCGAGCACTCATCTGCCTCATTATTTGGTCTCACACTAAGACTGTGTTCGCAGGGACTAGACATCTAGAAGTTTCCGGGTAGAAGGAATGTGCTCTCTGGAGCAGCAGCGGATGGTCCCTCTCTCCCCACCGCTGCCAGATAGCATGGGTTTTGGCTCTCGGTGTGCTCTTGGCCCATCTCGGGGGTGGGTGAGCACATCCAGACTGGAGAAGGCTATTGGGAAGGGTCATAGGCGGCCTCTCTGGACCTCCATGACTCAGAGCCTCCATGGACATTGGCAGGAAGGAGTGGACATCGCTGCTCTGCCTGCCAAACATCCCCAGGGCTGGCGGCAAGTCCAGGATGGAGAAAGGCATCCATTTAGTACCAGGAGGGCACCAAAGGCCTCCTGGGGCCGTTGTGATAATGCAGGGCTTCAGACCAAAGAGAGGGTGGGGGTAACCTGGCTGCTTCTAGGAGCTCCTCATGGGGCCTGAGCGCTGCCCGCCACAGGCACCTCCAATTAGACCATCCCTGTCACATTGCAAAGGACACCTCAGACGGCTTGGGACTCCAGGAGTTGTGGAAGCCATTTGGAACAGGGAGATATAAAAACAAGCAGGATTTTTGTTTCAGAAATTCTGTTTTTAGAGCAAGCTGGGATGTGCTTGGAGCAGACTGGGGGATCCAGTGCCGAGAAGGAAAGAGTCCAACGCCGTGGGGGGTGCTCCCACGCAAAGCCCCGGCTCGTGTTCCCACCTCGGCCAGCTCCCGTGTCTGGCTGGGACAACCGCTGTGGTGGGATGCCAGCGTGCACTGGTGGGGGTGGGGCAGGGGGTGGAACCTCTGGGGAAGGAGGGACAGCACTTGTCTCTAGGTCCCTTGGACTCACCGGACAGCAAAGGAGGAAGAGCGGGGTGCTGTGGGGCGCTGGGTGTGGTGTGGCTCCCTGTCCTCTGCCTTCCCCTCTGTGTGCTTTTCTCATCCCCTCTGAGCTGCTGCCCAAGTGTGGACAGCAGATGCTCGTAGCTGTCCCAGATGTGCAGTAATATGCAAGGGGGACAACACTCACCTCCCAGGGCATGCTCCGTCATACTGAGGCACAAGGACTCCAGCCTGTTGTTGATGTCAGGTTCAGTCACGGGAAGCTGGAATTCTGCAGGTGACAAAGGGTTATGTCGGTGACAGGGATTCTAAGAACAAAGAGAAAGTATGCACAGTGCCACTTGACTCTACCTGCCAGGGCTTCTATGCCTCGCTGAGAGGACTTGTGCAAGGAGGGCATGTTACACTCGGGTTCAGCCTACCTCTGAGTCAAACTCAGAGTCCACCATGAACATGGGCGGCTGGAAGGAAACTGATGACTAAAAATAGTTGGTTATTGTCATAGTCTCTCAGTCTTCTGCTCAGAACCGGCCAGTGCCTTCCCATTAGAGTTAAGCCAACCTCCTGTCATGGCCTGCTAGGGCCCACAGAATCTGGCCCCTTGCTTCCTTCCTGCCCTTGTGCAGCTCTCCTCTCCCCTTCAGTCCACCCCAGGCCCTCTTCTACCCCAGGGCCTTTGCACTGTTGTTCCCTCTAGCCCTGGACATTTCCATGGCTCTCCCTCTCTCTGTTGTTCTATCTCTGGCTCTACTGTCTCCTTAGAAAGGACTTTCTTTTTTAAAAATGTATTTTTATTGTTAGACTTATTGGGGTGACATGTGTTAGCAAGGATTACATAGGTTTCAGGCATACAATTCTACAGTGCATTGTCAACTTGTTGTATAAGTTCACCACCTAATGTGACTTCTTTTTCCATCACCATATATTTAGCTTCCCCCCCTCCTCTCCCACCCCCTCCCCCTTCTCCCATCCCCTCTCCACCTGTCCCCAAATAAACATTAAACTATTGATAGAACTTTCTGTTCATTAGAAACGAACAGATCTTTTCTACCCCCACCCCTTTATTTTTCTTCATACTCGTAACTGTCACAACATCTGACATAGTATGTATTTATTTGCTGCTTCCTCTAGCTGAATGTTGACTTCATTGAGCAGGACTTGGCTCTGCTCCTGGTGCCTCGACCCAGCTTGGTGCATTTCTGCTTTGTTAAGAGGAGCTGGAAACAGAAACCATAGCATGGAAAGCGCTACATCTGAGTCTAAGACCCAGTTCCCCAGTGGGGCTCAGAGAGGCTGAATGACCCATCGAGGTTAGCCAGCTAACTAACACAGAGCTGGGACCAGAACCCCTGTGGGTCTGTCCCCAGAGCCGGTACTCTCTTGCACGTGGCAGCTACTGTGGGTGCCCTGCCTGTCACACTCGGTCTCAGGCACTTGGAAGGGCTGAGATGTCTGCTCTGCAGGGTCCCACTGCCCAGGACAATGCTGTGAACCTTCTAACCACAAGGCCCCTCTACCGTCGGGACCCTCCTTATGTCCCCAGGCTCCAGTCCTTCCTCCTCCTCCAGTGGGGGCACCTTCTCTGCCTACTGGGGTCCCCAATGTCAGCTTCTCCCCAGTCCCTCATCCTGTGGAACTCTTGAGCATCCTTGACGAGTCTGGAAGCACTTTTCAGACAGTGACATTGCTTTCATATTTCTCAGAATCTCCCATAATACCCCACCATGGCCTTCAGCACATGTGTCTGCTGAGTGATAAAAAAAAAAAAAAAAGAACCAAGAAATAGAAGGAAACTCTGACAGCTAAGAATTGTGAAGTCCTATGGAGAGGAGGCAAAGAACCAGCACTGGGAGAGGCTGGGAAGCCTCAGTACTGCCACTACCACCGTAAGTGACCCTCGGACACTTGTCTTCTTTGGACTCTAGCTCTTGTACCCGTAAAGGATCCTGTGTCCCAAACATCAGGCCATTTCCCCGCTCCTTCACCTCTCCACCAGCGGGTGCTTGGGGCCGGGGTTGGGGATTACCAATGAGATTGGTGGTTTGGTGGGACAGGAAGTTAAAACCAATGGCTAAACCATTTGTTTTCCTTGATTAGTTATATATGTAAATATTTTTTGCAATCTGTGTTCCACATGACCCGTTCATTCAGAGGCAGATATCGTTTCCATTATTAAAAATTCTCAAAGAGAAGGTTAGCAAAATGGATCAATATCACAGGCACTGGGGAGCAGATAGGGTTCTTTCTGCCACTAGTTCCAGCATCAGTGGGTCTGCAGTACAACTGGGCCAGATCGTGAGTGGACAGGGGCCAATTAGGCTTTCAGGGAAGCTGAGAGGGAGAATGCCAGGGTCTCCCCCACCCCCACCCACTGGTTGCTCTCAGAGTAGGGCTGGGGCAATTAGGCAATCCAGAGGGAGAGTATTTTAGTATTTTCATCCATTCATGTGAAAATCATATGCATGCAAAAATTAGCAGCCTTCAGGCTGTGAAATCTATAAAAGAGAAACACAATTTTATATATAGCCAGTTAGCAAATATGAAAAAAAAAAACACTCAGCAATTATAGCCATCCATATGCTCATTGTAAAATTTAGTTTACTCTCTAGCATTTCCCTTTAAACAAACACTGTGGAGAGATTTGGATAAATAAAGATGCTCGACATTTGGAGAGAAGTGTTTCAGCTGCAGGATTTCTTGCCAACACACAGCAAAATGCCATTTTTCCAAGCCTGGGATTGCGTGTTCCAAAAACGGGGCTGAGAAATGCGGGCCTCTCTGTTTCAGAATCTCCAAACCTCAGTGGCTGCTCTTTTAGGTTGAAAGTTGGCAGGCTTGCTTTTGATGCTCCAGATCTTCCTTCTGGTGTGCTGGGGAGTCATGACCCCCGGCCCCTCTCAGAACGGCTCTGAAAAATTCTAAGTCTTGGGAGAAACCCATATGTTCCTACTCCGAGTTTCCTAATAGTGTGACTTTTTAATTGTGTATTTGATAAAAACAGATCTGTGGCACCTTCCCGCACACACAAGACAGAGGGAGACCAGCTTGGGTAGGTAACAGTTTCCATCTCAGACTAGGAGCCCTCAGCCACATGGCTTGGTGGGCAGAGCTCTCCAAGTCCCACAGGCCTACAGTTACCACCAGGTCACCTCATGCCATGGCTCCTGTAAACCCAGAGGGCTCATCGCAGTCACCCTGGGCTACCTGCTGTCATGGACCAGGCAGACGTAGTTTCTAGTCTTCAGTAAAGCTAAAAGGAAAGAGTCCCTGTAACTGAGCCTTCTCTGCTGTTGCCCAAAGCAGGCCTGTTTCTTCAGCTCAGATGCCATCTCTGAGTACTAGAAATTTTTCCCCTCACCATCAGGCCATTCCAGTGTTGAGTGAGGTTACCCAGTTCTAGGATGCCCAGGGTCTCAGCTGACCTAGGACTTGCTACTTGTGACTTTTCAGAAGTCCCACAATTACAGAGCCTAGTGTCAAGAAGATTCTGGAAGGGAGTAGCTGCCCATCCGTAAGGAGTTACTGCCCTGTGGGCCCATGTGGCTTTTCCTTGCAGAAATAGGCCATTCCTGCTGAGTTTCCTGTTTGTGGCACCCAAGGTGCAAGTCCGCATCTCTCTCAAGGCAATGAGGCTGAGGTAGGAGGCCAGTTTCTTTAGGACTTTAGAATAACTTTGGACAGGTTGGGCATTTTAGAAAAAAAATCCTTTAGGAGCTCACTTGGCCAATGACAGCTGAGGCCACTCTGTTGAACAACTAGCTAGAAAGGCTTTGAAAATCTGGTTAGGTGAGAGGCGGGGTCGCTGGAGGGGAGATAATGGGAAAGACGACGCTGATGAGGAAGGGACGCGGGAAGTGGGACCCAGATGGCTGTGACGAGGGGAGTAAGGAAGAAAGGGAGTCAGAGCTGGCAACCAGGGAGCACGGGCGAGAGTGAGCAGCGCGGGCAGGCGAACAGGGCCAACGCGGCAGGCCAGCCACGGGGGAGTCGCCCCCCGAATCTGTGATGGCTTTTCTCTGGTGGCCTTATTCCTAAATCTGCAGAAGCAAATCCTCTGGGACCCACACTTCCACTAAAAAATAACAAGCAGAACATGGTACAAGGCAATTGTGTACCATCTTGCCCCTGAATTTGACTTTCAGAGGCGAGGTGGGGGCACGGGGCACAGGCCCAGCCGGGTTCTTGGCTGTGATCTAATTGGCTCATTTACCAAGCTACCCCCCCCCCCCGCCCCCCCGGTTACCCGCCAGCAGGGCTCATCAACTTGCTTACAGAAGGCAGGGAGCAGAAGTGTACCAAGGACTTTCAGTGGGTCCCTATTCTGGTCCCTGCCTCTGCACGGCAGCCCCTTCCAGCCCCTGGTGGGCCTGTGCATGCTCCTTAGGGGACTGGCACACTCCCGTCCCCTCCCCCTACTCTTTCAAAAAGCATCTCTCTGAGAGGAACTGGGGAACACTCACTCACACTAAGGAGGAAACAATGACAGCCTCGAGTGCTGTGTCCCAGGTCTGCAGGTTCTAATGGTGGAAAACTTCTAATCAGGAGCTGGTGCAGAGGGGAGGTTTGCTGTGAACAGGTATGTCACACCATGAGGTGACGCCTTGGAAGGCACCGCCTCATCTAGTTCCGGTACCAAGGGTGGTGTGCACGTGGTTTTGTGCACGGGAAGGATGAGACCCCAGAATGAGGATGCCCCTTCCCCGTGCTTTTCCTTTGGAGCATGCTTCTGCCCCTCTGCCCTTTCCCTGTCAGGCCTTGCAGGTGGCCACCGGGCTTCCCAGTGTTGCTGCGGGGCTGCTCCTAATTCCTCTCGGATGGGATCCCAAGGGTGGCTGAGCCCGGGTCAGCAGGGACAGATCGGCTTCCGAGATAAGGCATCATTCTGCAAACAGTTCCCAAACTAATTTTCCAGTTGGGGAAGCACCCCGCCTCTCTGGGAAACGTGACCCCTCCCGCCAGCAGCCACACTTGTTTTCAACTCAAGTCACCTCCCTGGTGAGTGTGTCCGACGCTGCTCACAGAGGACCAGCTAAGTGCTTTTACTTAGCCCAGAGGCCAGCGAGAGGCAACCATCACCCGTGGCCCTTCTGGCTTGTCCTAGGGAACACCTAAAACCTGCCCCCGTGGGAATAAAGTGAAAAACCACCCTGCCATGGCCTCCCAGGGGCCGCAGAGTCTGTACAGCCAGAGGAGGGGGGCGTCCCGCAAATCAGAGCGAGGTGACTGATCAGTGGATACACAGCTTTGGAGCCGATTCTAGCCCTCAGCCTTTTCTGTGTTCTTTGGAGATATTTAAAGTCTTCCATCATCTTAACAGAATTATTTTAAGTTAACAGAATAAACGCTCCTTTAGCCGCACTGTAGTCTTCAAGATTTGCATGGCTGGTTTAAAACGGATGCTTTGAAGACATCTCGTGGCCAGGAGGAAACCACAGTGTGGTCCTGCAACCCGGTCTCTGAGCAGGTCATTTTGGGTTGGTCACACATTTTGTGTTCACTATTACTACTGCCTGTGTAAAGACAGAAGCTACTTAGCTACTTATTACAGTCTAACCTCCCCCTCAATGCCCACCTTGTTAACCAGCACATGCTGCCTTGAGGGGCAAGGCCATCTGCAGAGATGGGTCTGGCTCATCTCAGAGACCTCGTCTCTTGAGAACGGGCCTTCGGGCCTTCGTCTGGGCTTGGCGGTGGCCATGGGAGGGGCTGCCCTGAGAGGGAGGAGGCCTCCTTGGGAAGGAGGAGGGGTTCTGACAGGGACCCGCAGTATCTGATCTGCAAGGGCAGGGATGCACTTGAGCCCTGGGCAGAGGCTGGGAGGAGCATCCCCGTGCCCATAGCGGGGACTTCTGCAGCCTCCATTCCCTTCAGCGAGGGATCCTGGCCATGGCTGTGCCCCACCTTGCCCTTCCTAACCATGTTCCAGGAAAAGCCACCCAGCCTGGGCTGAGCCTGCCGGGCAGGACTTAGGAGCGGCCCCTGCCAGGTGCTCACCATTGCAGTCAGGGAAGATGGAGTAGCCCTGTCGACATGCCTTGGCCGTTACTAGAGACGCTGTGATTCATTAGGGCCTTGCTGGAAGTGGGTTTGCAGTGCTTGGGCAAGAGGTTAATTAAAAACAATAAACCCCCAAGGGTTCCAGATTCTAAGTCCAGTGTGCGAAGCACATTATTTAGAGGCGTGCAGGTAAACACCAGGAAAATGGAAAGCTGTTACAAGTAGCTGCCTCCGGGAGGTGAGAGTGTGGGCCGGCAGGAGGGGGACGTGAGAGGGACAGTCACTTGTCCTCACAAGCTTCCGAATTAACTACAGGAACAGGCTTCACGGGAAGAGGGTGGAAATGATCTTAGGGTCTCAGGTGCCCTGAGCATGAGCGCTGCTGTACAGCAATGGGGAGCAGGGAGGGGACACAGGGACCGATGGAGGCAGCAATGGACCTTAACGGTCCTTCTCCAAGAGGTGGCCTAGCTCTTCCCAGTGAAGCCGGGAACAGGCAGGAGGACTGAGGACTGGATGAGAACTGTAGGGAGGGAGAGAGAGGTTGGAAAGAATGGAGAGGGCTACCTGTGCATTACTACTGAGGGAGAGAGGCCGGCTGTGCTAGGGCCCCCCAAGGCTGTAGTCTTGGGGCTGAGTCAGGGTGGGATATTCAGGGTCAAAGAGCTCCTCATGCCCAGGATGTCTTCAAGTCTCATCCAGATTCTCTTTTATAGGGAATGGATTACATAACATTCTACAACACAATAGGTGCTGGGACTAAATAATAACTCAGGGAGAAGCCCTTCACAACCCCCAAATTTTATCAGATATTTCTTCCTGGTTAGAAAAATAGGCACAGGTATAAAAACGGAGCAAAGGAGCTTGAAAACAAAAGTGTGCAAATACCTAAGAGCTCTGGAAGTCAAGAAGCAACTTTAAGCGAGCATCCAGGCTGTGTGGACACACTTATCCCAGTGGCCCCTCACCATCCTGCCCCCCCAGCCCCTGCATCCCGCCTTCCCTATGGTCCTCCATGCATGGCCTCCTGCTCAAAATTCCCCAGAGATTCTCCATGGAGAGCAGCTGAGGTCTGAGCTTCTTGGTCTTGGATTCATTGTCCCCACCACTGGTCGCACTCTTTCCAACGCCCTTGGTCCACCCACTGCTACTTCCGCCGGGCATGTGAGTCCAGCCACAGCTGCCAGAACTCATCATGGCCCTCTGTACCACGGCGGCAGTCTTGCTCCCTTCTGTCCACTCTGCTCTTTCCACCTCTGTTCCTTGAAGCTCAGCTGCAATTCCAAGAAGCTTCCGTGCCCACCCCAGGCCGCAGGGACATTTCCCCTCCTTAAACTCCTGTAGGACTTACTGCACCCGGTGCACGTATGGCCCAGGGTGGGCATTTTCCTACAGGTACACACGTCTGGTGTACCCGTCTAGAGGGTCATCTAGGTCGGCGCAGGAAATAATTGCTTGTGTGGCTTTGTGTTCCTTGCGGAGTCTAAGAGGTCACTGTCTGCATGGAGAAAGGGCGCAAGCATTTGTTGGCTACACCCAATCCTGGCGACCCACTTTTTGGGGGGGTGGTACAAGGTGAAACTGACCTGAAGTGCACCAGGTTGCTCTTTAACCAAGTAAAGGAAAGATGGCCGGCCCAACGGGCCAGACCGGCGGGTCTCTTAGCGTCAACACCGTCAAGTTCTCTCTTTCTCTGTCTCACTCTTCATACATCCCCTCATCCCCGGCACATATGGAGCCCGCCCCCCCACCAAACAAAAAGCCCTCCAGTGTAACCCATCTAGAAATAAGACAAGTATCAAAAATATCTGCCAGACTGCAACAACTCCGGGGCTCCTTGTGCTGGCTTCCGGCCAAGCAGCGCTGCGCGAGCCGGCCAGGCAGTTTAAAAAAGGAAATGCTTCCCTAAGCTCACCAGCGGGTGCGGTGGCAGTTGAGGCTAAGCATCTTCCGGCTGGGTTCGCCGGGGCATCTATTTTGACGTCCTAGCCTCCCCTCTGCGTCCGGGGGGGAGGAGAGGGACAGACCAGGTGGCGGGCCCTACCTGGCTGCTGGAACATCAGCATGTTCTGGGGAGAAGTGTGCACGGGCAGAGAGCGGGTCCTCTGCACGGAGCTGTGCGTGCGGCTCGGCATGCTGTTGCTGCCCCCGGGGTTGGCAAACCAGAGGTTCTAGTGAGAGACGCCAAAGGGAAATCCATTAGTGCAGACACCCTGGGGGTGGGGGGCGGGGAACAGAACCCCGAGCCCGAATTCAGGAGACAAATTCCCTGGGGAGAATTCTTCACTACCTTCTGGAAAAGCGCGTATGGGCCAACTACCCATCTGCTTATTTATAGAGAGGGAATTTAGACTGCATTCATTTTATTCACACGCCCCCTCCCCAGCCCCAGGCTCCCTCTCTAGACCTCAGTTTAGTCTGGACACCTCTGTCCCTCACTATCTCCACAACTCTTTTTATCCCTTTTGTTGCCTTTGCTTTTCCTATCACTTTTCTTGGAAATGAGGGAGGGGGGAGAGTTCTATAAACGTTTGCAATGAAGAGCACCAACTGTTTCAGGGCTCTCATTTGATTCTCTTTCTGAGATTCTTAAAATTTACTACAAAGCAAGGGGTAGAAAAAAGCACTCAGCTGGCAACGAGCTGGCACAATTGAGCATGTGTGTTTATTATTACATCGTGTCCCAGTGGTGACTTCCTCTCGAACCCTTCCGGGGGCTGCCCACTTCGGTCACAAGGTGGGGCTTTCTAATGCCCTGTGCTGCTTTCCTGGGGAGTGAAGCCCGTCTGTCTTGCCTAGAGCTGTCTTTCTGTTTTTTAAACCAATCTGTCATCCCTAAATTTCTCATGACAATCCAGAATTTCAGACCCTCCCACCCCAGTCCCAACCTATAGAGCCTCACAAAGCTGGGGGAACACAGATGGAAGGCCTTGAGAGGGTGGGGAGACAGGGCTAGAAGGGTGAGGAGCTGTGGGACAGAGGTCAGCTCTAAATCACACAGCGAGAACGTCTGGGCAGGCTGGCCTTGGCTGCCAGAATGTTTCCACTCTCTGGCTGGGATTCTCCACCACAACTGGGACCAAGGATGGAGGCAAATAATAAACAGATCTTGCATTTCTTCCTATAGGTCCCCCTGGGCAAGGCCCCCAAGGTTAAAGTGGTCCCAGAGGCACCCTAAGCAATGCCCCCTGAGTACAGGTGCAGCTGTGGCCATGAGGAACAATGCAAACAATGCTAGTTAGCGCCAAGCATAGGGACGACTGTCCCTCCGTGTAGCCTCCCTTGGCCTCTCCCCTCACCTGGGAGTCATCTGCAGGGACATCCTGACCTTGGCTGCCCACCCTCCTCCCGGAGCAGAACAAACCTGTCTTCCTTGTTTCATGATGGTGGGGTTGGCTGCGGCGTTGCGCTGGGTGGAGCTGACGAACCCACTGGTGCCCAAGAGGCCGAGGCGGGCAGAGGGGACATTCCGAGAGGGGATCTGGTACTGGCGTGGGTTCCGTCTGCCCATGCCTCCGCCCACAGAGCCGGCCGTCGGGAGGGAGTTGGACTGCCCAAAGCCACGACTGTGAGAGCAAACAAGAGGGGAACGAGAGACATCAGTCCCGTCAGCCTTTTCCAATCCCCAGGCTATCAGTGGGATGCCTCCTAGGGATCCGCTCATATTTTGCTGGTTATGAGGCCTGTGGGGGTCCCAGGGGCTCTGGGCCAAGAAAGGACAATGATTAAAATGACAGCTAACACCTGAGAGCAAATATCACATGCAGCTTGTGTCACGCCACCGTCCTGGCACTTTTACATTGAGTCTTCACTCCGAAGTAGCACTTGATCCACTTTTAGAGCTGAAGTAAATCAGCAAAATAGTTTGTCCAAGGTCACACAGCCAGCAGGGGGCAGCGCTGGGGGCCAGACGGTTCACCAGCATGCTCCTGGGCCGGCTTCCAAGCTGCGTCACAGGGCCCAGAGCACGCACATGACTGTCAAGGGGCCACACAGCAAGAAAGCGGCAGAGCCGGCCCAGTGCTCCTGCCATCACGCCACAGTCTGCTTCTGGTGTGTGCCTGAGCGGCCGACTCGGAGAGAGTGGCCGGAGAGCCCATAGGAGGTAAGCTCCCCGAGAAAAAGGACAGCGTCTGTCCTCATCACTCCAGCATGCTCTGGGAATGCAGGTTGAACGAATGAAAGAACCGACGAGCCTCTGCCATCATGCCGCCTCTCCAAATGGAAGAGCTGACCCTGCCTCTGGGACTCTAACTCCAGGGTATGGAGTAAGGGATGTGAGAATGGAGATGGTTGTGCTTGCAAGCGCTCTGGACCTAGGGCACCGACTGCTCCCCACTGCTCAGGCCCTCCCTGCGGGAAGATCCAGAGGCTACGCGCTTCCCCTGGGCCCACGTGGGAAGGCTGTTGGAGACTCCGGCATTGCACTCGGACGCTCTGCTCCCCATTGCTCCTGTGACCTCATCGCCAAAGAACTTGTCCTCTCTAACACGCCTCAGGTTCTGGGAGGGTACACAGCAGCCAGCAGGGTTTCAGGAACCAGCACATTCTTTCCAAGAAGAGTCAGCTTTAGTCATTCACTGATGTTTAAGTGGAAATGCTTTACCTCCGATGGCCACAAGATGGAACAGACTTGCTTCTCAGCCACACAGGGAAGGTCTGTACCAAACCTGTGCGGAGACTCCGGGAGACAGGGCTGACGCAGTTGAACTAGTTGAGGAAGATGGGGTGCGGGTGGGCCCTGCAAAACAGTCATTTCCTGAGAGAGAGAGTCGTGTGTGTGCGTGTGTGTGTGTGTGTGTGTGCGGGGGGGGTGGGGCATCTCAGCCACAGTTGATCTCAGAAAATGTTTCTGTTCTCCCCGGAATTCCTACATGTCCTGGGGAGACTGAGGGCAGGGAAGAGAATTCCACTGTGAGCTGGCTGCAGCTGATGTCGGGGCTTGTGTCTTTCCATGTCTGGGCTTTTGTGGCCCAGGGAAGGTTTCCTGGCTCATTGACATGAAGTGACAACAAGGACACTCATGGGTTCTAGGTCTCTTTAAAATCTCATCCACTCTCCCTTTTCTTCCCCTCTTTCTTCTTTTACTAAGGTTTAAAAAGCTTGATTTGAAAGCAGAAATTCGAGCAAGGAGGGGTAGAAGTAGCTTCACATGATCAAAGTAATCTCCTTTGGAGGAAGGACCATCTGAGTGATAGGTGGAGATAAGGATAAGTCATTGCTGTTTCTTTAAACTATGAAAACTAGGCCTTTGGTTTTGGGAGTCAGAATTTTGGCCACCTGGCAGATGATTCAGTGTTCTATTAAGGCTTCTCCTTATTTAGTGCAGATGGCTTTTTTTTTTTTCTCTCATTTTCCTTTTTGGTTGGATTTTAAAAAACATTACTTCATATGCAAAATACAGTCGTCAATGAGTGATGCTAACATGATGTTGCTTCCAGGAAGACAACTAGATTCCTAGGCAATGTAACGTGGGCAGAGGGCTCTGTGACCGGACACTTAGTCACTGGAGAAATGAGGGCCCGACGCACTCCTAAAGTTAGGACTCATGACCTGGGTGGCACGTAGCTGGCAGAGCCCGAGACATTTGGGGGTCGGGGGAGGGGAATTTGGCTAGACCATCTTCCTAAGGACCCTACTGTGGTGTCCTTAGCTGGTTATTACAAAGCCAGGCTGGTTGAGCACTGCCACTGCTGTCAACCACTGCCAACACTTAGATTACTTAAGATCACTTGGCTAAATGAAATAATCAATCTTCCTGGGGAGAAAACAAAGTGACAAACGCAAGTTTTCATTTTTCATTCTTTTGCTCTGCCCATCTGTGTCTCGCTTTCTCTGCATCTCTAAATCTAACCAACTGATTTCATCACCTTGAAATGCATGAAAAGACTGAATAAGAACCAATTTATCTGGGATTGGTGATAATTCAAGTAGGGGCTGGGCTACAGTTACCTTTGTATTATCAGAGAAACAGGTCTTCAAAGCAAATTAATGTATGAAAAGATCCCAGAGGTAATAAGTAGGAGAACAAATTGTTTTCTAGAGATTTAGCAACTTCTAATTGAACATCTACAATTGATGATTGAATTCATTCTTATCTAATCAATGAAAAGAGGTCCATGGAGACTCCAACCTGGCAAATTGGCAGATGCTGGGTTAGCACAACACAAGCTACGAGCATCAGAGATAACACTCTAGAGAAGTCAAGGTTGATGGCAACACAGATACGAACCAAGGGCAAGACAGGGCAGACAGAGGCAGGGAATGACACTTTTGGGAGGAGCAGCAAAAGCTTAAAAGCTCTACCTATACACCTTCCACTTCTAAATTCCTTCTTCCTCTTGAATTTGTCTTCCAACAGGCTGGTTTGCAAAAGGGGTCTGGAACGTCTTCCTCTTACTTGGGAGCAGTGTAATGTTGCTCTTACAAGAGAGAATGCCTGGGAAAGGGGGTGAGCCCCAACGAGGGGGCTGAGGAGCAGGCCTGGCCTTTTCATCTGGGGCCCTAGGAATCCTCAGGTACAGAAGGGTCCAGCTCAATCCAGCAGGGAGGTCCACCCCAGAGGGTGTGGGGCCAAGGAGCTCACTATAGAAAGTGCTGCTTGACCTGCCCACCTTTTCTTCTGCACATGGGCCAAGGACCATGAGAGCTCCCTGGCATCTGTAGTGGTAAGGAGCACGGGCACGGAAGCCGGCCTGCCTGGTCCAAACCCAGATGCCACTGCCTACCGACTCCTCTGTAAACTGGGGTTAACAGTAGCTCCCCGACTTCATATGGTGGTTGTAAGAATTAAATGTACTAATATTTTTGAACTAGTTGGCACATAGTAAGTGTCAATGTTTGTTTAATAAACAAGTATTGTATATGCTGGAATATGATAACACTAATTTTTACATTAATTTTTAATAAAGACTTTTCACAGATTCCAAATGGCCTGATCTTGCTTAAATAATATAGTGATTTTTCTTAAAAGCATATTTATGCAAATAAATGCCAAAAATTTTTAACAACACAGGCAGAGCTTCTATGTATGCACTGAGAAATGAGTTCAGAATGTTTTAGGTGCAAGTGAAAAAAATGGTTATGAAGTTGGACAATTAATTTCATGAACTCATGCTAGAAAAAGTGCTCCATACCTCATTGTTGAATGAATATCACTACGGTCACCTTTGAAGCACTCCCTTTGGGAAGCAATGCACTGACACCAGCGCCTAGTCCATCCACCCTTCAATGCAATTTTGGAACTCTTTTTCTGGAACGACCATCAGAGCTGTCGTCATTCCCCAAATCTGACCATTAAGTTCATGAACTTGCCATCGTATGCTTATGTTGGCAGCACTGTACAAACAACTCAGTAAGGTGTCATAACCTTGGCAAAGTACAACGACAGCTCTGATGGTGATTCCAGAAAAAGAGTTCCACAATTGCTTTGAAGGGTGGACTAGGCGCTGGCATTGGTTTACAGCTTCTCAAGGGGAGTACTTCGAAGGTGACCTAGTGATATTCAGCAATTGGGTATGTAAACTTTTTCTAGGATGAGTTTGCGAATTTAATTATCCAACCTCATATTTATCTGCTCATGTTTAAAAATGTAAAATAGAATGTTGATTTCCCCCAAACTCCCTGTCATTGTTCAAGGCTTAACTCCAGTCCTCCTCTTAATGCTTCCTTCAGATTGTCACTGTAATACACCTTTAATATGCAATTGGATTCCTCAATTTAAAGCCAGATTAAGGTAAAGGGTTCTAAAGTACACAGAGGCTTATTTTTAACTGCATCCAAGAAGCTGAAGTACTATGTAAAATCAAGAATGGTCCTGCTCCACACTCTTAGATTGCAGCTCAGACCAAAATAGACTAGCACTGGGCTCTTCACCCTGCCACCAACTATAATTAGCTTGTCTGCAGCTAGAAGGGAGGAAAAAATTGCACTACCACTTACGCTGCAGATAGAACAATTCATTTTCATCCCTTCAGAGCCCCTTTTGGGGATAAACCACCAAGTGCTCTGCTGGCATTGATTAAATCATACCCACTCTCCCCTTGATGCCCCTCCTGACTCATACCGGCATTCTGACAATACAAATTGAGTTATAAAAGACCGCATTCAGCTCTTCCTCTGGGAATGTTCTCTCATACAGTCTTTTCCCAACCCCACCTGTTTAAGGAATGTGATTTGAAACCTGCCCGAGGTTGTCCTGGTGACCCAGGAAGGATGCCTTGCCTTGTTCTGCCCCAGGAACCCAGGCAGGCAAGAGGCACCTGGGAACCACCATGCACTACAAAGAACGAAATCCCAACATACTTTCTTTGCTGTCGATATCCTGATATGTCAAGAAGGGTTTTCCGAGGGAAAGACCGAAAGAGCTTCTGCACCTGCTGTTTCCATGACAACAATCTTTTTTTCTGCGTCTCTGTAAATGCCTGCAAAAACAAACAGGACTTTTTAATGGGTGACGCAGCCTGGCATTAGAGAGAGAAACATGCAATTAATAGCAGGAAACATCGGCGTCCCTGTGGTTGCCTTTCTTTCCCACCTGTTTCCAACCTAGTCCAAACAAAAGTCAGGTTCGTTGGCGAGCTGTGTGTACTGAAAATTCAAGTGATTTGGCAATGGAGGTGCCTGGTAAGGTACGTGCATTAAGCTTTTGATAACCCTCAGTGTGGGCGGCCTTTTGGCAGGTCCATTCCCACCTTCCCTTTCCTCCTGACTCCACTCTGGGCTCTATTTATTAACCAAAAATAAATTGCAGAATTGATTGTTGACCACTCTGGCTTTTGCAGGCTCCCTGCATTTTCATAATCAATGGAAATGCTAAACCACTCCAGAAATCAATCTGCCTGATGGTGTGTGGACACCCTGGCGTGGTCTGCTGGGCTTCAGAAAACCAAGTGCAGTCTCTGTGTTTTGGGGCTTGGCTGAGACTTCTCCAGTTCCAGGGCTCCATGCCCTACAAAACCCCCAGTGCACCCATCTGAACCTAAACTTTAGGTGAAGTTTAGGATAATGGGCAGATCTGATTGACTTCACAAGTCTTTTCTAGGAAGATTGGTGTTTGGAGATGTTCTGCCCTCTGACACACTATCATCTGTATCACGTGTCCTTTTGTGTGCACCAAGGGAAGGACTGTCAGGGGTTATGAGTCTCTGTGGCAGAGACTCTCAAATTTATCATCTATTCTAACACTCTCTGAGAAGACCGTTACAATGCAGATTCCTGGGCCCCTTCCCATACACCCAGACCATGACATAATAGATCCAATGGGTCTCCAGGGGGTTTGCGTTTTAAGTGTGTGCCCTGGCCATAACTTGGACATGGGGAGTTCTAGATGATAATTGCTTTGAAGGGTGGAATATATAGGAATGCAATATAGGAATCCCTTCTCAAGTACTTAGACCTGTGGTTTACATGCTGTGGGAAATCCACCAGATTTGACTGATTCATATTAACAATCATGGAGATAACGCGTCCAAGTAGTTTTGTCAATAAGGCACGAAATCCTTGAAGTAGCAATAAACTATTACGGTACTATTATGGGTTCCTCCCATAAAGGAAACAGATTTCTTAAACAGAGAAAAAAACCTGACAGCTTAATTTTCTCCTGATGACATTTAATCTTTAAGGACCTAAACACAGGGGAGCTACATGAACAAAAGCAAAAAGACATTAGTTATATTGCAGAAAAGTTATTGACTTGCAAACCCCTTTCTCCTGGGTGACCTTAGCCAGACACCAGTAAGGATATTCATCAAGGAGGACCACCAACCAAGGGACCCAGTACCCTTAGACAAAGAGGTGCAGACCTCCCTTTAAGGTGGGTGGCAGGATGGTCTTGCGGCTAAAAGGTGATGGTCTTGCTGGTGATGCTCGGTGAGCTTGCAACCACACGAGGATCTCTGGAAGCGGCAAAAGGCGAGCATTTCTGCTGCACTAATTAATTAAGGAATGGACAGATTCTGCTTTTGATTGGCTTATTCGAGCCAACTATTAAGCAAGGACACAGATGCAGGTGTGCTGGTCAAGAAGACTTGAGGAGGGGGGTCCAACCCAAAGGGTCAGAGGAAGGCTCTGAATGCACACGGGCAGGGTCCGAATACCCGCACACCCTTATTCGAGTTCCTCTACCTGTGACTCAGTTCTTCCTAAAAACCAAGGCCACTAACACCTCCCTCGAAGGGATGCTGTGAGGGTTATAGGAGATAACACATGAAAAGCTCTTAGAATACTTAGAACATGCCTGATGCTCAGCAGAGATCCGATATGTGCTGCTCAGACACCAAACTAGATTTTTTTCAGTTGTACCAATCAGTCTTTGGGGTGGTGGTATATGAGTGTTCATCATGCTTGGTATTCAACCATCAACTCTAGCCCCAATAAGTGACTTCAAGGTCCCCAAACTGCAATATTGAGCTGGTCTGGAGCCAGTCCGAAGGACAACTGGCCGGAGTTTCAGGTGACTAAGGAGGAAATGGCTCACTTTATAGATGTGTATTCCAAGTGCTCCCAAGGACCCTTGTTCATACATGACACTTCCATGGTGACAGAGAGCTTCCAAAAAGATGGAAATGTGACACCCCCACAGAGAGGTCAGCTCATTCACCCAGCACCGGGGTGCAGGTAGGAACAAGCCCCTTCGCAGTGCCGAGTGCGGTGGCTGGTTCTTCTCAGCCCTGGAAGCCACAGCTAGGAGGCAGGGCCAGGAGCTAACTCACGGCGGGTCAGGGTGACTTCTGAACGACGACCACGTGCGCCTCTGCCATCAGCTTGGACGGCTGATACCTCACCTCAGCCCCCTACACTGGCAGCTCTGGGGTGGGCTGGCAGCAGCTCCCTCGGGGGCTGGAGAGGAAGGAGGTTTCCACCCCACAGACCGCCCAGACACAGCCGGTCAGCCACTTCCGAGTCCTTTGTCCCTGTCAGGCCCAGACCAATAAGTCTGTCTGGAGGAAGATGTGTCCTGTAGCTTTGGTGGCCAGATTAAAAGCCTCATAAAGGGTACAAGAGCCTATTTTTCTAGAACCTTCTCAAGACAGTGAGGAGGCAAGCAGCTTGGGACTGTAATCCATGATGTGAAGTGATTGGTCTCAGGTACAAAATTCAGAACTTTGCTGTCATTTCTATTTCTATTCTAGGGGGTTGGTCCCTCCATCCCTGGGGAGGAAAGAAGGTGCCTTGGAAGTGTCAACACCCCTCCCGTTGGCCCACGAACGGCCCACGTGTGCCGTGACAGGGAGTCCTGTCTGTCCAGCCCAGGCTCAGCTTCGGCCAGGGTGGCGGCTGTGGGCCTCGCAGGGAGGCCGAGTGCTGCACACACGGAGGAACCTGGGGCTGTGCAACGTGACTCCGACGCGTTTCCTGTTTCCCATCTAAAATAATAAAAAGTCTCGAACAATGTTTTCCCTTCCAAAGCAGAGTGCAGGCCCCTCCATTCTGACGTGAATTTAGGCGCAGACTCAGTGTGAGCTCCTGGCTGCCCGCGACCCCATGATCGAGGGGCCCCTCCGGCCAGCGGGGCCTCTGGCCAGCAGATGCGGTCACACGGCGCCGTCTTTGCACCGAATCACGTGGGCAGCAGGGGAGAGGAGTGGGGAAAGACACAGAAAGGAACCAGGATGCCCCGGGAGGGCTCACACGAGGCAGGAAAGGGGGAGCATCAGGCCGCAGTGTGGGGCCGGTGTAGACCCGCTAGGAAGCTGCACAGCCCAGCGGAGGCAGCTGGCAGACTCGCAATTTGCCTCATGGGCTCAGCCGACTTGAGGAGAGGTGGAAGGCAACTTGTCCTCCAGTATCTTCAATCCGGAAGAGCGGGCATGCACGAGGAGGCAGGGTTCCTGTTTGCTTTTCCAGAAGTTTAAATGTTCCTTTGATCGGTCCCTCTCGAAACCCACCTGAACTGTCCTCCTCCCCAGGGAGACACAGAACTCTCTAAATCAGTGGTTCTCGCCCTTCCTCATGCCGTGCCCCTGTAATACAGTTCCTCATGGTGCGGGGACCCCCATACAATGATTTTCGTTGCTACTTCATAACTGTCATGTTGCTACTGTTATGCATCGTCATGTAAATATCTGACGTGTGTTTTCCGATGGTCCTAGGCGACCCCTGTGACAGGGTCGTTCGGCCCCCACAGGTTGAGAGCCGCTGCTCTAAAGGCTGTTCTCTCTGCCTGCAGTCCTCTGCCACGAAGACTCCGCTTGTCGTTCAGGTCGAGACGGAGGCAGTCCCTCTGAGGAAATGCCTGTAGGCGCCGGGTAGGTGCCTGCCTCTCATCTGGGCACACAGGACAGCCTCATTCAAGGCTTTATCATCATGTATGTAATGACGTGTTTTCCTTTTGTGTCACTCACTATCCTCACACAATAAGCTGTCTAGCCAGGGCCAGGACTGAGGTGCTTAATAAATATCTATAGCATGAACGAGTTCTAAAATTCGTCCTTGTGTTCTTGCCTTCTCTTTTTTCTGTTGCTTTTGGCTGGTCCAAACAAGTACAGGGTTAGGACTGGAAACAGAAAAGGGGGAGCTGGGGGTTGGGGGAAGCACACACACAAGAATTCACCCAGCAGAAATGAGCATTTAGGGGATGAGGGAGGAGTGGCAGGGATAGAGACCCAGAGGGTGGGTGGAGTCAGGCCACGGGGCCATGGGGGCCCAGAGAGGTGACCACAACAGCAGGCGGGCCTGTGTGGCAGCTGGGAGGATGGTGTGAGGGACCAGACCTCTGCACTGGGTATCCCCTATCACTGGGGCTCACGGGACTCCCGGGGTTCTGGCTGCCACCAGGGCAAAGGTTAGGAGCCTTGGAGGCATTTACCATCTCACTCTCATGTCAAAATGCCAAGAAAGACCCAGTGCTCCAGGTTTACCTGGTCTAAGTTTTTTAAAGCCTTAGACCTGTCTCTGTAACTTTTTGGAGGGGAGTCATCCAAGAAGCCACTGGAGTCCTGGATTTGAGACACAACCGCCTGTCCCCACATGTCCCTCAGGGCAGCCGTGCGTAGGACCTGCCTCGCTTGGCTGTGAAGACTGCACTTGCTCTGAGAGTCTGGTAGGCACAGCCGCTGCCTGTCTTAGTCCTCTTTCAAAAGGACACATGGCGAAATGCCATGCCTAGAAAATGTCACAAACCAAAAGACAGCAGAATGATCACCAAACCACACACAATGTACGAATACACACAAACGCACGGTATTTCTTCCGCACACTCTTTCTCCATCTCCCCTTCAATTTTCCTTGATCCAAAAGGCAAATGGTTTCAATACAACATTTTTAAAAGATCTGAAAACATCAAGGACAGGACTTTGTGTTAACTACTCAGGCTTGGTCACTCAGAGATTCTTTCCGAGTCAGAAGTTTTTCTCAGGCATTTACCCTCACAACAGAGCTCAGTCTAGATGACTCTTTGGACACCAAATTAATACACAAGCTGTGTTTGGGTTTGAAGCCATCAGAGTCGAGTTCTGCCTGAGCTGTTATGAATGATGTCTACTCCTCAAATACAAGTTGCTGGAGACCCAAATGATCCCATCACAGGAACTTGAAGAACCATTTCTAAGCAAAAAGAAAAAAGCTTTGCAAGACTGTCACCACTCACCTCGTGAATTAGACATTTGTCTATGAGCTGTAAATAGGAACTTATATTTTCCTCATCAGGTCTGGAGACCAAGAGCTGTGTGCACACTGTGAATTAAAAAAAAAAAAGGAAGATGAGTCAGAAAAATGTACACCCATTGCAACCTCGAGGCCTGCCTCCGATTTCCTTTCAGGACCAATATTTTGAGAGGTATGTGTGCCTGTGGCTTCACGTAAGGTTTACAAAAAAGGCCAGGAGGCTCCTCATTCCACTGAAGTCAAAGGCTCCGTTACCACGGGCACCCCCCCTCCAGAAGCCCCTTCGCATAATTCCTGGCATACCGTTCTATATTAAGCCTTTTGCAGTCCAGCCCAAGACAGAAACGCTGGGAAAGGAAGAACCCAGCAGTGTCCCGAGCTCTATCTTTGAAAGTGGCTCCTTTGAGAGGGAGTTCAAAGGCATCCAAGACCATCGGCCTTATCAGAGAGCAGTCTGCCTGATTTTATGAATGAACGGGGTGCCTCACGTGGAGGAGTCAAGCTGGCCCATCTTTTGGGACGTGAGGTGTGTGGGGCGTGCACATGAGCAGGAAGCCTGCTCCTCAGTCATGGGAGGGTTATTTCTCAGAGTGATACGGGAATTTATACTTAGCCAGGTTTACCTACACACCAGGTAAGTGCTAATGGAGCAAGTAGACTTAGTCTGAGGGTGGTGTACACACACTCACTGGGTCTGTTGTGGCCATGTTAGTGGAGCCCATTCTGCTCTCATCCTAAAGGTCTTCATGCTCTGATTTGGATGGGAATGTTTACAAGGCCCCAGTGGAGATGAATGGACAAAAGACGTCCATTGGAAGTAAAAATGCCTGGCACTCCGTAGATCAGTCTTGACACCTGGGCATCACCACGACCTTTTTCCTCTCCCTAATCCTGCATAACCAGTCTGTCACAGAATCCCACTTAAGCCATGTCTCTGCACACAGATTTTCAGTACAGTATTGTCTGTAATAACAAAAACTTCCAGACCACCTCAATGTCCATTCATCGGGTCCCTGCTAAATAAAGTATGGTTTACCTTTTAAAAAAAGAATGAGGTGGTGCTAGTGTACTGATAGAAATATTAAAAGTATATAATGTAACAGAAAAGCTGTAGAAAAATATGTAAACAAGGCCTGCTGGTGTGTAAAAAGGATACTCGTGTGCTTGTATCTGATTATCAAGTTTCTGAAGGGACATTTCAAACTTGTTTACAGTGGTCCCCTCTGGAGAGGAAGATGGGAGGGCTAGGCATGGGTAGGGGTAGGCCGAACAGACGTTTGGTTTTAAAGGGGACACAAAATAATGTTCCTGCCCTGTTTCAAATGGTACTTGTGGTCAGCCTACTGACACCTTGAATTTAGCCCAGTGAGACCAGGCTGACCGTATGATAAGTACCGTTTGACACGGGACATCTGGTCAGCCTAGGGAGGGGGCTATTTGTCACCTTTCACCACTTCATTTAGTTTTGATTTTTCATGTTGAGCATGCATTTATTCTAAATTTATTTGGAAGTGCTTTAACTTTATAAAGAAGCTGTGCCTGAGGAGTGCTGGTCTCTCAGGCAGAGTCCACCATGGGTCTTGCCGCAGGGAAGGTGGGCGAGGCACCGTCTGCTCAGGTGCTGCCCCCTCAGGTACTGTCCCTGTGTGGCTTTTCACCCCTGAGGTCACCTGTCTAATCCCACACTACCAAGTGACCACTTGGGGGTGGGGAAGAGCAAGGAAGTGGGGGAGGAGCCAAGGACCTACGTTGGCCTGCAGAATACTGGCATTTCAGCTCCAAGGAATGCTAAAAGTCACCCCTGCTTAGCCAGGTTTCCACGGATTTAAGTCTTTTTTAGGACATGTACCACAGGGAGTTTCTTACTGCAACTAGAAGACCATTTCTTTTGATAAAAACTTGATTCTTTAAAATGGTCTGAAATATTGGACAATAAAGAAGGAAAAAAATAGTTTCTCCTTCCCAAAAGAAAAGTGCAGGCATTCACTCCATTTTTAAAATAACCAAGGCTTCTTGTGAAGCACCCATCCAGCACAAATATCCAGCAGTGGACACTGTCAAGGACGTGCGCATAAGGGTCTGAGCCACGAGGGAGGCACAGGGCCGACCAGGGAGAGAGTGCTGTTGCCCAAAGAGCCACGTGTGAACTCTACGTGACCTACAGAGGCACACACGGCATGGCTGTGGCACCTCGTGTGGTCAGTGGTCAGAGCTGACTGTAGCCCGAGGGTCCAAGGCCCAGGGAGCGCTCTGCCAGGAGGGCCCAGCATGCCCTGATCTGAGGGAGTGGGAGAGAAAGGAGACGGGGTTAAGGAAGAGGTCTTAGGGGTCAAAGAGATCCGAGTTCAGCTCCAAATGCCTTAACCTCTCAGACCCCTACTTTCCTCATCTGTACAATGGGCTAATGATATCGACTGCAGACAGTTCATCTAGCGCCCAGGGCCTGGTAGCTCTGGTTATGGTGTTGAGAGAAGAAAAGGGGAGGTGGGAAAAACAGGCTCTACCTTTCCCCATGACACGTGTGAACTGCCCAGGGAGATCTCCCTCTGGCAGGGGGGCGACGGCCAGCTCCCCGTCACAGCTGCTCAGCTGGTGTGGCTGGAGCCCGCCGCTGGCCCCAGCGGAGGTGCTGGCTGTGCTGCCAGTGGCTGTGGCACTGTCTTTGCAGTCGGGACTCTGGCCCTCGGGGCCCATCAGTGAAGGCGGGTGCGGGGCCTGGGGCTCCCGGTGGCGAGCCTCTGGGGTGGTGCTCGGGGAGCTGTAGGCCTTGATGGGAGTCAGGATCATCTGGTGCAGTTCCTGGAGTGGGATGCGCAGGTTGCCCCCCTCGATGATGTCCTGGATGGCCAGAGGGAGAAGACTTCCATTAGCATCAGGAATGGGGGTGGCCCACCTCCCCTGCCCTGCCTTGCCCAAGACAGGACTCATGGCTACTGGTCCCTTCATCAGAACATTCTTTGGAAAAGCTAGCATTTTAATCTGATCATTCTAATATTAGCCCAGGTAGAAAACTTGGGAAATATAGACATGAATAGTGAGGTAAACGTGCATCACCTAAATCCCATTTAGAGATGATCACTAAAACGATTTCGGTCCATTTCCTTCCCTGGCTTCCTCAGTGCCTTTCTGGAAAATGCATTTTTACAGTTTGCATTCACACGCTTCAGAAGCTATATAACAAAGCTGAGTCATGCAGTGGCTTCCTGTCCTTTGTATGATTGGTTGTGGATGAAGGAACCTGATCACATACACCTTTGTTTAGTCCACCACACAGGAGACAGGGTAGTGGTGGTGATGAAAAGTGCAGACTCTAGGATGGATGCTCAACTTTGAATTCTGACACTGCTGTGTGACCTTGGGTAAATGACTTAACTTCTCTGTGCCTCAATTTATCTGTGTGTAAAATGAAGGTAACAATAGTACCTGCCTTATCAGGTGGTTGTGATGATGTTAATAAAGCTGCAGGTCAGTGTCTGTTACCATGTCAATTTTTTTTTGTTAAATTAACAAGTATGTGTTGAGTGTTCCCATGTGCCAGGCACTGAGCTAGGCATGGGGAAATGGTGGGACCAGCCTTTAGGATTGTACCACAGGGAGTTTATGTCCTACCATGAGATGAACCGTTGTTGTGCTAGAGACTGAGGTCGGGGCTGCTGTGAGGGGAGGCTGCTTGAGCAGGTGGCGTTGGAGCTGGAACCCAAATGAGCGTGGGCAAGAGGGTCCTGGCAGAGTGCTCCAGGCAGAGGGTGGAGCAAAGGCAGAGGCATTGAGGTGGGCATGTGCCTTCAGCAAGGAGGTGTGAGGTGGAGCAGGTCGGATGAGGAGAGAAGGGTAGGAAACGAGATCCAAGGGAGGAAGCATGGGGCCCTGAGCATGGAGGCCCGTAGGCGGGGGCAGGGATGCAAGGGCAATGACTGGGAAGTCAAGGAGCGTGTCATGTCTTGGAAGGATCGTATACATGTAATATACACATGTACTATAATGCATATAATTGTATGAAACAATATACAACTTTACAAGCTGGATACTTCTGCACCTGCAATTTGATATACTGGGCATTATTTATTAGAAAAAGGAATGCAAGTTGATTCTGACAGACTTTTATCTATGTGCTAGATGCTCACAGAGCAGCAGAAGAGGCTCAGACACTGGTGGCTGGAGGTCGGGGCCTGGGGGCGGGGGCTGTGGTCTTCCCTGGCACGCCCAGCCCTCTTGCCACAGGGCTGCCCAGAGCTTATGCAGCAAACCTGGGACCCTGGAAGGACACTAACAATCAGGGCCCTGATTACTAAGGTAGATTTAATCTTCTGAGAGCCTGGAATAGCAAGGACATCATTTTAAAAGCCTGAAGCATGAGTACCAATCCATTCCTGGGATCCTCTCTTTACCAAGAAAAATTGCTTGATGATGTCAAGGAAGACAAGCACATGAACGTGATCATTTCTGCACCCAGACTCTCCAATCAATCAACTGCAAAGAGGAGACCTGAGGACGGCAGCCTTGGACAGGTGTGTTTCCACTGTGGACAGTGAAACCCCAAGAGCCCCTCCCCATCGTTGGCAGGAGCCTGCTTTGTTTGGGGGATGGAAGCAGGGTCTGAATTGTGCCTTCGCCTCGTTGGCACTCGGGGTTTCTGAGGGAAGTCTAATGCTAAGTAGCCACCAGAATTGTCTCAAATCCTGGCCAGGGCCACTGTCCAGCCTACTTTAGGGGAAAAACTGCATTTTTCCTTCAAAGCAGAGGACTTCAAAGAGGCTGCCCGTTCCTTGTAACCCTGATGGATGTGGCCACGGTGAGCCTGTCTTGACAACCCTGATGAATGAGTCGAGTGTTCCTGATCCTTTCCCGTTCTCCTGCTGCCCGGACTAGACCAGCCCTTTCTCAGCATCTGATGCCATCATGTGACTGGTTCTTTGACCTTGGGCTTGGTGATCTGATCAGGGAGGGCACATGGAGGAAAGGTAGCTGACCCATGCCAGGAGAGCACCTGCTTCCTGACCCAACTATGTGCCGACAGGGGATCCCTGCCTTGAGGTCCTCCAGTTCCTGCCCCGGACCGAGGAGGGGAAGGGAAAGGAGAGAGGAGGGGTGAGGCTTCCCCACGAAGGCACGGCTGGCAGCCTATTTGGGGGTTGCACACATCCTGTCCTTCCATCCCACATGGGAGCTACGTCAGGGCGGGGGCGCAAATGCATGCTTGTGGCACCATCACCTGCCACCAAACCCTCGCCTGTCTGGTTATGGGGCACGAGGGCTTCTGTAGTTAATTAGCGATGTGGAAAGGACATTTTGTTATGCTAAGAGCTGAACTCCTTCAAACAGGAAACGTATTTGCCCCAAGTTCAAATCTTCTCTTACTTTACTGGGGATAACCACACCAAAAAGTAAACCATAAACAATGACTAATGTTAGATACTTCCTGAAAGTATAAGGGGGGGACCCTAAATACCAGAATTATCTGCTGGAGGGTGGGGCCCTTGTAGTGCAGGCTTCCCCTGGTAGGTGAGTGTTCTAGGAGCCCGTCTGCATCAGCGTACCAGCTGGCGTTGTGAGAGTCTGCGTCTGGCTTCAGTGAATTTTTTTTGGAGACTCTTTCAACGTGTTTGCCCATTTCATGATGGTGATTTACATAAACAACACGCAGCATGACAACACACCTGCCCACACCACTTTGAGTGTTTAGCAGTATTTTTTACCAAAAAACAGCATGACCCCAATGTCCCACCCTCCCTATTCACCCGATCGCACCCCGAGTGACTTTGTTTTGTTTCCCTGAATGAAAAAAGTCCTCAAGGGGAAGCATTTTACCCGTGCAGAAGAGGTAAAACAAAAAACAGCAAATACATTAAAAGGCATCAAAATTGAATTAAAAGGCGGTGGAGAAAGTGTCTTGATAGGTGTAATGCATCAAATAGAAAGTACTTGAGCGTGACTGAAGTTTAAAGATGTAAGAATAAATACATGGTTTCCAATAAATAAATTTCAGGGTTTTTTTGTGCCCTCCCCCATGTGTAACTTACCAGGAATCATGCAGAGTTTTGACACCTCACCCCCCAGATTTCAAGCCACTGTCTCAAAGATAACACTTAGCTGCCAGCTTCCGTGTTGTGACACAGACCATCAGGTCACATTCCCGACTCTTCAAAATGAATTCCAGAACTCTGCACTGAGTGCCCACATTGAGAAGAAAGGTCGGAAACTGCCCAAATGGGCCTCGTTTCAGTGCCCTCAGCTGGCTGCTGGAATTAATTCTCCACGTTGACAAAAATAGGGACTCAACCCAAATCTCTATTGATCCTGACGCCATAAATATAATCTCCTACATTATCAACACAAAGAGGCAAAGCGAAGCTGTGCATTCACTACTGTGCCCAGTCAAGGGGCTCTCATGAGAGCAGGGCTGGGCGGGCCGCTCCACCACCGCGCGGCCGTCAGCCCGGGGCGGCCGTCAGCTCGGGGCGGCCGTCAGCTCGGGGCGGCCGTCAGCTCGGGGCGGCTGTCAGCCCGGGGCGGCCATCAGCCGGGGCCGGAAGGACGCCACTTACAGACCAGCCCAGCCCTCCCGGCCTGGCTGTTTTAGGCCTTGCTGGAAGACTGGTTGAGCCTTTTGCAGGGCGTGTAACGGGTAGGCGGTGGAAATCATCTGGAAGGGAGAGCCGTGACAGCCAGCGACCCCAGCACACGGGCAACTGTCTGTGGCCCCATCCTTCTCTTTGTGGGAGAAGGACTGGAGTTTTCACACACTAGACAGGACTCCTGCATTATTTAAATCCATTCTCTCTCTCTCTCCTTCATTCACCAAATGTCAGCTGAGCCCCACCGGCAGCCAGGCGCTGTTAGGCACTGGGGAGCTAAAAACACATCCAGCCCAGTCCTTGCCCCCCGGAGCTCACAGTGGCCAGGACCCATAAGGTGCGAGTGTGCTGCCAGGACAGGGGGTGTATCTCCTGTCTCCATGCCAGGTTCCCAGGCTCAGAGAGCGGTTCGGCTGCACAGTTTGGGAGTCAGTTAAAAAAGAATGGTGAATAAAAGCATGTGGAAACATTTTCATTATTCAAGATAAATGTTGAAAAATCTGCCCCAGTGACCACTCCGATTGTTTCCCTTTTCCACCACATATCTTGAGAAGTCTACATGTCCTCAGCCCACGGCCTCATCACCCAGTCACCCTCACTGGTTCATGGGCTTTGGATTTGGTCTCCTCTCGGCTCCCTGAAATCCTCCTTGTTATGGCTACTGGTGACCTGCTGATGGCCAGTTCTAGGGGACAATGTTCAAATGTGACAGGTCCAATGGCACCTAAGCCCAGGCCCCCTGCAAGTGCCAGGACTCCTGGTGACTCTTCTTCACACTCGCGGCCACTGCCTTGACTCAAGGGCCCACCAATGGACTGGCGATAGGCTGCTAACGCATCTTCTAGCCAGCACTGGCCCCTTCCAGGTGTCTCTCATTGTCACTACAGAGGGATGTGTTTCAACCCACGAAGACGCCTCCAATGGCCTTGATGGGGACACTGATCAAACCAGACTGAGGGAGTGCTGGCTACACGTCTACCTGCCACCATGCACGTCCCCAGCTACCGAGGCCAGGAACCACGTTGTACTCACGGTCAGCCTGCAGTGGACGGGAGAAATCTAGTCCAAGGCAGCTGCTTACTGAGTGTTCAGTAAGTGAGACAGCTTGTCTGCAGCGACGACTGACTGTGAACTAGCCACGGGCGGGGTCCCAGCTGTCTCCTTAGAAATCTCTAGGTTCTATGTGAGGTAAGAATGCTATAGGAGGTGAGAACATGGTGACAGCATCTCCAACAGCACGATCAGCTCAGGATATCTGGGAATGGCTGAGAAATGGCTGATATGAGTCTGTCACTGGTGGCCTAAGTGGCAACAGGTTGTGGACAACCCCTCCGCCTCGAAGAACATGAGGGACCCAGGTCCCAGAGAAGAGAGAACAGAGCCAGGGGCTGAGTCCTTGGTGGATGCTAAGGGGAGATTCACTCCCACCCCCAGGCCATGGCTCCTGAAAGGACAAGCACACAGGTGTCTGAGCTCAGTGCTCTGGAGCAAGCTCAGCGTGGTAGCGTGACAGACACAAGCTTTCCTCCTCAGTAAGTCACACCGAATAAACACATTACTGCTGTCCTCTTGCCCATTAGCTGCCCTCAGACTTTGTATTCCATCTGTCATCGTTCTAACTTTCCCATTCCAGTGAATCGGGGAGGAAGTGTTTCTGTGGAGTCAATATTGTTCCAGGTGTGAGATCTGGGACACAGAAAATGTCACTGACTTATCACAGGTTACAGAGGAAGTCAGGCACGTCAGGGCCACCATGCTACCTTGCTGCCCTAGTGTTTCCACATACAGGTGCAGCCCAAGGCTGCCGGGAGTGGAGCGGCCCTCTGTTTCTCAGGGCGGTGCGCTTCCTCAGTGACAGAGAATACGGATGAGCTCCTGAGGGGTGTTCCAGAAATAAGGGGAGGGGGAGCCATTCTTGCACCATAACACTTAGCTATCTAATCCTCATGCAGAATGTTTTCTGTGTTTCCCACAGATCAGGAGAAAACTGGGCTTTTGAATGTTCCGATAAAATGGTTTCTTATGTGAAAAATGGCAATAATCACTCTGTAGGACGAGCTGCGTGGTAAAGCAGGTAGCATAAAATTATGCACAACAACAATAACCTCGAGTGCAGTTGGGTAGGTTACTGTCATTTGTGATTCACTACCTACGAACAGGGCTATCATCATGGATGTGCATGTGAGTAGCCTCTGTTCATCCATCCAGAGGTTTTAAAAGCCACCTTCCTTAATAAAGTATACATGCATAGTCTATCAATATGCACTACTTTATGTTTTATGTACTACACATTCAGCATCACTTTATATTTGGCATGCAAAATTATACACCCACTTTGTGAGTTAAAAAAAAGCCTCCCATTGCATGAAAATGGTTATGTGCTCACAATGCTCTAGCCCTCCCGACCTCAATGCTTTGCTCATTTCCAAAGGCATGCTGGGAAAACTTGAAGAGGTCACTGCTCAAGCTGTGCAGGCAACAAATAACTGCACAATCTCCCACCCCGACTCCCAACAGCAGTGCACAGAGTCCCACCTCCCGGACATACTGCGTGGAGAGCAAGGCCTGCTCTCCTTTGGACTTCGGATGAAATAAAAAAGTCACCAAGTCCTAAAAATGACATCATTACGAGAATGATGTCTAGATGAAAAGGCAGGACGAGCATGTGCTTAGGCAGCACGGCAGGGACAGTAGCAGCTGATAACAGCTTTTGACACTGGAATGAACTTTTTCAGCATTCGGCAATTTTGAGATGGTTCCAGTCAGAATCGTGGGGACCCATTCTGTGGTTAAGTTCAAGTCTGAAAGTGTTCTCTGGAGGGCCAACGACATCCATCTGCTAAGTGATGCTGATCCCCTCTGTCAAAGCCTGGAGCACACCTGTTGGTTTGAGACTCTGGGGGCAGCTTTTCTCAAAACTAGATGCTCCCCCGGGTGGACAGCAGGAATGCAGCACATCTGCATGTTCCCGGCGTTGTCGTGTGAAGACTTCAGCCTCCTGTTGCTGGGCTGAACCCCTCACTGGTCGCTAAAATGTATAAATGCACATGACCGCACGTCCTCAGCACTGTGGGACGGCCGGTCCCGGGCTGCCCGGACCCGGGGCATACGGGAGAACATTGCAGCCGTCGGGTTACACGGAAGCACGAATGACCGGGAGGCCTCACTTCAAATTCGTTTCATTGTCTCCTGACTTTGCTAAGGAAACAGTGTGACTCGTTCTATGGGCTCTGACAGTGACACTTTCAACGGAGCAAGTGTCGTTGGTCCATTTGCTGGGATGAAGGTGGAAACGTTCTCTCGCCCAGGGGTAACTTACCCTTTCCAAAGACTTCAGGAGGTTTTGCCTTTCTTTGAGCTTCTGGATACTGATAACGATTTTGTGTCTTGCACCTTTGGTAACATTCTGTAATTAAATAAAAGTTATATTTAAAAACATGTTTAAGAATCAGCTTAGAGACTCTCAGAGGCTACTTAGTACTTTTGTTCCTACATGTTTGCAGACTAGTAAATATCCATTTTTCTCTCTTTAGTACCTATTGTTATAAACCTCTTTTTACTAAATATTTTAACTCCAACTGGCTCCATCTGTGCCTGTATCTGTTGGCTTTGACTTTTTTTTGGGGGGGGGGGCGAGCCAGAACAGCTAATCACCCCACCCAGCATGAAATTTCTTCGTACGAGTAGTCTTTAAAAAGTGTTTTAAAGTCATACACTGTTCTTCTCCAGGTGTTATCATTTCAGTGCCTCCCAGGCCCCTGACGGTTCTAACCCTGTAGACGCTCATAGCTTTCTCAAACCTTTCCTGTGTTTCCCATCTTGAAAAATGTGAAGTCCAGTGCTGGTCTCATACCATACAGGTAATTTTTGTCCAATCACAGCCCTTCTTTGGTTCCCATAAGGAAAACTTAAATCTATAATTCAGTTGTCACTTCAGGTAAATAACTAGGATTCACACCCCGAGTTGTGGATTTTATCTTCTTAACTGTGTAGCAATGGTTAGTCTAAGGATCTATTTTAACACTTGCTGACTATAGGTACTGCAAATTTTCAAATAAGAGGTCCTTTCTCAAATCAGCTCTCTCATACAAACTTCTGGTGACTTCCTGTAACTATTCATAGACTTCCTCTTAAAAAAAGGAAAAGATGGGAATGCCATTGACATCTGCTTTACTTAGAAAAATTAACTGGTCAATTGACAACTGCACTCACTCTCAAGATGAAGCACTGGGGGCATATTTCTGTTTAGCCTTGACTTTGAGTTCAAGTGAATAAAATGACTCTGAAAAGTTTGTGCTGGCCTCTGACTTTGCCCTCTGTGTCAATTATGTCTTGTTTTTTTCTCAGGTCAAACAACTGATGACTAAGATTTTTTTTTTCTCAACTCTGACCCAAACTAAAAAATGCTCTTACAAACAGTTCTCATCAATCCCTGGGATCTCAGGGAGCAATGGAGATGAAGAAAGCAGTGGGAGAAGTGTTAGAAAGTTGAAATTAGTGCCTTTGATTCTCAGAGAATGTGCAGTGACTTTGGGTTTTGTCTTGCATCTCAATGTTCATATTCAGCCAGGCCTGCAGAGGTTAACTGAGGGTATTGAATGTGCAATGGGAATACAGTGATCTGCTGGGAGGTATGTGTCCAGACCAGCTATGCCCCAAATGGTACAATTTCCTCTTCCTGCAAGGGAAGTACTATTCGCTTGTTCAGACCATTAATTCTTTTAAATCACTGCTCAAAGGAAACTGGGGTCAATTTGAAACATGCAAATAGCATTCAAACAAGGGAAACAAAGACGTCGGTCAGATCTATTTACTCCAGCCCAGCGGGGTAGGAAACATGCTCAGTTTCGGAGGTTCTTCGACTGGCCTGGCCCTTGGCACCCATACTTGGGGAAACAGGGCTCAGGAGGCAGGAGGAACTTCGTCCTTTATGGTATGCAGAGGGGAAATGAAATGTGAGACCTGGAGCAATGCCATTCTCAATGCTTGTCCCACGTCACTGAAGGAAGTTAGAAGAAAAAAATATGGTACAGCTTACTCCAACCTCAACTAAGACCAGTCTGAACATGCTTGTGCACAAGTGTTGGGAAAGGTCTGAGCCATGACCTGGTGCTTTTACTCCATAATTACTAGAACTTAGTTGATCTGTAACCAGCCAGGACAATACAAAAGCAATCTACCTGTCATTCCTGTGGTCACACAGAGGGAGGGAGGAGGAAAGGAAAGCAAAAGCAGAACACAGGCTCTTTGAGGCCTTGGTCAGATATCACCTCTTCTAGGAGATGCTACTGATTCCTCCCTAGCACCTCTGACCTTCGTGAGTGCACCTATCTCATTCTCACGTGCCTGTGGTTAGCTACTCGTCTTCCCTCTCCTACTGGACGCTAACGGCAGGAGCCGAGCCATACTCACCACGCAATCAATGCACCCGGCAATTCTCAAAGGCAAGGTACTGGGAGGGGATAGATTTGGGTCCCAACAAAGTCTGTCTTGAACTTGAACTTCTTAGGGAATGGAGCCCTGAAACACATACCTGAGCCTCCAGCTGGCACTCAGTGAGGGCCATCATCTCCTCATAGGTCATCTGGGAGAACAGCGCGGCGTACTTGTGCAGGCGGAGGCTTTTTAACCAGGCTGGAACATCTGTGGTGCAAGGTGTGCAAAGATGGGGGGAGAGATGGAGAGGGAATGGGAAGAGATGATAGAAGATGTGGGAATAGAGAAAAAAAGAGAGGGTGATGGTCAGAAGGGGCAAAAAAAGAAAAAGAACCTTTGTAACTACTTGTTTAATTTTGGCAGCAAAATGGGGATGCAGACGTCTGGGTCTGGCCCTGACATTCTTGGTTCAGCCCTGTTGGGCTCCCTTACTCCACCTTAGACCAGGGCATTGCTACCTTAGGGTCTATGCACTTCAGGGCATCGAGAATTCCCTAAAAGGGTATCTCAATTTGTGAATATATAGGTAGTTTTCTGGCAGAGAAACATTCATAGCTTCTGTAAGATTCCCAAAGGATTTATGACCCCCCCCCCCATAAAAAATGGCAAGGAATCCCTGCATTAGCCAGACTGCTTCATTACTGATTTGGAAAGAACTAACTTAGAATTTTTAAAACTACATATAACACCTCTTCATCCTCAAGTTTCTAAGTTCAGCGATCGCCTCATGCTGTCTTTGCCACTTCAGTGAAAGAAAACCAGGCAGCTGTGGACCCCCATGGGTGGAGTCACTGTCATTCTAGGTCTGATCTTCTGCCTTCCTGGGAACAGGGTATTCTGGAGTCCAAAAAGCTATCACGTGTGTGTGTGTGTGTGTGTGTGTGTGTGTGTGTGCACGTGCACACGCACACACGATGATCATTTCTCCAAGCTATGGAATGTATCTGGATGTGTCTCTGACATTTTCTTTGAACCTCAACCACAAATACATCAAGACTTGAACAGTCCAAAGATTGGGTAAACCATAGGGTAATTGAAATTCCAAATGTATCCAAAATCAGAGCCAAGTTTGGGATTCTAGAGTTAGAAAAATTAAATAGTAACTGTATTGAAAATCCACAGGAGAATTGTTACCTTGCTAAGTACAACCAAAACAAAGCACTCACCCCAAGCTCTTTTAAGTCAGAGTTTTTGAGCTGACAGGATCTTTGAGAAGTTTCTCGAATCATATTCCCCAAACCCTGACTCATTTTACAGATGGTAAAATTAAGTCATTAATTCTAGGTCACAGAGTAAGTATGTGGTAAAACGGGGACTAGAACCAGGCCTCCCGAGTCCCAACTTCTACCTACATTGTGTCAACTTCTTAAAAATGAGGACAGAGCAGCCCCGCAGTGGGAGGGCTAAATAAACAGTGACTGGGAAGTACTTTGAAATGCTGAAACTCTGGGTAAATGTTATTCATACTTTCTATAAAGTATCACCCTTTACTAACTGCGTTCATTGCAAGATACTGTCTGTCACTAAGTGCTTTATTCTGAGGCACTGACAGAGACCTAAACACTCTAAAATAAATGGAAACCTTCCAACTTTTCAATGTCTAGAGTAGTTAACTGGAATTGGTTAAAGAGGCCTGGCCTACCCTGGCCCTGCCTCTGGGTGAACCAAACCGAGGCTTAGGGAATGTGGGCATGAGATGACCTCCTGAAACTCAAAGGGAGAGGTTACTCCTTGATTTGCAGTGAAGGCCACAGGAGGAAAATTTCTGGAGAAATAGAATTGGACATCCTGTGGCATTTTAAGAACAAATTCAGTCATCTCAGACAAGAAGTCACTTGATTCTGTGCTTGAAACCCTTCATTGTACTGTGACAAGTGCACAGTCCCCCTGGGACCATCATGAAGCACAGAGACAGGGCACACAGTACCAACATGATACATCCTCCACAACTCCGACTGCCATTGGATCAAGAGCCCAGGACATGCCAGCCTAAGAGGTGCTTTTCCTCCTGTGACATCCTGGAACTGTCTTACCAGACTTTATTCTGCACCATGGTTTTGTTGCTGTTAAAATAATGTTCATGCTTCTGCAGAGTGAGCAGCAAATAACTACAGCTCCAGCTTTCAGGCCAATGACAAATTACCTACCGCTTTGTCACCAGGTTTCATGTTTGCTGTTTACATCTTTGAAAAGCCCGAAGTCACTGCTCAGAAAACTCAGTGATCATGACTCAGAGAAGTCTGGGTAACCCAATGCCACACTTGGGCACAATTCATCACAAGACTATGAAGCAACCTCATGGCCAAATTTTCACCGGGTGCCCTCCAGCTTAACTATGCAAAATCCACCAGTGATTAAACAAACAGAACCTTGAGCTAATAAATCATGTTGCAAACTGGGTGCTTTATAAGTTAAGGTGACAATACGATGTTTTAAGAGTTGGGGAGAATGGGGTGCGAGTCTTGGCAAGTCTCAATTTAATCGGTGCTATTTCTTTCTATAAAAGTATTTGACAACGAGAGTTCCCTGGCTGGAGGAATGGAAGCACGTGCTCACTCATGTAGCCAAAATGCAGCCATAGGGAGTTGTCTTCCTAGAAAAGGTTCCTACACGGCTTCGGAGCATGCAGGTTAGGCCTTCCTGAAGCGTTATTTGTGGGTGTGTTTCTGGAACATGTAAGCGCCTCTTGGCCCTACGTTCTCTGCAGCAGGTGCATGTTGACTCTGCTCACACGGCAAGCATCTCAGTGCCTAGCTCAGAGCGGAGAGCTGGCATAGCTTTCCCTTGTGCAACGTGAAATGATGAACAAGAAGAGGAAACGCCAGTTCTCAAGAACATAGCCTTCTAACCTTTATTCCCTGGTTGGCGGTGAGGCACCTTCCTTTGCCATGGATTAAAACAGAACACCATTAAAGGGGAAACTAACCAGACAATTGAGTATCTTCACTATTTGACTCCTCCCAAGCCAGGAATTCCAATGACTTGGATGCTAGATTTTGTGAGATATTGGCCAGGGACAAATTTTAATGAAAAGCTCAGGTCCTCTCCCATATGGTCCAGATGCCATGTGGTTGGATGCAAAGCTGAGCATTACCTAACGTAACCTCAGACCTTCCTTTTTCATCCTGCAAAACTGTGGCTGTGGTTGGAAGACACAGACAAGCAGGGGAGCAGCAGAAGTGCTTCCTGGAGGAGCTGATTGGTGATCGAAGGCGTGCATGCCTCCTGGGTCCCACCTCTGGCTGGCACACAGCACTTTAGTTAGCTTCATCAGGGTTGCTTCTGATGCATGTGCCAGTGGAGGTCCCAGACTAAAAAGTCACGCCCTTACGCAGTGTGAGAGACAAAGAGCTGGGATGACTTCCTTGCCAAGTGTGGGCATCCTGATATTTGCTCACTCAACATTTACTGCATGCCTACTATGGGGGCCAGATTCTGTGAAGTCACATCCATGCCATCAAGGAACTTTTAATCTGGAGAGAATGGCTGACTCAAAAAAATAATTGAATTAACAGCTGCAGGATAAGTGCTAAGTCTCCTCGAAGGTCTAGGGGGCACACAACAGTGCCCACTCTTGGTTGCCTTGGGGAGTGAAGGGTGGCTTCACAGTAGCAGCAATCCTGGTGTCACTGGGCAGACCACATTGAGGAAGCAGGAACAGCACACAAAGTGCAGGGAGCATTCCAGGTTGAGCAAGCACGTGGGTGATGATAGAGAATGGCTAGACACCCGGTGGGGCAAACAGGCAGGGGTCAGATGACTAAGATCTATAATGTCAGAACAAGGAGAGTAGACTTCCTCGCGTGGGTTTTGAGAAGCTGTTGAAATCTGAGCAGTAGAGGCACAGTCAGAGGAGTGTGTAAGAAAGATGATGACTCAATGGGAAGGCTAGACTGCAGGATGGTGAGAGAGGAGGTCAGGAGATGAAGTCAAAGCCTTCAGGGATGGCTTGGGAGGGCAGTGGCAGACGAGAAGGGAAGGATATAAACTGATGCTACTTGAAGACCAGGGAAGAAAAGGGAGTACAACAGAGAAAGGAGACTAATTAGGATGGCTCTTCTGAAAATACGGGGGAGACAAAAAATGCAGGGGGTGGCAGGTTTGGGGTGAGAAGAGAGATGGTCACTTCTACTTTAGATCCCTTGAGTGTCACTGCCTTTGGTTATCCAAGTGGAGAAGTCAATAGCACAAGAGCTCTGAAAAGAGGTGTGAGTCAGAGCACCCTTCTCCTTGTCAGTAGTACAAGCAGCTGTTTTAGCTGTGGGAGTGGGTGAGCCCACTCAGGGAGAGAGAGCGCGTGGAGTGAGAATGGGGGAGGGCCAGGCTGGAGCCCTGGGAGTGCCAGGCTTTTAGGGGAAGGCGTGGGAAGAGGAGTGCATGGAGGAAACTGGGAGAATAAGGTCAAGGGCTAGGAGGTTTCTGGGATGAACACCACCATTCACGTGTGGACAGGGGGCCCCGACGCTACAGCACCCACCCTTTACAAAGCTCCTTCTAGATCTTTTTGCAGTGGGTCTACCTTTTCATGGCCTTTTTTTTTTTTTAAATAACAGTGCTACACCCATCTTTTATATGTTCTGTATTTACCTGCTGGTCTTAAGCAATGGGATCAAGTTTCCAATTACGCTGACTTCTACTTCTTTTTCAGAGTTTAGCTGCATCAGCCACAGAGAGGCTTTGTGGTGCCTACAACTGCTCACACAGAAGCTGGGCTGCAGTTAGAACTCAGGCTGTCTTTCTCAAATGCCTGCTGTGGGGATGGCTACAAATACCAGGCAGGTCAACAGGCCATGCAGCACCCACCCCAGCAACAAGGAGGCCCCACAAGAGAGAACGTTGGGACCAAGATTGCTGAAGGGTCCAACATGGGAAGCAACTAAAAGGGCAGGGAGTAAGGCATCCCTGGAAGAGAGAAACTCACACAGCCCTGTTTTCCACAAGAAGGCTCACCTGTGGTGGTCCTGGTACCTGCAGGTGGAAGAGAAACTCCCAGTCACCACAGAAAGCCCGGCTTATCTCAGACAACTCTTCAAGGTACCACTGCCTCCTTGGTCTTTGAGGGAGGACAGACGGAAGCCAACAGAGGGGTAAAGCAGGGACTAATGCTTCAGTGCTGAAACCACTCCTTTCAAAAACGAAGAGCAGAAGTCCAGCAACGCTGTCAAGATTACTGGAGGCTGTCTTTATTTTTGGTCGGAGCAGAACGAGGAGCCCCACTCCATTCCAGCCTCCAGCAAAGGGAAGGAGATATCTTGATCTCTGGTCCCTGTGAAGCTACAAGCACGCCCCTCGATCCCGGGATGTGCCCATGGGCGCCTCCAGGAGGGGTTCCACGCTCGTGGGGAGCATGTGTATGTCTCGGCAGGCACAGAGATGGCCTACTTTGGGGTAAAAACACCCATGTAGAAGGATGAGATACAAACAGAGGGACTAAATTTTTCCTGGTAGTTTCCATTAGCTCTAACATTCATAAGCGATGTCCCACACGCAGCCTGCTCTGCATTGCTAAACAGTGCCTGGGTTCGCCTCCAGAGCTGCCCTCTGCATGCCGGCGCAGTCCTGAGAGCACATCACATGCTCAGTAAGGAACGGTGGCTAAACATCTCAGGACCTGGAGAATTTGGGGGAATCTTGGGGATGTGCTTTTCAGAGACATCAGGATGCTGAGCCTATCTGAGACCTATCTGGGCAGGTTATATGTTGGCATTTGGGAATAAAGAAATTAAAGCACATTTACTAAATCCTGGCCTTTAAGTTAGATGAATTCAAGACAGTGCCTAGAAAGTCAACATTCAGGGAATGGTGGCTCATTCCCATGGCAGCCATGCTGCAAAGTGTCCCAGCCACCCATGGAGCTCTGTCACTGCCATGCTGTTATTCCTCTTTCTTACAAAGGCGTCTGATGGGTGCTTCTTAGAGAAGATCACATTTCTCAGTAACTTTTCTAATCTTGTTCTGGGACAGGCAAAAGTTCAAAGGTCTACATTTCAAAAACAACTCAATACCCCGCACTGGCTATTTCTAAGCAGGCAACATATTTCCTTTGTTATGGACAAAACAAATTATGTTTTGTTTTGTTTTGTTTTGAAATTTATTTTTATTGTTAGACTTATTGGGGTAAAAAAGTTTAGGTAAGTTTCATCCAAGAAAGACTCCTTAGAAAAGGCAAGCTGAGCATATTTTCATAGTCTCTGATCCCCTCCCGTCTTAATTGCTATGTTTCTATCAAGGTTACTGGAGCCAAAGTTTTCCTTCTTACCTTTATCATACCTGTGGGCAAACTACAGAAGCAGTTTCAGTTACCTCTGTATTTACAATGCCACACATCCTAAGTATACCCAGTCAATGTTCATTTGTAATGGTAAGGCTGAAGCTCATGTCAAGAGAAACAGACCCTCCCCCCCCTACTCTTTTCATACTGATAACTGCAATGAGGAAGTCAGGAAGCTTCCTACTCTTAGGAGCCCAAAGCTGTGGGCTGTGCTAGCCATAAATCCGGAATGGAGTTCTCCACACGAACTTCACCACAGGTAAGCGTAATGCTTAGACTGTGCAGGCGAGGCAAGGAGCCAGGGCTCTTAAAAAGGCTAGGCCAGTGGAAATCATGGTACACTGTGGTCCTGGCTAGCACACACCTCCACTGGAATGTTCTACAGGTCCCCACACTAACCCTGCCCCATGCTATCCGCCCCCCTCCCCACTCTGTTTCTTCTCTATACACTTTGTTACAGATGACACCATGAGCTATGCAGATGTCCCAGGCAGAAACCTGGCCGTTACCATCCATTTATCTCAGAGGTGTCTCGATTCTGATGAAGATCCCCTGAACACAGTCCATGTCTCCGCTGTCACTGCCAACTGTCTTGGTCCAATTTCATTTTCCTCCTCAATTACTGAAACATCCTCCACCTTTCAGGTGGCCTCCTCCTCACTTCGATGGATCCTCCACACTTCTGCTAGGGTCCTATTTCTGGCATGCACATCTAGGTGGGTCATTCTACTGCTGAAATTCCTTCAACAGCTTCTACCAATGTCAGGAGACAAGCCAAAATCTTTCTCAAAGCTGAGCATCTGGCTCACCCCTCACCAGACTCCTTTCTCACGTGTCCTTAACACTCAAGCCATAGGACCTACTTGGTCAATCTGTCTCATCACCACGCTTCACACATGCTGTTCCCTGCACATAGAACGCCCTTCCCTCGCCTTCTATGTGGCCAACCTGTAATCATGCTGTGGAACTCAGCTCCAGGCCTCTACTCCTCTGGGAGCTTCCCTTGATTTCCCTCCGCTTTGACCTAGGGCCCTCCTTGGCACTGGCCCCACCCCAGGGCAAGTTTCCAAGACAAGATGTTTTCATAGCTGTGCACCTGCATCAGGTACTGTTCACTGCTCATGAGGATGAGTCCCTTGAGGCAAGAACCACCTTTTTAGCCTTTGTCTCCTCAACAACTAGTCCAAACAAAGCCTCTCTCAGCAGGTGCTCAAAAAAGTCAACTGACTTGAATGAGGACAAACATGAAGCCTGTTCACAGCCTTTCTTCCTGTCTCTCTGCCAGCACAGAACATGGCCACATCACCCACCAATAGGCCTGGCCTTTTGAGAAGCCTTTAGTTGTTGAGTTTCTACATTTCTGAGGACATGATGCTAATATGAGGGCATATGTACTTATTCCAATAGTCTTCTCTTCCGTATTTTCTCTTCTTTCTAGCAATTTATGGGGATGTCTTTTTTGTTTGTTTGTTTTTCTTGTTGTCCTCTTGGCCACTTGAAGGCTTTGCACAAGGGAAGAGGTAAGAGAGCACATTCCACTCACGTGATGCCAAGGGAAAGGAGGCTGTTAAAAGTGAGCACTGACTCAGAATCAAGACTCTTTCCCCTGGGATAAGTCACTGTGACGTTTTTGCAAAGAACAAGGACAACTGAATTTAGAAACTACAACCAGGACATTTACTCCAAACATGTAGAAGCAGTAGCCACCACAGCGAATGTTAAAGGGGAAGCTTTCTCATTCCCATTCAGGCTCTCACATCTGTTCCTTAATTTCTAGTTGAGAGGCTCATCCCATTCTTTCCTTAGCCTGAAATATTGCTCTGAGATTCCCTGCCCCGAGGGACAGCCAATCTGTGCTTCAGAGCTGACCGAAACCTTCAGGATGGGTATTTACTATAAAAGGAAAAACAAAGCAAAGCAGGCAGATAACGTTAATCCTCCCAGAGCGTCTACTTGGGAGAGAATGTAGTGAGAATCCTCGGCAGGGAGTGCTGACACCAAGACCCAAAGAGGGCAGGATCAATGTTTGTGAAAAATGCTGGGCCCAGAGCTTTGTCACACTTTTGACCCGAGAGGCACATTCCTAAGGGACAATTCATAGCCTAACCTGGCTACTCTGTCTCGATGACAAGGAAGGACTGGATGAGCAGTGTTGCAGCAAGGTATGCACAGCTGCCGGCAAGAAGGTGAATTCACACTAAATTAAACTCAATGAGGGTGACTTTTTAATTCTTCTCCCAAGGTGTGGGGTGAGGGCTGACGTGCGTTCCCTGGAGACTTGGAACTCCTCCAAATAATACTACAGGTCCCTTGCTGTTCTAGTAAATGGGGCATTTAAAAATCAGAAAATAGCAATCAGATGATGGGGTCCTGAGGAGGACCGGCCCATGGCGTAAAAGGGCTCACATTCTTGCCAAAGGGCCTGGTCACAGGAAAGAAAGAGACGTGGAGCTGAGAGGAAGAGCTGGCTCCTTTTAAAAGCCCTTCGTTGGATTTCATATTTCATTTCTCAGAAAGTATGAATTAATTTGGAAGTTTAAACGGGCATCTGCTCTTGGACCTGGGAATCAAATGACACACTTTTGGGACAGGCTTGTTAAGGGCTCCTTCTCTGGCCTCTCTTGGGAGGCCGTGCTGTGACGTCTGGGACGGCGGTGTCCTGAGCAGTGGCCACCCCATGAAGACAGGGCAAGGCAGGGCTGGGGGAGGGGCACTCGGGCTTCGCGAACGCCGGCCCCTGGCTCCGGAAAGCCGCTGTTTCTGGGTGCAGATGTGACCACTGCCTGACCTACCAGCTGAACTGCAGATATACTTTTCCCACAAATAGAACCCTTCGGTGTCTTTCATGTTCCTTCCTTCAGATAGGTTTTGCCCTTTAATTTGCTAAGGGCTTTATACTTTAAATCCCAATCCAATTCTTTGGGAGAAGTACAGTTCGATAGGTCAGCAGAAGGCAGACACAGAGAGAAGAGATTCATCCAGTCCCCAGAAAGCCCATTTTCTGACCATACCCCATGGCCCTGTAAAGAAAATCTTTTTTTTTTTTTTTTTTAAATGTGGGTAGCTCCCTGGCTGGGAATCGAACCCAGGCCGCACCGTTGAGAGGGCCGAAGCCTTAGCCACTACACCACCAGGGAACCGCCCAGAAAATCTTGGACATAAGACCTTGTCTGTGTCACTTTCTGATTGAAGAAGCTCTGAGGAGATAATTCTCATCAATTTTAAAGGAAGGAACCACAGAAGCTTACACAGTACTGGGATAGTCCCTGGACTTTGGGATATTTTGGTTTTTAATTCTAAAACAGAGATAGGACAATTATTCAATTTTTATCTCATTCATTTCTCTTTTAAAAGATGTTCTCTTTATTCATTTCTCATCTCAAAATGTTAGCATGCAATGAGCACACCTTTGCCTACTTTGAGGGAAGGAAAAGGAAGAAGGAAGAAAAAGAAAACTTCCCATAACCAGCGGGGGTGGGGGGGACCAGCATTCCTCTCTGGGAGAGGTCTGTACCCCAGTGAGCGGCCTTCCCGAAGGACCCTCCTTACCCATCAACACAAAGGCCACGGCACCCTTCCCACAGCTGCCAATTAGAACCACACGGGCACTTCCTCGGACACGTGCCATGCAGACACTCCACTCTGCCTGCAAAGCAGCTTGTCCAGAGCAGTGGCTGTCTCCGCCTCTCTTGGTCCCTCAGGTACTTCGATGCCCCAGTGGCAGATGCTCTGCTGGCTTACCTAAAGCATGGCTGAGTCTCACCTGCTACCTAGCACCTGGGGCTCAGCTGCTTGAGCCCATCACTGTGTTGTATAAACTCAGAAATGGGTTTTGCCAGGTCTCCAAAACTAGGACGTTATGTTCCCGAAAACTGTGAAAAAGAAAGAGGACACACACGCCGCCATCCATGCCAACACAGACCATTGTTTTTGCTGCCTATGAAACACCTTTAAAGGCCCATTTGTCTCACCAGAGGGAACTATCAGGACACACCCCATGCACTCTGGGCACTCAGCACAGGACCCGGCGTGGGACAGGGTGGGATGGGGAGGACGCAGGCCTATGCTGCTTGAGGAAAGGTCAAGGAATGCACAGGGAGACAGCTGCATGTCGGCCACATTCCCCTTAGCTGACAGGTCCCATTGTTCAGCCTGGTGCGGTCCTACAACTGGTACCTTTCTGGGCAGTTCTGGGTCTCTCTGTATGCCAGGCTTCCGTGGAAGAGAGGGGACTCAGTATAGTGCCTCTTATGTCAACATTGACCCTTTTCAAGAAAAAGATCAGAAACAGCAAAACCTCAGGACTATTAATGCCAGCAAGGAGTCCCAGAAGCATGACTAGTTCCTGTTTTTCCATCTAAAATTGTTATTTGTGTGTCTCTGATGAGCATCCTTCCCTAAGGACTTCCCACCTCTTGAACAACTGGCGTCTAAAAATACAAAACACACCTATGCTCCTTGAAAGGATCATGGGTAATTTGGAAATCCCTATGCCCCTATGAGTAGCTTTAGAAGAGGGCAAATTTACAGGGTGATGCAGGAACATTTATTTATGCTACACAGAAGGCCTTTATCACCTGTAAGCAAACCTGTTATCAGGCTTAAAACACTGTCAGAGAGCCTCAGTGGTATTTTCATGTCCCTTAAACAGATGCAGAGATAAAGGTTGAAAGGTTTCTTGGGATATCAAAGGAAAAGGGAGAGAGAAAGGAAGCACTACTACAGTTCTGCATTAAGAGAGGTTTAAAGAAAGATCCTGTGGTTTGTTTTGCTAAATTATTGCTGGTTCCCTGGCCATAGCAACACATGGCCAACAAGGTAGAAGGCTGGAGCAGTGCAGTTTCTTTAAAACAGGGTAGACTGAGGGAAGTTCTCCAAACAGCAGATCCTATCAGTGTTAGCTTTGACTCATTGGTCTGCCAGTCACTGCATTAAAAAATAGTAATAATAAAAGAAGGCGTTGACCTCTCTTGCTCTAGTTCTTGCTTCCCAGTTTTGGCAAGAAGCCCTGAAAGGGAAATCCGAGCCCTTTCCTCCAGCCCTGGAGCTCTCCAAGGGGTGGTCCAATGCACAAGCCTGCGAGGGGGCTGGGCTCCTTCTGTCTTGCTGACTCCCTCTCTTTTTACCCTTTCAACTCCACATAAAGGGAGGGACTCTATTCCCAATGGTTTCTCGTTGAGTCACTCACCTTTCATACCACTACCTTCTTCTTGGAATGTGTTACGAGCAGTGGTCTGATCTTCTAAGTGTTCACTCCCACCACTTCCTGAAGAGGCTACACTGCTTTGTGGAGACAGGGGGGCATGATCGGATGGGAGGCACTGGGGTCCTCTAGCTCGCAAGTCCTCATGAGACATCCATCCATGTCCTAGAGGCTGGTTTGGCACATTCATGGGTGGGGTAAGGGACACAGATCGTTTCAAAGGGCTGTGGTGTGCCTGGCCTGAGAGAACTGGAAAAAAAAAATAAAATGAAAGAGGTTATTGCCCCCCCCCCCCTTTAGCCTGGGCCGCAGAAGAACCCATAACACCCCAAGAGAGGCCGCTGGCTGTCTTACAACTCCTTCAGTGGTCACAGCGGGTGAATACAGGCTTTCCTGGGCCTCCCCTTTGGGGTGGCTAAAAAGGATGCTGTCTACCTCTCAGTGAGTTGGGTGTCTCCAAGGAGGCTACACCTATAGTGCCCACACGTCTGACCTTAACCTTGGTGGGCTGGGATCTGGTTCTAAATCGAGATCAGAATTCAAAGCAGTGGGCCCATAAATCAGGTGAGACTTAGAGCAGGGCAGAGTGGCCATCTGCCAAAAGTGAAAAGAACATGTGCCGGACAACTGTTATAAAGACACAGACTATGACATTGGCCATGTCGTTACGGTGGACTTCCTGACCAGCGGGGATCTCTGCTGGGCCGACCTAGAAGGCGGCGGACTAGTCCTTCCAACCAGAAACCAGGGGAAGGAACTACCACCTCTGAAGGGGGTGCAGGCTCAGCAAGAACCCCAATACTACCACGGATCTCAGGAAATGGAGCTCCGGCAGCTGTGCGTGAAAGGGTCGATTCTTTCCTTGGGCTTCACAGGTTAATGCCAAACTTTATATTGAAAACACTTCCAGGTAACAAGGCTCTCATTCAGAAGCCGGTGGGGTGCTCTCAGTAAGCTGGGAATGGTTTCCACCAGCATGCTCAGCCCTTCCGCAGAGGGGGCAACATCTGTGCAGCCCCCACTTTTAATTTCTTTTCCAGAAAACTAGGAAAAAGCAACAACATTCACGTAACTAGCCAAATTAAATTGAGGTCATTCAAGGGAGGGATCTAACCAAAATCAACGCTGCGGGAGCCGACGTTACCCTGGGTCGGTTTTTCTGGGTGTGTAAAGTGGCAACTTTACAAAAGAAGCCTATTCATAACCTTCTCTCGGCACCGGTTCCTGACAGGTCCAGTTTGTTTTGACTGCGGCAGTACTAACATGGAAGGGAGCCACGTGCATTTTAAAACATTTTTCAGGGAAGCCAGTTAAGTTCCATCTCAGACTCTCTTCCCTCTAACGAGGTATTTGCTCACCCAAGTCTGAACTAGTGCTTCTTTGCTGGCGTGAAATCTTTCTGTGTTTTATTGGAAGCAGACCTGATGTCTCAATGTAGGAGGTTCTGCTTTTTGTTAAACTGCATTTCTGGGGAGGGGGGTAGCACTCACATGAAGACCTGAGTAGCAGAGAACCTTGTCTTCACTTGAAAAGAAATACACCAGAGCCAAAGGGCTAGGTGTTTCCAAAAGGTGTGTTTGGGGCAGTGGTGGCTGCTTGTGGTCAGCAGACGTTAACCAGGCCCTGAGAGCAAGGACTCACACCTTTACGGTCAGTTTTTCCATCTGGCTTCATGTGGCCAGTGGGGAGGCCTTGTGTGTGAAAGGGGCACAGTCAGGAGGACCAGAAACTTCTTTATAAAGGGAGCTGCCGTGTTTAGTATTTGTAATCTGAGAAGTTTCTAATTCTATCAAAGGCAAGGAATTATCATCTAGCTTAAAAATATGTAAAATATGCAAAGGGAACATTAAAAAATTTTTTTTGACCCTAACAGGCTGAAACTACTTATATTTCCACTATATAGACTTGGGAAGAAACTATTTAAAAAGGCTCCCTGGAAAATGCATTGCTACCTGGTTGGATCAGAAATAGCAAGAGAAAAAGAAAAAAAAAGCAGAAAAAGAAAAAATAAATAAAAAGGAAGCAGTAGCAAAAATGAAGAGAGAAGCCAATAGGAAGAAAAGCCAGACATCCAGAAACTCCATTTCATGCCTGTCTAAGTATTTAGATAAAATTGGGTAGACTTTTTAGGGCTGCCTGAGTGCTGGGACACTTCTTTGCTTTCTGCTACCTCTGCAACCATTTCTGAATATCTGGTGGATGCTCTGAATGGTGCCAGCCAGTTGTGCCCCAAATGGACATGGGGGCTCCTTTTCCCAGGCAGGACTGGAGTGAGCCTGAAATCATAGAGACACACAGCTGGGAGCCAGCAGAACCCCTAGCATCTGGTTAGAGGTGATAACTGAACCCATAAGCATGGGTGGCAACACTAACATCTCTGTATTTTGATGCTATGAACAATACCACCCACACGTAGCTGCTCAATTCCATTACTGGGTGGAGCCAATTTGCTTTTTTCCACCTCTAGTCTTCTTAAAATCCATGCCATCTCCCACTGATGGGCATCCTTGGGGAGCTGTCACTATCCAAGGAATCCACTGGCTATCATGAACGGAACGAATGTTTACCTAACTTGAAGGAACTTACAGGGATTTATTCATAGAAACCTATACCTATTCCACATACATTCCTGAGCCTGAATGAAGACACAGGGCATGAACTTGGCCTCTGCCTCTAATAAAGCATCGATGATACCTGAGGGGCCAGGGCCTTTTCCCAATGACTTTCTACTGAAGGCCCCTCTTGGTCTCTATCATAAAGACTCCCATCACTGGCATCCAACAAGGAAATGTCTCCTGAGGACCAACCTGCCATAGCAAGCAAGCAAACTGCCTCATACTACCCTGCTGATCTGCAGAGAAGGCCTTGGGGTTAGAGCCAGGCTGACACCACACCTAAATGAAAGCAAAGTCATGCTGGGCAAATGCTTCATTTCTCCAAGGAGAACTGATGCCCCAAGGTCAATACAGCCTTGGCCTACTCCCGTGGGAAGGAGACTTCAGCAGGGGACAGGTGATCTGCCAACAGTGCCATTTTGGGGTGAAGGCAAGTCTTCAGGTAGAGCTAACAGTGGCCTCAAAGCTGATTTTGGTGTTATTTTGTGTGCTGGAGTACTCTGTTTGGCATAAAGTGGCAGAGGAGATAAATGTCATGGGCAGGAAGAATTGAATAAAACAGGCCACACAGTTGTGGGATTAAAGAGGTGGCCAGCAGCAGAGGATCGATGGTGGCCCCACTGCTCCATTGTTTTTTTTTAAACCAAAAGAACTCATATGAAGGGGGGATAAATAAAGGGAGAATAAATATTCAGGGAAAAAATAATAAATCCCTTTTCCTATGAGTTGAGGGGGGTAGGGAGAGCAGTGAAAAGAGACTTTGGTGGAGCTCCTCAGTGCTGCGTTATCTGCTCCAGAACGACCCTCGCCTGAGGCAGACCTTCTGAATGTTCTCGCTGGCTGGCTGCTGCGCGGGTGACAACACCTCATGCTTCATTCGACTGAAGCTGCCCCAAAGTCATAGCCAAAGGATGCAGAGTTAAGTACACCTTGAAGAAAAACTCAATATAGATTAGTGATTGGCAAGTTCCAGGAGAATTGAGGTCCTCAATTCACATTGCATTTGTGGCTTCATTATAGCGAGAGTGGAGGGCCAGTGTATGTCATTATATTGAAAAATCATACCAAAAATTACCCAGGGGAGCAAAATCATGCCTCTTTCGCTCTAGAAAAACTAAAGCTAAAACTTAATATTGTGTACAGGATAGATTCCATATTGCTTACATTTTTAGAAATCTCTACAAGAAATTTCAGGTATGTACATATATGTATGTAGGTACATATGTATGCATACATAGGTCAATGAAGTATTATAATTTGGGGACCATATAAATTCAACTAAACCAAAAACAAATAATAAATATTGAGTAAGTATAGTTGAAATTGGAAAAAGCAGCTAAATACTCTTGCTACAGCAGTTGAAAATTGTCATGCAAGTACAAAAGGTCTTATAATCTGGCAATGAACTCCATCATACCATCGGGGCGAGCCAATTTCTTTGACCTCATCAAATCTTAAGATTTCTTTTTCATCTCCAAGCATCTTTAATGTGACTCCTTTCAATGCCTTTTTAGGGGAAAATATGATACCTGGCTCTAGGTTCTGTTCTTTTAAGTACTTTCTTCAAAGCCTGGAAATTGATTTATTTCCGATTTCCTTTGACCAATCTTGACTTCCATCTCAGCTTTTAATTGTTGAACTAAGATTCAGAAAAAGGCTTTCCAGGACATTTCGTGTTCCCTGAAGAAAGCTAGGTGTAAGTACTTTTTCTGCCTTCCAAGATGACAAATAACAGGGCTTGTAGAAAGAGAAAGGTTTGGGATGCTGGCCCAACTATCTCCTTGGTTCACTGTCAGGTTAAGTATTATCATCCCTGTCAAGGAGGGAAGTGATCCTCATAAGCAAACAGTCCAGCTAACTGAAGCTTGGCTCTTACACCAAACTTGGTCCTAACAAACTTTAATGGAGCTCTTTTTTAAAGATACATTACACATTTCTCTGCTCTCTTTAAATTTATACACTGACTGCAACTTATGCTTTAAAAATTACTGTTATGAACATAGATTTGTCACATTTTAGAGCTGAAGCCCCCTGAAAAACAACGTAATTCAATAATTCCCAAGTCATGAGCTCTGGGTTGCTGGGTAGAAGAACCTGAGAATCCCTATGTGCACCCAGCCTTGTTAGCTGACAAAATACTGTGCTATGAATGGTTTTTGTATGTATATAAAGAGTGTTTTGCTGAATTAATAAAATATCAGTTTAAATGTAAATTTAAATTTTTAAATCAGTTTAAAAATCTTTTTGTTATTGTTTGATCAGCAGATTCAAAGTACAATTATTATTTTATGAAGACTCCAGTTGTTTCATTTGTTAAAAAATGAGTCATGAGCTCAATAACGGTAGATGTGATTGATCTTTCTGCTCTCTGCTGAGTGAGGCTCGATAGACAGTGTGGGTGCCCTCAGGACCTCAGGGGCTTCAAGTCTTCTGTGTGCTTTTCTCAGTTACTCTATTTCCTCAAATTCAGTCAACCATTACTTCTCATTGCCTCCACTGTGTGTTTCTATTTCTAGGCTTAGCATTTTGTTCTAGGATCTAGACTGCTAACGTTGACTTTTTTTTTTAAATAAAAAGGACATTAAATATTCTTATACTCCTAATGTCATCCTCTTCCACCAAACCAAATAACCTGTCTTCTCAATCCAAGGCTGGGCATGGCACCCTCATTAGGACCTTAGGACTTTGGCTACATTGACATGATTTACCATTTTAATCTATTTCTTTTTTTAAAATATAGAAATAGTTTTATTTTAGCAAGAATAGATGCCATACATAGGATTAATCTATTTTTTCCTAAGTTGGTCTCTTCATTTCTAATTCGAAAGGTGTCCTCCTCACAGACAAATTTGTGCTTTGTTGATTTTTCAAATTCTAGATGCTCATGTAATAGGACTCAATCCAACTGCTAATACAACTAAAGTATTAAAAAATAACTCATTCTAATTTAGGGATTTGGGGAAGTAGAATGAAGAGACTCAGCATGGCATATGTTTTAAAATATTACTTTAGAATTTCCTTCCTGAATTAAAAGGTCCTGGTTAATTCTCTACTCTGGTGGTATATGCTGTGCGTGTCAACACACTAAGAAAAATCACAGGGAATAGTCTACTCATATGATGTTAATATTGTATTTTAACAATACCTTCTATACCTACTCCCAAAAGAAATTCAAAGTGTCAATAGAACCTTTGCCAAAGATACCAATTTAAGGGCTCACAACATATAATTCTTAAAGTTTTGCTGCAGGATGTGGCTTGATACTTGTCAAGGTTTAAAGGAGAAAAAACTCAACCCACTGCCAGCTACAAAATAGCTACGGCTATTGTTTCAAAGTTAGTGGGGAGTGTTTCTGTTCATTCCCTGAGGTTTAGGCCTGCTTGTCAAGCATCTTTCAGGTGCCGTCCTAAGAAATTCTTCTGAGAGCACTGATTTCAGAGGATCTAAAGGCTTTCCATTTTCAAAGAGGAGAGTTCTACTAACACCACTTGTGTGAATAATTCTAGGCTTTTGCTTAAAACAAACAAACAAAAAAAGCCAACATTTTAGCAAGGCTCAGTGGTGAAATGACATTAGACCCCGGATTCCTCTTCTTTAGTTGGTTTTGTGGTACCACAACCAGTAATCTGAGGCCCTGTGGTGGGAATCTTTGGGGAAGAAAAGATTAATAGTAGTGCAAGAATACATTAAAAACAAAACAAAACAAAAGCAGAGTATTTGATCAGTGACATCATGCAAAAAAAGACAAAATAACACCAGTCACATTTGTGGCCAAGTACAGATTTGTGTCAAGGGGGGAAGGGAGTGTATTAATTACTAAGGTTAAGATGAACATGCTCTGCCCTCATTGCTTCAGGGAATAGATTAAAAGCAAATCTGGAAGGTTATATGCCTCAACTCTGCATGCTTGCTCTCTGCTTTTTGTCCAAAAGTTTGGAAAACCAGGGCTCAACAACATCTGGACACCAGAAGATGATTCCCTCACACAGCTTCAGACTCCACCTCATTCTGGGAGAAGAAGAGAACACGCTTCAAAGCCAAGATGTGGCTGGTGGACGGGGTGTTCCCGACAAACCCAAGAGGAAGCCACACACTCTCTGGGAAGAGAAAGTGTACGCCTGCCTACACAAGGAAACAAAACAAGTGGAGGCTCTAGAAGCCGCAAAGAACATCACAACAAAGTTGACAAATAGACATGGCTATCTCTCTTTTTCCTCATTAAATCTCATGTCCATACAATATAGATGTGAAAGCATTCTGATGCAGGAAAAAGCATCTGAGAGGCTTCCCCAGAAACGGGAGTCCTTGTCACTGGTGTCAGCCCTTACTACTCTACAGATGGTTCAGCCTTTGGGGCAGAGCGAAGAAATATGTTTCTGCCTTCACATTATCACTTAAACATTGGGGCTTTTAAGAAGCAAATTAGAATGTTTCTGGCAGACTTTCACAGCTTCATTAATCTTTGGTACACTTCATTTGTCCTCTTTTGTCAGTTTCTATAATGGCAAAACTGGGTGTCATCCAGTAGAAAATCTATTTTAGATAACTGCTGTTTGACTTTACACTGTCATTATTTATGAAATAAGTTAGACAAGAAGCCAATACATACATTTTACAGAAAACAGCAGAATCGTACTCACGAGCTTAACTTCAAATCAAGCAGTTCTAAAGGAAACTGCCCCAATCCTCTCATTCCATTCTATCAAAACCAATGACATCAACTATGGAAGTAATTTGATACCACGGAAGCAGATGTTTAAGTCAAGGAATCACCAGAACAATCCAGCCATTTCTAAAGTTCCTGTATATTGAGTTAACTTTTACTCCCCTGCATTATGTTTCTTTTCATATCTGTAAGTTATATCTATATGTACTTAACCCTTAGGTTTGTCCACGGAATTTCTACTCACATAGTGAACACATATCCAGAAATGAGCTTAGACAGAGCCACAGAATTTGAATCATTTTGTTTATGACACCAAGTAAAGAAAAGAATCGAGTCAAGCAAGTGGCCAAGAGTGGATTTAAGCAGACATTTCCTTTTTCCTTTTCCAATGTATCTGGAAAAATGTTCCAGTCACTGTGTTTGAGGAAGAGAGATGGTAGAGAAACTCAGAAAGCTAGATGTTTGATGACAAAACTGCCCTCCTACCTCTTTCTAAAATGATAACTTTCAAAGTGTAACTGTGGTTACCTCAGTTCACATGTGTACCCAGGAAGTATTATTATACTTCTTAGGTTTACAAAATGCAATGTCCATCCCATGTTTCACAGCTCCTAGGCTGCTAACTGAGCGTGGGTACCAGCAAAGCAGTCTAAGTTTTGAACTGCAAATAGCCAGGGTTGCAAGGCTGAGCAACCAAACTCCTCCCCCAGAGCATCAGCCCTAAGACCAGGGCCAGGGTCGCTGAGCAAATCATCAGGGTGTCCTTTTACATCCAGACACCACTAGTAACACTTGCCCAGAGGAGAAGTGGGTCAATCACCAGAAAGGGGCGAACAAAGGCTGTTTTAAAACCTTGTCTACTAATCCTGTTTGAACTGAATTCCAGGCAAAGTCTTCTGGGCTGATGGAGCGTAAAGGCTCCCAGGTAAGAGAGCAAAGTGGCTCTTAAAGGTAGCGGCACTGAGTAGGCAAGTTCCGGCATCATTAGAAGGTCCCTAAATCCTACTGCCGTCAGGGTCTCAGCTCAGCACCCGCCAAACGCATGACTGGTGCCAGGCCCTCTCTGAGTGTGAAACTCTGAACCTTCGCCTTGATCATGCAGCACTTTGTTTTCCTTTTCTTTCTAGCATGAGAAGAAGAGCTCTAACTAATTAAAAGTGTATTATGTAGTTCTGATTAATTCTTAACTTAGTTCCTTGATAGAAGAATGAGAACGGGTGATTCTAAGCACTGTGGCTAGCAGGGCAATTTACTGATTAGGGACCTGGTTCTTGTTTTCATGAAAGCACTCAATCTGAATGTCAAATGTAACAATGCACATAAATGACCATTCAAAAAAAAAAAAAAAAAGACCTGACAATTTGAGCTTACATTGCTAATTATATAATTTCTTTGTTAATTAAGAGAAATTGGGTGGTTTAGGGCCTCCTGCATTCAATCTGATCATCAAAAGTAACAATACATGGAAATGACCATTCAAAAACAACAATTTGAGGTTACATTGCAAATTATATCTTTTTTTGTTGTTGTTAATTAAGAAAAATTGGATGGTTTAGGGTCTCCTGGCTTCTTAATTATATATAGTTGATTGAATCACTATGTGATTTATGACAAGCTATTGAGGCTTCACACACCCCAATTCCTGTTTTCACTTCACCTTCAGCCTCTTCTCGAATTCTAAACTGTCACAACCTGACCCTGTGGGTGTTGGAACACGGTGAGATTGGTACCGTGTTTGTAAAATTGATTTACTGTGCTCTGTAATTACACGTAACGATTTGAATGTTTGACTTGGCACTGCATTTTTCATTTAAACCGTACCGTTCTTCTCTACCCCCGAGAAACAGCGTTTACGTAATTGCTCTGAACTCATCTACTTGGACATTATAAATCAGCCCTGCAATAAAAGACTTCCAGAGACACTGCAAGCATGACGTTCCCGGCATCACTCAGCCCCCAGGACTGTTCCAGTTTCAGAACAGGCTTGAACAGCATTCATTTCTTATTGGATATGAGACGGCCGAGCTGTCCGGAGACTTCGGAGCCCAGCAGCAAGAGAATGGGTCACCGGGCTATCAGGAGGGCTGGGCTGAACCCACGCGTCCAGCGCAGATCCACAGGTTGGCTTCCTTTGCTGCTCGTCTACTTCTGGATCCTTCTTTCCCTGTCATACAAGCTGTATAGTGTGTGTTCCTCTGTCTTACACATCTCTGATCCTCACTATTGACAGATTCTGTACTTGCAAATTCATCTATTCACTAGAATTTATTTGCAACCCCCAAATCAATACTTGCGGCACTTTCACGGTCATTCATTTTCAGGGACATCCTCAGAGGGGCAAAAATTTTGAGTCCCCGCTGTACATGCTCCCAGCTGAGGTCGAACAGACGTTGGTCTGCCTGCCTGTTTCAGCGCTCATACTAAAAGAAGTGTCTGTTTCGAGGTCTTTTTAGTGCCCGTGTTTCTAACTTTGGTGTTTTTCGTTGGTGATTTTGTTGTTTAAAATGGCACAGTGCCAAGGAGGCGGCTAGTGCTCCTACACGCAGGAAGGCTGCTGTGTGCTTTACAGAGAAAATACATGTGTTAGAAAGCTTGGTTCAGGGTGAGGTACAGTGCTGTTGGCCCTGAGTTCAGTGTTAATGCATCCACAATATATTATATATTGATACAAACTCTTCATTCCATCCCTCATCCTGTGACATTTTGTCACATTTGCCACATTTTTGTCTCAGGGCTACTGTTTCTCAACCTTGGCTCATGTTCAATCCCTTGGAGCCTTTAAAAAATCCTGATGCCCAGGTTCCAGTAATTGGAAATCCCTGTAGTGAGGTTGAGTATCGGTACTTTTAGAAGCAACTGGGTAGTTTTAATGGCTAGCCAGGGCTGAGAAGCACCGCACTGGGCTACCTTCTTACCTCAGTGTTCCTTTAAACTTTGTCGCACATCCTGAACACTGCACACTTCCCCAGGTTAGCTGTTGCTTCTGTCTGGTCTTAATAACATCCCCCCAAAAGATTAGGCAACTTGTTTACTTGTCAAGTGGCTTTTAAAAGACAACATACAAATCACTGCATCTCAAGGGAGTTCCCTGGTGGTATAATGGCTTAAGGCTTCAGTGCTGTCAGCGCTGCGGCCTGGGTTCGATTCCCAGCCAGGGAACTACCCACATACAAAACAAAAAAACAACAAATCACCGCATCTCCTACCAATATATTATTTGCTTTGGGTTCACATATAAAATTCTGCTTAGACTCTATAACCCAGGATTTTATTGCTCTTGCTCTATCCTCCAGGGCAGAAATTTCTAAAGACTCTCTAGACAAATGTTTTGACTTTGGGGCAATGGTGCCAGCCTCTGGCTGCAGCTACTTCACTCTTGCTCAGCTGGAAGAGTGCATCAGGGGTCAGTCAGTTCAGACCCTCTCGGACCATGAATCAGCTTCGGAAAACTCCGAGTGCATTTTGTCTCAGTCTGGAAACTTGCTCAGTGAGTGGCTGATTTACACATGGCAGAAACCTGTGCTCTAGGTCCATGCACCGGCAGCACTGGCATCTTCAGGGAGAATGGCCTTATTGTCAGAAAGCTGGGCGCTCAGGCCTCCTCTCAGACCTGATGAATCAGGATCTGCATGTTAAGGTCTCAGGAGATTTGCGGCCACACGGATGGCTCAGGTGCACCTGCTCCACACTCAGCTCTGATTTGATGGCTGGATGTTTGTTCTCCCGATGTTAGGGGGGAGGCAGCAACCACAAAAGCAGCCTGCTGAAGTGAGAAGACTTTGAGATTTGGGTGGGAAGTCACATGACCTTGCTGTGCCTCAGTTTTCCCCGTTAGTTGATGTCAAAGGCTACATAATGCGATTTTGGAAAAATGAATCATTTAATGTATATGAAAATGTTTTGCAAACTGTGAAGTGCTACAGAAATATGAGTCGGCTGACAGAGTAATAATAACCTGATATAAACCAACACCGCTAATGGACAAAATCAGCTCAAAATGCTAGCCACTCCAAGGACATTCGTGGAGCATTTTCAGCGTATTACAAGTAGTATGAAAAATATGTCTGCTTACTGGATAGTGTTTCACAGATTTACAAGAGACGAATTTCCCACCATGGGGTGTCATACCAAAGAGAGTGCCCTCCGTGCTATTCCAGAATTCTTATCTACACTGAAAAACTTTTCTCTACCCCAACCAGAATAGTCTTCCTTTGATTCAGATTCAACTTGGTCTTTCCTTTACTCGCACACATTTTAAGCGTTCCCATTTTCATTTCTATTTTCTTGAAGTTCAGGGCCTGTGAATCACCTTCTTTTCAATCAAATTTTAGTGTCTAGAACTTTCCCTGAGACCTTCTCTTTGTCCTGACATTGATAAGCAACGCTGACTGCCCAGAGTCTAAGTAGTACTACTATTATATTTAGAAATTCAATCCAAGAACTTAGTATGTGGCTGGATGACATTGGGTTCTTCATAATGCAAAGCAAGGAGTTGGACTAGATGAATTCATTCATTTATTCATCATGCATTTGTGGAGTGCCCCTCATGTTGTGCCAAGCTCTAAAAGCCAAAGGCACAACGTTAAAAAAGACCATTACAGCCCAGTGGACGATCTCTTCACCCCATCCTGAGCCAATTTTCTATGATGCTATTTAATAGCATATTTATGCAGTATCGTTTTCACTTGGACAAGGTATTTTCCCCACATTATTTATTTCTCCATATTTTTTAAAAGTCTGCCTTGTAACACCAACAGCACAGGCAGCCAGGGCGGCAGGGTACAGGAGCTGCCAGCTGCTCACCGCAGGCTGGATTCTGGAGACGGGGAGGCACTAAATTCAATCACACCTCCCCCTTCCTGGCTCGGCCCAGCGCTCTCATTTCTCCTGCACACTTTAGGCTCTCATGGAAGGGTGACTGAATGAATAAATGCTCTATCTCCATATCTGCTTCCTTCTTACCTGCCTAGGGCTGGGACACTGTATTGTTATTCCTCCAAAGGAAACCCCAAAGACCCATCCTTAAGGACTACCTTTCCCGATCCTTCATCCTCTGAAGATGGGGCCATGTGAGACTGAGCACAATAGCCCCAGCTACCATGTGTCAGTACTGAGTTAAGTATTGGGTCCTTGGCCGAATATGTATGCATATTTTCTATATAATTATTCCTTAATATCTTATGATGTAGGATCTACCATTACCCCCCCCCCCCCCATTTCATAGATAAGAAGCTGAGGTGCAGAGAGTAAGGGATTTGTCAAAGATCAGACAGCTAGGAAGGGGCAAGAGCCTGATTCAAAGTCTAAGCAAGCTTCTCCGATTTGCAAGCCTGCATTCTTAAATCCAACACACCATGGTTCTCGTGGCAGAAAGAACTCTGGGCTTAGACTCTCAGCCTTGACACTGAAACTCATTGTCAAAACCCTGAGTATGTCCACTGGCTCCTCAGGGTCTCAGTGCACTGGTCTGGAACAGAGGTACAACAAAACAACGGTAGTACCTCTTCTACCTACTTCCCAGGGTTGCTGTGGGATCTTCCATCCATCCATCTATTCATCCATCCACCCATCCATCTGTCTATCCAATATCTGCTGAGCATTGGCCCTTGGCTGAGCATATATGCTGGGCACTAGGAAGGATGACAAAGGCCCACTGAAATGGTGTAGAAAAGATGCTTTTGAAATAAAAATATATGAGTTGTTACCTTCGTAGAGGAAGAGTTCAAGCTAACCTCCTTAGTCATTCACTCATTCAACAAGTACGAGCATTGCTATGCATAGGGCATTGTGCTAGTCACTAGGGCTACAGGAGCCAAAAAGAGTATAATAAAAGACAGGACTGCATGGATGCAAACAGTATCTTCCATCATCTATTAAGTCATCACCTTCTATCATTTAGAGAAGCACACAGCAGGTAGGAGCTGTAAGGCAGTGTTAATATTCCAAGCAACACTTTGTATGAAGGTGAAGAATTGCTGAGGGAAGTAAAATTTTTAGGTGATTTCAACTTCAATTAATTTATCATTGTATCTCAGGACTAATGAAAGTTTTTGAATGGATGGTAATGCACCAGGACCTAGATGCCTCTCTGAATACTGGCTTTCCATTTTAGGATGATATAATCAGGGGAAATAGACCAAAGTTGAAAACCTCTTTTCTCTTGCTTCTATGGTAAGTATGCATGTTGTTTCTGTGTAAGTTGGCTATTCCATGCAATAATTTAAAACCCATGGCTCTGAGTAGCATGAAGATTCTCTATAACTGAATTAGAAATCACCTGCTCAACCGCACGGAAAGCATCTTTTTTCCCATTTGGGCTTTCTCCAAATGACTTGCAAACCTTATGGTTTTGGTCTTGTGTGGGTGTTCTGAGGGCAGAATCAAGCAAGCATCTGCATAAAAAGCCAAACCAGAATCTTTTCATTTTAAATTAAATGCTGGAGGAGCAGCAGACTTAAGAGAAGCAACCTAGTGTTCTTTTCTTTTTCCTTCCCTTCAAAGATGTAAGATAACCACAATATTTCCCTAAAGGAAAAGTTGTGCTTGGAGAATGGTTCTTCCCGAAACGAACACTGACTCACCAGGTGCTCAGTGGGGTGGGTATGGAGTTTTTAATTCCTGAGTCAAGCCCTCAAGAGAACTGGTAGAGAGCAATGTCAATGTTTTATTGTAAAGTACATAGATGTTGGTGTTTAGGTGCCCAGTGGAGTTGGTCCTGATGGAATTTTAATGATGGTGGTACATTCTTGGGCCCTTCTTCCAAAAATATTACTTTCAGAAGGCCAGAAGGTGTAACACTGTAATTTGTTTCCCTCACTTATTTACTCCATAATTAACTAGAATTCCAGAACTTTAAAGCAGAAAGAGACTTTAAAAATACAATTTAGGCATCATCCAATCCACCCCACCCCTTGCCATTTTATCAGTTAACGAATCAGAGGCCTAGAGAGATTTCCCAAGGTTACTCAATGAAACTGATATTGTAGCTACAGCTAGAACCTTAATGCCTTTTGTCTGCATCACTCATATTTTATCAATGGTCACTGGTCTTCATATCAGTGGTCATTTGATCACCAGACTAATACATTGCAGGACCTAAATGTTGAGGCTTATAGATTTGTACAATGGTGTAAACAATGTAACTGTCAGGAAAATTTAAATCTGCAAGAGGAAGTTGCAGGGGAGGTAAAGCTATTTCAGACATTCCCCATTAAAAATTTTAGTTTAAGAGACCAATTTATCTCCATTTAAGATCAATACCTATGAGTAGCATAAAGTTTGATTTCATGACTTAATCCTCAAAGATTGGAATAATTAAGATAATATAGTTATTATATATTGGGTTATAGGCATTGTACAAAGAGTTCTACATTATATGACATTCATACATTTATTCATTCAACAAATACTTATTCAACCTCTGAAGATATACCAGGCAGTGTTTCGGGCAATGGGAAGATTGTAGTGAACAAGACCAGGTCCTTGATCTCTTGGAATTTATATTCAAGTGGGCGGTAGATAATAAACAAGCAAACAAATTAAAATTGACTCCCAATTTATGCAGCTGTTACTCTGTTCTTCAGGAAACTCACTAAAATGACAGCAAAGGCATGAACCCACAAAGAAAAGGATGCAGGAGAGAGATCACAGGAAATGACAGTGGGTATCAGTGGACCACTGAAGTCAACCAAATTTTGGAAGCTGGAAAACAGAAGGACATGGGACAACTCACTGAGGAGACCAAAGAAAGACAACATGTATATCCACAACAAGGGGAAACATGACAGTTCACACTGCAGAACTCCCAAGAAGTTCAGGACTCAGAGTCCGAATGCCTCTGAAGGCAACAGTGCAGAGAGGGGCAGAAAATAGGAGGTTTGGTAGAAAATATCTCTAATGTACAGGGAGTCCCTTAGTTCTCTCCCCTACTCCACAAAATCACTGTCATCTTAGCAACTTTCTCCTCACAGCCCCTAGAGCCCTGGCAGCCAATCCCATGTCTTTCAGGAGAAGAGACAAGGATTCCTCTGGGGAAATGGACGGCTCCATGAAAAGGAATGACAGCTGGTGTTATGCGTGAGTCCCAGCAGCCAGGCCAGGTCCCTGCCTGATCTCTCTGTGGTGAAATTAACACACATACACAAGCTTCTAGTGCTTTCCTCTTAAATGAAAGAACTCTCGCTTGAGATACAGGGTCCAAAATAAACAGAAAAAGAAACTCTGAAGAACCACAAACAATGTTGGAAGCAGAAAAAGACTCCAAAAAATCAACTGTAATGTCTTCAGAGATATTAGAAAAAAAAGAGATTGCACCCACCAAACAAGAACAGAATGCAATACAAAAAAAGAGCACTGAAAGATCAAGGGAAAACACTCTTGCAATTTGAAAAGATGATAGCAGCAATGAAAAATTATATAGTAGGATTGGAAGATAACGTTATAGGGATCACCCAGAAAGTAGAATAGAAAGACTGACAGTAGGAGAGGAAAAGTGAAGGAAGTTAGAGAATTGGTAGAATAATTATGCGATTAAAAGGAGTTCCTGAAAGAGAAAAGGCAGAAAATAAATGAGTAGAAATTATTTTTGAAATTTGAGAAAATGGCCTAGAATGGAAGGAGCACAAGTTTCGAGACTAGGAGGGCTAAGCTGAGGGTAATAGGAGCAGACTGGAGAAGGAGGACAGAGGACCCAGGAAGCATGTCTTCAAGAAAAGATCATACTTAGATCCAGACAGGACTTCCACAATCACTCATGGGTGGTGATTATTGCTCCCTTTTAATATGAGGAAATCAACCCTACTCTGTGATGAGCTTAGAGATAGGATTCCCAGCAGGATGCTCATGATCATCATAAACTTGACTGAGGTAGAAATTTCACTAAAGTTCTAATTGGATAGACCTGGCATTGGGATTTTATAGATTGCTTAAATTGAAGGTGAATCTGGGTACCAAGCAGGTTTCCTCTAGAGTTCCAACAGCTCAGCCAAGAGCCCACTCAAATCTTTGCCAGTCTGATCATTCCAAGGGGCTGAGTCAAAGCTGATAGATTAGAAAGAGTGAGAGGCAGAGGGGGAAGGTTTTTGCTGCACCCTTCCTTCCCAAAGTCTGGATTCTTAAGTGAACTGCCCTCGTAAATGCCTCCTTTCTCCGTCCGTGCCATTGACGGTGGCAATGTCCTCTCATAGTGTGAGCATCTCTGGAAGTATACCATGTATACCGTATGATGAAGTGAAGTTGAAAAAAATTGACGTGAAGGCAACAGCCATCTCCTGAGTCAAGGAATTTCAGCAGCCCTTTTGCTTGAGTCACACCAGTTGGAAAGTCTGAATTCTGAGTGTATAGAGCTCCTTGCTTCGAAGCCATTGCAGGGGCAGCCAGAAATGAAAAAGCCTTGGTTAAGGATGGGAATGTGGCTTTTTTTTCAACAAGTAAACATGAAATCCTTTACTTGCTCTGTCCTTTAAGAAAAAGCACTGATTTCTTCTGTTGACCTTTCTAAAAAGTCTGTTCAGGCAACTGCAAAAGGAGGAAAGACAGCTCACATGCAGACGTGTGGATGTGAATGAGGAGACAGTCACGAGTGCGACCCTGGCCTTGAGCTATCCCAGTCGAGTGCTTAAAGAGCTTTTCTCTGAGCAACTGCTTCTCCAGTACCCCATAATTAGCCTGCTCTCTGAACTACATACAGATGGAGTAGATAGGGAAGAAGAGAAAGAGAATAACTCCAGAAGCAAATGAAAATTATGCAGCTGTCTCTAACAAGAGAGAGATCACCAAAAGAAAACTAGGGAAAGAACTGTGACCATACAAAGTTTTAAATTCTATCTCACAAATCTCAGTATTGAAAAGAAAGCTTCAAGCAACAAATCATTTGCTTGCAAGACATCTACCTTCCCTGAGGATTGATAATACTCATTCCTGAACAGCAGTGAGCTAAGTAAGCACCGAGGGTGACTGTGAATTTAGGATCTGCAGCTCAGATCCAGATTTAGGGAATGGTTGGTCTGAGTCTCATTGTCAGCCTCATAACCAAAGTACAGACACTGTTGGGAATCAAAAACTCTTAGACTTTGAAGAGGAGCACACAATACTTTGAGCTACATTGCCAAAAGTAAACAAACATACAAACGTAGTCATTTTTACCCAAAGATGCCATGATTGTACTTGCAGTGAGCTCTGACTTTTAAAATAATAAACATTCAGTTGGAATATGAAAACTATCCTGTTACACCTAGCTGAATTAGTAACAATATCATAGGCACAAAATAATTTTTTGAATAATAATGAACATATGTGAATAATTCCCTTCTCACACCCTATCTTAAGGAGGACTCTGAAATTCTTCCAAGCCTGTTGCAGTCCTGAGCACTCTCCCGACATAGCCACCGAGGAGCTCGGCAAGATGGCAACCAGAGAGGGGATCCCTGAAACCTATCCTGAAAAATAGAGTTGAAGGGCCGGCTGGGCTCCAACACGGCAAACCGACATAGCCAGTGGACGCAGACCCAGGCATTATTCTAGCCAAACTCTCATGTCAACATCTCTCCTCAGCGAGCTGTCTCTCCAGCTCCTGGAAGTATTCAGGAAGCCTTCACTCTGCATTTGGAAACTCAGCCGGGGGGTGGGAATGAGAGCCACCCCCTGCCCTGCCCAGCCAATGCCACACAAATGTAACTTCTTAACTATAGCAAACCAAAAACCCCCCAAATCACCTAGAGAATTCCAGTTTACCAATCAGAAAACTATTATACACATTGTAAAAACAAAACAAAACAAACACAAAAAATACCTCATGAAATCCTTTTAATATTTATTTAAAAATACTTTATAGATTATTAACTTGGATAGACAATCTCAGGAACTGAGGCCCTTAACCTGATTTATGAGTTCCTGTCAATGAAGATTAATTAGAAACCAAGATGATTTATACCCCAAATCATAGTTTTAGTTAATGAAAAAGTCATTTGATTTAAAAAAAAAATGGTCATTTCAAGCAACGTTTTAAGAATACACCTTCCGTGTAAAGGAGACTTGTCTATATGTTCTCTTCCAAATGCTTCACCGCGATACTGCTGGAAGATTAGGAGGTATGCTCAGTTTCTTACTACTTGTCACTGTCACCCCGTTTCCACTGAAGTTGAATTTCCAGCCGCTGTAAGAGAGTGTCGGGTGAAGAAGTGATCCATCAGGGCTACTCAGAGACTGCCTCTTGGGAAATGGGGACTAGGGGATACTCTTCTAAATTTATTTTAACACAGGTATAGGAAAAATTGTTGAGTGTGTTCTTAAAATCCAAAATGGGTAGTAGTGATTGAGACAGAGCCCTAGCCTGCATGTCCCTACTCCCACTCTGGAAGTGTTTGACTCAGTGGCACCAGGATAAGACCAGGAACATGCTGAATGTTTGTCAGATCCCTTAAAACAACCTTCCAACAGGCCACTTTTCTTCCCAAAGAATACTATCATGATGGCGCCACAATCACAGAGCAAGAGTGATTTTTAGGTGGCCTGCAATCTAGGCAATTGAACCTAGTGTCTGTCTGTCTGTCTGTCTCTTTAAGCTCAGAAAGGATAGAGAATCCACATCTGGATTCTACACACCCTGGAGTTTCATCATCACTACGATCTCTACCTGTCATTTTTGCCAAATTTCCTGTCTTTCTATATGGCGTCACAGACCAAGGAACTCATGACAGTGCCCTTCCTATTATTAATAATAAATTTTATTGTTTCTAAATGATTAAATCACAGCTTCCTTAGCATTTTTACTCCAGATTATAGTCCCCTGTCCATTCTTTCAGAATATCTTTGTTCTCTTTCTTCACTAACATCTTCATAGCCTTTTCATTATATATATATTTATTGTAATAGGTAGTACATGCCACTAATGTGGTACTTAATTCAAAAGACAGAGTACACAGTAATTCCTGCCTAACCCCTGTCTGCTAGACTTCCCAGATCCATGTCCACATTCTTTTAAAAAGGAGGCAGACCAAAATCATCTCAGGTTCTCACTGAGTGCGTCGTTAATGCTGAATATAGCAGGAGGATCTCTTCCTGGCTTTGGCAGGTGCCGATTCCCGCAGACTAGCCCAGCACGTTGGTTGACATTTCGTTCTCCTCCTCCCACTCACCCCAATATAACACCATCAAATGAATACTCATCACCGTGCTCTATGAGTTGGAGATTTTTCTACCATGGAAGCATAGAATGAAAGCATGAAAAAGAGTCCATAGGGGTCATCCAACATCATGTCTTCCTAAAGAAGTGGGAGTCCCTGAGAGTAAGTTCGCACACTAAGTTATAGGTGGGGTGACGTTCCTAATCCATCGTTCTTTTCACCGTGGCACAAACACTCTGCACTCTTGGACTAGCCATACCTCTCTGGCCTGTATCTATGTGCACAGCATCATTCATCTGCCTTAAATCCTATTCTGTTACTTAAGGATCATTTTTATGAATTCAAATAATATCTTTAACACTTACAACGAATATAAAATTTTATTCTTGTTAGCAATGGATCCTAAAGAAGCAACCATTTTTTACTTTACCCTTTACCTCCTTTTCTTTTCTAGTCTATTTTAAGGTGTTCAGTAAGATGCATCACTGAAACAGTCCTTGAGAGGGTACTGGTATTTGTGGAAGGCTGGCTCTCCATAGAGATGAGTCTAAGCATCTTAATTTCAGTTTAGCATATGGGAAGAACGCTGTCATAGGGCTGCCCCAGGGAGCCCATTACACCCTCGTTTACTGCAGAGCCCCAGCTAGTGGAAGAAGCACGCCTTCCGGTATCAGCATTAACAACCAGTGCAGGAATCATAATAATGAGGACTATCATTTGTTGAGCATCTCCTCTTGGCAAGTGCTTTACACACATTTCTCATTTAATCCTCACAACAACCTTTAGAATTAACTCTCCTAATTCCTCTTCACTTAACTAACTTGCTGGACCAACCAGAACTCTCCATTCCCTTTTGACTCCTTACTGATGCCCATGGCTCATTGACTCCTCAAGGACTGTAATGTACTTGTGTGTTTCTGCTCCCATCAGCTGACTTGTAGATGTATCAAGTCAGTTGAATTTGTTCTCAAACCTGTTTATGCCAGTTGCACTTATCATGATAAATATGTACTATTAAAAACTATAGCAGCAAACAAGTTGACAATGCACTGTAGAATTATATGCCTGAAACCTATGTAATCCTTGCTAACAGATGTCACCCCAATAAGTCTAACAATAAAAATGAATTAAAAAAAAAAAAACTATAGCAGCAACAATGACATGTGAATTATAAATTAATTGCACAAAAACCTACTGCTGAATTTAGTGTGAGAAAACTATAAGCTAAAAAAAAATAATCTAGAAAGATTTTGTACTCTGATTTTTTTTTTGCAAATGTCTTCAAATTCCTGCTCCATTTTAAAGAAATCACAGACAATAATGCATCAAAGATGTGATTTATACAGGCAAGACAAAGAACAGCTGAAGTCAGGATCCCCATCATCAAAGAAAGGGCTACCACTCTATATGAAAGATGGCACATGAATGTATGTATTTATGCTTTAAGTTAAAATAATATGTTTAGAGTCTTAAGCCTTTTTTACAACACCCTGCTTTTAAATGGCTTTTGCAATTAACATATCAACTACCCACCGTAAGTCCATTAAGAGGTTTTCTACTGAAATTAGTTTTCATTTTATAGACAAGGAAAGGAGGTTTAGAGGTCAAGTAATTCGTCCATGGTCACACATCTAGTTTTTGGTGGAGTTGGAATTTAAAACCAAGTCATCTGACTTCAAAGCCATGTTTCTGATCTCGATTAAGACTGCCTCATTATTTATACCTCAAACTTGAATATCTAACATGCCACTTTAGCCTTATAATTTCCTTTGCATTGCAATGACTTACTGTGCACAGGAGAAAACTCAAGTATAAAATAACCTGTTGTAAATCTTTTACTCCATATAGGTTTTATTGGGCTTTTCCAAAAGAATGCATCTCGGCGAGGTTGACTGGGAGACAAATCTCTAAAGCAAACCCTGTGTTCTCATTGGCTCTATTCTCTAATTCTAGCCATGGAATTTGTCTATGGAAATGGTCCAAATTTTTGGTGAAGAATGATTGTCCCAGAGTATGTTGGAAATTTTAGCCTTTCTCCAATCCGCAAAAATCCTTTATAGCATTTTCCAGATTTTGGAACCCACTGCCTACCTTGCTTCCCCATCTCCATACCCTTCTCTTACTTATACCTGGCATTTTCAAATATTATATCTTACCTAATAGAATGTTGAGGACTGGGGTGGGGATAGCAGAATGGCAGGAATGATATATACCTTGTTAAGAATTAGAAAACATACCCCAAATTGACTGTGATTGCTGCTATTAAGATTTGTCCTCACCCAAAACCATGAAATTTAGGGTTTAACTTGCTTAATATTAAAGATATAAAATATATATATATATATATATATATATATATATATATATATATATATACACATGGCATTCATAACACATCTTTTACTCAGAGTAACTTCATTTTGCCTCCGGAACTACTAAAAGTGAGAAAAGAAAAACGTAAATAAATGCAAGATTAAATTATTCCTTGCTCAATTGCTTGCAGAGCCAGCTATTGTTAGACTGTGACTCTAAATCTTGTGAAATCATAGGACTACAGGGCTCAGCATCTTAAAGAAGCCATCTCGTTCATCTCTTTGTAACTCCCCTCTTCCAGGCTAGTCCAATTTAAGCCATTTGTTCCAGCCAGAACTACCCTATTTTTGAAGTACAGTGGTGAATTGAAAACACTACTGCCTTCCTCTGTAACTCCTCTAGTGTTTAATAACCCTCACTGTCATTAGAGTCTAAAAACATCCTCAGGGATAGGGGATGAATGGTACAGCCTCATGACCCAAGACTCATGTAGCCCACGCAGGTCTTTGACTTTTCCCATGCAGTGGGATCACCGACTCACAATAACCTAGCAGACTCCTTTGCTTACTGTAGTGTCTTCTGATTGCTCTTCCCCAAGCCCCAAAAAGCAAACACCAGGCATGGTGAGGAAAAGCACCATGTCCTGTAAAACTGTGGGACTTCCGCAAACGGGAGAAGGATTAGGCAGTGGCAATATCGGGTCCTCCAAGACACCGCTGAGCCATCTTCACAATGTGGTATCAGGAAGGCCAGTGCCATACTTAAAAAAAGTTTCCCCCAAAGGGGAAGCAAGCTGAAGCTAAAAATATATCATGCCAGCTGTTATAAATGCTTCTCAAAGGAAGCAAAGCAACTAGAGTTACCTCTTTGAAGAACAAATGAGGGGTTAAGGAAATAATGGAATTTTTCAGTTACATGCCAGGTTGGCTAGATCTTTGGTAGGATGAAATTTTCCACTGGGAAAGTCTGTTGGTAAAAGACAAAATAATTCCATGAAAATTTAAAAGGAAGTCCAAGGATACCAGTGGCTCCAAAGGCTTAGGATGGGGATGATCTGCAGCCAGCAAGACAGAAACAGAGCCTCCAGACCGTGTCCTTCCTTTTTAGTTTTTAGAAGGCCACTTGCAAAGACCTCTTTTCTTCCCAGGCCTGCCTAAAGCAGTGTGGTCTCCCCTTCCCTTGAATATCTGTGTTCTGACAGCATTTTGCACGCTGACTAGAAGGAGCTTACAGGGCTGACGGCCATGTGAGAAAATGTGAAGGGCAGAGGAAAGAGATGGCCCTGGCTGCCTGAGGGGACAACTGATGGACTTGCAGGGGTTTTCCAGTTGCAGATCAGGGGTTTCCCAAAGCAGCCCCTTTCCCCGAGGTTACGTGGCCCCACTCCTCACCTGGCCTGCCGAAGTAGTTGTTGTTTCAGATGCCGGCTCCCTGGAGCCAAGCAGCCATCCTCTCCACAAATGGGCAGACCTTCCATCCCCCAGAAAGGCCAAGAAACAAAGACCAAAGCCCCCAAAATGTCCAGGCAGTGGATGCCCCAGAAGTTTTCTTTTTTCACTTTTAAGTTTGAAATAATTATAGATTTATAAGGAATTGCAAAAATACTACTTACAGAGGTCTCATCTACCCACTCCCCAGCTTCCCCCAAGGAGACACTTTACGTGACTGTAGGGCATTATCAAATCAGGAAAGGGACCTTAACACAATACGACTACACAAGACGACAGACCTTACTCAGATCCTGACAGTTTTCATACACATTCATTTTGTTTGGTATGAATTTGTGTATAATTCTATGGCATTTTATCACATGCACAAACTCATATAACTACCTCCACAATCAAGATCACAGTAAGGTACTCCTCACTTAATGAACAAATTCCATTCCTACAACTAGGTCATGAAGCAAATTGGTCCGTAAGTGAGAAGCTTAAAGACAAATGTCTTATGGTGTGTCGTGGTGCCACAGGGTATGTATTTTTCAATAGATATCACATGACACCACACTTACAAATGAAATATGTAGTCCTGCGTGATTGCAAATGCTTCATGTAGTGAATACTAACTGACTGCAGGACAAGACAAAGACTGAGAAAGAGGATTCCTGAGACTCACACAGATTGAGAAAGGGGATTCCCTGCACTGAGGAACTGGTCCAAAGTCGGAGTGGTTGTTGAACAAGGAGGTCGTTAAGTGAGGAGTGGCTGTACACTAAGTCTGTTAGTATGGAGATGAAATTGGTAAGATAAATCATCAAAAAAAACAAGAGGAACAATAAATGTCATTATGAGGATTATGACAGAAGGCTAAGCGATCCATATTATCACCAAATACTTAGTGAATTCCCAAGGACATTATTCTCGCTTATTTTGGAAATTCATTAACTTCATGAACATCTGCCTAGTGAGCCCGGGAATTTATTAAGACCTTACTGTTCAGCAAACATTGGTGCCAGGGTGGGCAGGCAGGCTTTAGCTCACATGCCATCTCTTAATGAATTTACAGTGCCTGCTTCGAGGGGCCTATTGAGGATTTGGAAGCCACCTCTGGGCTCAGACAGAGACAGCTGTTACCTAACAGAGATGCTCTGCCATGGGGGAGTGGCAGCTGAATGCATGCCAGGGATTTGCCATCTCCAAAGTTTCTGTGACTTTTTGAGCCACACACTGTTCCCCTGTCCCCAAGGAGTTTATAACCAGGAAGGGGAGGTGAGCGGGTTGACCAAAACCTGTGACACAGAATGCTAAGGGCTGACCTCAAAGTACATGGATTGGTGCAAAGTGAGTGCAGGAACGGCTCCTCTCCTTCAGGGAGTCACACAGGAGCAGCAGCTGAGCAGGGTCTTAGATCTGTGTGCTATGGAGAATGTAGATGCTATAGGGTGACAGGCCTATGTAGGGGCAAATTCAGGGTCAGAGGAAAACAAGGGTCTACTAGTTACTAAGCGAGTCAGTCTCTGAGGATGGGATTAGGAGGAAGTGTCCCGAGTAGGCTAGGCATACACTGGTGCTTAATAAACATTTTCTAAGTGAATGAATGAACAAATAAGTGAATCAATAATGTACATCTAAGTCAATCTTTTTTTGTTTTTGTTTTTGTATTTTGGTAGTTCCCTGGCTGGGAATCAAACCCAGGCTGCAGCGTTGAGAGCGCCAAAGCCTAGACACTACACCACCAGAGAACTCCCTCCAAGTCAATCCTGAATTCTAGTCCTAATAATTCCACCTAGAAACACTGCTAGTATCCATTCCTCTCCTCTGCTCCATACCTAATGATACTTTTATTACCTCAAAACTGAAGTTTTGAAACTCACTGACTGCACTCATCACTTGCTATCTATCTGGTCTACCAGCAGATACATATTCTCTTACAACATTGCTAATGTGAGTATGTCACTCCCACACTCATGGTATCATGCTTGGCCTTTTTAGGACTCTCAGATCCCTTCCCTTGGTCTACTTTTACTGCCTTCCCCCACTTGAATCTCTCCTTCTTTCTTGCTGTCCTCCAGTCCTGCCTACACACTATAATCTCCATGCCTTTGCCACAATGCATATTCCTACCCTCAGTGCCCTCCCCTTTGCTTCTCTAAATGTCCATCCTAGCACACTTCCCATTTCCTCACAAAGGCTTTCTTGACCCTCCAGTTCATGAGAATTTCTCCATTCTCTACAATCACAGTGCTTATAGTATGAACACCCCCTCCTTCCATTCAGCTGAAACAATCCTATATTGCTGCGTGGCAGCTCTTAAGAGTTTTTTAAATGGCATTTTTATATAACTCATGAATTGTTACATAAAATTTCTGTAAGTCTGGAGAAAAGGGAAGATTTAATTTTAAACCGTGAGGCTGATTGATATGTCTTCTCTCTCTATGTATATTATAGGATTCCTGAAGGGGGAAACACTTTCCTTAAGCTTCCTTATAATCCTACAACTCGAACACAGTGCTGAGCATCCAGTAAGTGGGCAGTAAGTGTTTGTGGGGCAGTTGAATGAGTCAGAATTCACACAGGGAGGAGGCCACGAATGCTAAGGCACTTTGCTGGAGCACAATGACCACCGGAATAAGATATTAGTGGAATCAACCAAGGTTGAAAACAAACCGTGTAAGGGAGTGGTTCGCTAGTTGGTTCCTCTTCATTAACTGTCATTAAGGTGTCTGATAATCTGAAAATGTGAAGCACTAACTGATCTCAGTTCTTATGATCAGGTTGTTTTGTGTAGATATTTTTTTTCCACTTTGAAAAAAGTAAGAAATGGAGCTCTTCCGTGCAGTAGAAGAGGTCTTGAAGCTTCTATTGCAGTGAAATGACCAAAAGTCATAGCATATCCAAGGCCCCCTAGACGACTCTGTATGGTGGGGGCGCAGGAAATGTGCTTTTATCAGGTGACCATCAGAAGGTAAACATGAGGGCACAATCTCTGGGTATCTGTGTTTGCACTTGGCTCCTCACTGTCTTTCCTGGTCTATCCCATTTATTCACTTAGTTGACACTTGCTGAGTGCTTACTGTTGTCAGCTCTGACCAGGGCTGGGCATTTACATACACAATCTCATTCACTCTCACCACAGCCCTCAAAGGTAGATACCATGAATGTCCCCACTTTCCAGGTGGGGATCTTGCTCAGAGGGGTTAAGTAACTGGGTCAATTTGTAGTTAGCAAATTGTTGATCTGAGATTTGGACCTAGGAGGGTATTGACACCCAAGTCCCCTTTCTTTCCACTGGGTCAAGCTGTCTCCCAGGTGCTCAGGATATATTTGGTAGAGGCAGGAGTGAATAAATGAGTGAGTGAATGAATGACCCCAAGGTTTGCAGTTTTGACAAACACAATTTAATCTCTGTAGACAAGAAAGAGGAAAAAAGCAATGACCTGAGTGTTTTGTTAAAGAGATACTATTGAAATACAAGTGATGGCATGGTCTAAGCATTTGAACAAAACTTTATGGAGGGGAGATCTGTGCTCTTAGTTTCTTTGCACTGGAAAAGGGTTCCCACCCTCTTCCTGAGATATATAATCTAGTTATCTTGTTAAACTTTCAAGTCCTTTTCTGCTTAAGAACTGCACAGGGACCCAAAGATCTGGGAGGCCATGACAGTCATTTCTGCATTTCTTTCCCTCCTTGGGGCTGGGTGGCCATGGGGAAAATAAAAGTACCTGTTGACTACAACCTGATAACCATCTTGTCAAGACCTGACCCTGAACATGTAAATCAGTAGTGATAGAAATGTGATGACCCAAGACTAATTTCAAGACAAATGATATAAAACTCAACCCCTTAAAATACAAAAGACCAAGTTTTGAGGGCAGGTGGCTTGGAGCTTGAATCTCTCCCAGCTACCAAAGAGTTTGGTAACAATTACTAGATCCCGTCGCTGACCCAGGAAACTCGGGCCAAGAAGCTCTGTCTTCCTAGCTTGTATTGTCTGCTTTAGCAGTCCTAGCCATCACTCGCTGTCACACAGAGGCTAGTGGAACCGTTCCCTGGGTTACCAGTCTGTGAAAGAGACTGTCTGTCACCAGAACCTCTTACATAATAAATTAATGGTGCAGTAATCACCTAATTCTCAAACTGTGCAAGTTACTGATATCTACATATAAAATCAGGAAAAAGAGTTGAAATTCTCATCTTATAGCATTATCAATGCAGTATGTCAAGTATTTCTTTGGTTATGCCACTAACGTATTGTTTCAATTAATGCAGTTATAATTCAACGCGCCTCCATTTTTGAGAAAACCATCTTAAAAAGCCCCTTAGGCAGAAGATCCAAGTGGAAGTCAAGGCCAAGAAGCCATCACTGCCAATCTTAATACTCTCGTATCTTTTCATCGGGGGTTTCTGCATGTGGATAGGCTCATATGGTCCACAAAAGCTTTCCTCCGAGAAAGTTACCTCAGCACTGACATTATATTCACAGACACATGCAAACTAGCATCAAGGAATTCTGTGTGATGATGGCCCACCCTCCCACATTGCTACTTTAGAGAAGCACCAATGGCATTTTGTCATTTTGCTCAGTCTAATTGGGGAGCTACAGAGAGGACTCAAGCCCTAGTCCCAGCTGTGGGCAGGGGACTTTGCTTTCATGGTCAAAAGTGCAGAGGGCTGTCCTCTGCTCCTGCCCCCTGCAAAGTAGATCCTGACCTGTGTCTCCTAAGGGGTTAGACTGAGCCAGAGAAGGCCACAGCATTCACACCAGGCCACAGACAGAGCAGCATTCTCAGTTAGCAAACCTGCTCCCCCTGGTCAGGAGGAAAGGTGCTCGCCAACAACTGGGGATTAAAACCAGGAAATGCAAGGGAGGGAACATTCCAGGGTAAAATTAAAACAAAAACAAAGAAAAAAGAAAGAAAAAGGAAAAATAAAAGAGAAAATGCACAAAGCCCATGAGGCTGTCTGGTTAACCTTGGGTTAGAATCAGGTTTAGAAAATCACACATAACTGAGCGTCTCGGCAAATCCAAAAACCCCAGGGTGAAACACATGAGAGGGAAAGGCACTTCTATTTGTGGAGACAGTTAGTTTCCTTCTTTTACCATTTATTCTCTCTTTCTTATTTGGTCTGTTTGTCACCCAAATTTGGACCATCAATCACTTTTACCTGACCAGCATTTTCATACTTCCAGAAACAAGAGGAACAAAGATGGGGTCCGAAGATCCCTTACCCACAGCTAATTCCAATCAGCCCTTCGCTCCCAGGGTTACGGGTGCTCAGAGCAGACATTCCCAGTGGGACATGCGACACACAGCAAGTCGCCCAACCAGACTGGGCTAAAGGGCTTCCAGGGGACTTACTCGTACTTGTGCTGGTTCCGATTGTATTGATTGTGGTGGGGACGGATGAGGAGGAGTAGAGGGGTACGTGGCCATTCTCACACCCCAGACCTTTGTCCTGCCAGTTGGAGGCATTGATGCAAATCCCAGAATCCCGAGAGTTCTGCCACCCGTTGAGCTTGTCATCGGAGTTCTGTCTTTGGTGATAGTAGTGCGTCTGCCCGTAATCCACAGAGTCCGAGCGGCCTCGGTTCTGGCCACCAAAGCTGGTGGACGTGCGGTCCTCCAAGTGATTTAGCCACATGGCTAAAGCGCTGCGGTCTTCCAACGAAGTGGCCGGATGTATCAGAGCGTAGGACAGCAGCTGCCGGCTCTCCTCGATGTGCTGGTTGTGTTCGATAGAGTGCGCCAGGATTTTGGGCAGCAGTTTCATATACTCGACTTTTGCGTCAAGGTTTCCTGGCTTCAGCAAAGGCAGGTGAGTTAACAGGAGGGAAATCACTTTATCCTTGGATTCCTGTTGCCATTGGTTAATGATTCCTGAAAAGGAAAATATACAGGGCAAATAAGCAAATATAGCCACAATGACACGAAACACCTCACTGTAACGAGGATTCCGGTGGGTTAATGTCCCAATATATGTCCCCTGGCTAAATTTTCTCAAAACAGCCCATGAATCAGATTGGACAAACTGACTGCAGGCTGTCAGAGGGCAGTGACTTCAGTAGAACATGGATGTTTGGTCCTGATTCTAATTCTCATTCAGGTCTTCAAAGAGGCTACAACTACTTTGGTACAACGCAACAGAATTACAGTCCCCCTCTTTTTTTTCTTAGAAAAGTCTAGGCCCACCCTCAGATAACAAGAGAATAACGAATAAGAAAATCACAGAAGAGTGAGTGCACACAAGTGTCCATGTACTGGAGTCTCTGAGGATGAGGCTGCTTCCCACTTGCGCTTCCACCCAGACAGCTGTAGAAAAGGGGTTAAATCCTGGTAAAGGCATTTGTGTGCATGGAAAAACGTTCTAGAGCACCTCGCCCATGAGAAGCTGACTCGGAAGACTGTGAGCTCAAAGCTCGAATGAGCAATGGACCCGAGCTCCAGGAGCACCTGTAATCACACATGTCAGCAAGCTATTTTCCCCCTATGTATAGAAGACCTCTTTAGTTGTTGTTATTGTGCTAAAATATATATAACATAATATTTACCATTTTAACCATTGTACAGTTCTGTGGCATTAAGTAAGGTTCACAATGCTGTGCAACTGTCACCACCATCTATCTCCAGATCTTGTTCATCTTCCCAAACTGAAACTCTGTATTCATAAACACTAAGTCCCCATTTCCTCCTCCTCCCAGCCCCCACCCCCCAGCAGTCATTGTTCTATGTTGTCTCTGTGACTTTGACTACTCAAGTGCCTCATATAAGTGGAATATCTTTACGTGACTACTTTACTTCACTCAGAATAATGTCTTCGAAGTTCATCTATGTGAAGATCTGTTTTTAACACACAAGGATCCTTTCCTAACACTTTTGATCAAAACACAAACTTGTTGTCTTTAGGTAAATAAGGGTAAACAATGCCTTGTTCTGGAGACTGACAGTTATCCCCAGGACCTGAGACCACAAGAAAGAAAGCTCCCTTCTAGAAAAGTCATTCCTGACACCTGCAGACCTCAACTCTGACGACTCCACAAGGACAGGTAGTCCTGCTGGCTTTCACACAGTATCTGCAGAGTGGAAAAGGTTCCTGGAAGTCAGCAGAAGGCCTTCACAATTCTAGCAAGGCACTAACACATCAGGACAAGCCCGAGAGTCACCACTGACCCTAAGTTATTATACAAATGCATCAGCCATGTACTTTAAGGCCTCTCAAGACTAAAGTATCAGGCAAGGTACATGATAAAAAAATGTGGGCTTTGGAGTCAGGCAAGCCTGGGTATGAATCACAGATCTGCCACTTAATTTCCAGTGGAATCTTGGTCCGTTACTTAGCCTTTCTGAGCCTCAGCTTCCTCATTTGTCAAGCGTGTTACCAAGAGCATCTGCCTTCCTTGCGCTGCAGGATTACATGAAATAATGTATCAAAGGACCATTCGAGTACTCAATAGTGGAAGTAATTCCTCTTCCTTGTCTCTTCATTAGTCAGGCCCACTTGAGAGTGATGTTGGGTGGTTTTGGATACCAAGTTTTAAAAATAATAGAGACCAAGCATGACTCAGTGAAGGTCATTAAAAATTATCAGCTTTGGAAAAGAGGTAGAAAGTCAAAAGGTAAAAGAAAATGGGGTTATTGAGCTTACACTTGAACAATATGAAGAGATGCTTGACTCCTTTCAAGTGGAGATCTCATAAGGAGATGAACAGTCAACTACCGGAAGCAGAATCTTCAGATGGAAGCAGGGAGATTTGGTTGGGACGTGAAGAAGAACTGAAGTACCAGAATGATAAAAGACCCAGAGGAATCACCAAGAAAGGCTCTACAATCTGTCCTGGGGCCACGAGGAATAGACAGAGCTAGATGATTGCCAGAAGCCTTCTCAGATAGAAATATAATAGGAAATACTGAATTCCACATATAAGAATTTTAAATTTTCTATATTAAAAGACAAGTAAAATGAAGGAGGCGAAATTAATTATTTACTGATGAAACCTTTTATATTCTTTGCTTCGGGTTAAGTCTTTGAAATGCAGGGTGTATTTTACTACTGAAAGCACATCTAATTGTGGACTGGCCACAGCTGAAGTGCTCAGCAGCCACATGTGGCTGGTGGCCACTGCACTGGCAAGCACAGGGCTATAGCCATTCAGATGGGGAAGGCAGGTGGGAGGGCACAGATGACCTCTGCAGGTCCCTCCCAGCTCCCTGACTCTATATTTAGTGAATTGCCACCTGACACAAGATAAGCCTCATGCATTCCACTAGGTATAGCCTCCCTTTTAAAGTAGCTCCGGGAGATGAAGAAAGAAAGCACCAATTCTAACTTTCTCATCAATGCATTTTCAGCAAACACCAGCATGTTATGCTTGGGCTGAAGATAAAAATCTATCCATTAAGCCCAAGGAGCTAAAGAGGCACTAGAAGAAGCAAAAGGGTCTGCATCTCCTAGAGGTAGATGAATCCATGGCCAATGTCAACAGTGATCAGATGTGGCTAGTGTACACCCTGAAAAAAAAATGTATGTTTAAAAATAAAATTTGGGAGCAACCTTGAATAAAAATTCACGAGGCTGAGGAATTCCCTAGCTTTCTACTAGGTCACTTCCCTGTTTGGGTAGTGTATCCTTCTGCAAAAGGTCAGCCTAAAAAAAATCAGGAACAAAAACAAAACGTAAATAGGACTGAGTGCAAACTAAACATGTTATCTCCATGCAAGCCCTCTCTGCCAGGGATTAACCTGGGATCCAGAAGAGGGACAAGCACAGCAAAGAGGAAAAGGAAATGAGAGGCTGCTGGCCCTGGTCCCTTCCAGGCCTGAAATGGTCCTTTCTCTATCCTTGGGACCGAGCTTGGATGGTGTGGGGCTACGGCGTGGCCAGGAAGACAACTAAGACTTTTGTTTACTGTCACTGGGACCAGGGACATAGGTTGCCTTCTGAGGGCTAGCTACACCTACTGGTCAAACTGTTTCTGTTACTGCTACGCTGACAGCTAACAGTATTGAATGTTTTCTATGTGCCAGGCACTCTTCTAAGTGCTGTCATATAATTACTCATTTAATCCTCACAAGAAGCTTATGAGGCAGATCTTATTACAGCCTTATTTTACAGATGAGGACACACAGAGGCACAGAGAGGTCAAGTAACTTGTCCTAGGTTCCCTGGCTAGTGAGGTGGCAGAATGGGAATAGGCAAGTTAGCAGGGAGATTCGGTTTGGACGTGGGCAAAAACTGAAGTACCAGAATGATAAAAGATACAAAATGATTATCATATAGAAGAGCTTGGACATAAGCTAAATACATTAATACGAGGGCTGTCTAGAAAGCATCTAACCACGCAATATGAAAAACAGGCATTTATGGCTGCATTCTCATAAGTATATTATGTAATATGTAATTATGGAATACATAAATATGTAATTACACACATAACATAATTACATATAAAAAGAGTGTATGTATATTATGTTTATAAATATAGTAAGTATATTAATAGAGTACAGCAGAAGGGTAGGTCAGCTATAGAAAAAGAAGGGTTAATAGAGACAATGTGGGTCATACCTATTGAAATACGTCCACAATTTCCTTGACACTCCTCTCCAAAAGGTGGAGGCCAATTAATTCCCTTCCCTTTGAGTGAAGGCTGGACCAAATGAGTCACTTCTAGTAGTATAAGTGACGGCATGTGTCTTCATGGCTTAGGCAGCAGAAGGCACTGCAGCCTTTGACTTGCTGCTTCTGGGGTTACTCACTCTGGGGGAGACCAGCTACCATGTTGTGAGGACCACAAGCAGCGTAACAGGGGGAAGTGCTGGCGGTGAGGAATGGAGGCCTCCTGCCGACAGCCAATACCAGCTTGCTAGCCTGGGAGGGAACCACCTTGGAAGCTGAGCTCCCAGCCCCAGTTAAGCCTTCAGATGCCTGCACAACATTTTGAGGGACCCTGAGCCAGAACCACTCATATTCTTGATCCACAGAATGTATTTGGTAACAGGTTTATTGTTGTTTCAAGCTGCTAAGTTTTGGATGGTTTGTTATGTAGCCAAAGATAAAAACAAGACACCTCTCCAAGTGCCCCTCGAGGAGAAAGGACGTTTTAGCTATTTGGTTTTGAGTAGTTCAGTCCTTTGGGCAAAGTCATTCTTCCTCTGAAACCAGCTCATGAGGCTAACCTGTTGCCACTAAACATTCACCTCATTTAGCCTCCCTCGTCTTGATTATCCACTCACGGAACAACCTTTGGACCATAAATTAGCTCACCCAGTGTCTTCAGTGAGAGAATGAACTGATCACACAGACTAGAGCTATTTCTACATTCTGTGATGATGACCTCTTAGGGCAACTTAATAAATGGTTTCTGGTTAGGATACAGCTTCCTGTGGAGGCCTGCCTGTGTTGATCATATAGACTTTGAGCACATCTGATGATGGCTCCTCCTGGCAAACTAACAAGCCAACATTGCAGGCTCTACATCCCTGCTTTCTGGTTAGTACTGAGTCAGCCTCAGGGTGAGTGTCCCCAGGGCACTGACAAGGGTAAGCATCTCTACCTTCAAACAGAAGCCAGGTCCTATGTGTGGGAACTTGGTACACAATGGCTCGGTTCTGCCCAGCTGCCCACTGGCCTTCTTGTGGCATCCACACTGCCTTCCATAGAGAAAGGACTCTTTACTGAGCAATTCCATAGATTTTTCCTCACTGGAGAAGACCCAGGAATCCTCAAAATTTTCAATTAATCAATCGCTTCTGTGAGGCAGTTTCTATTACTATCTACCCCAATATCATTCTGTTCAGTAGACAGTCTGGAAAAATGGACATCCAAGAACAGCAAGCTTCAATGATGCCAAGTCACCTCTTACTTTCTCTGATTATTATATTTTATTATGTCTCTGGATAAGGTGCAAAGATGTAAGAGTTTGCTGGATGTTTATGACGGTAAAAGTTAATGATTTATAATTTACAAACCAGTGACATAGGAGTAGTAAAGAAAAAAAAATCTTAGAAGAGCTATAATTAAAAGCCACGAGGATTAGGAAACTGTCCCAATGATCTCGGAGTGACAAAGAGTTGTTTAAATACCAAGTCTCACATTATTATTACAAGTGGCACTACAAAATGGTATGTTCATGTTTAAGGGCTCCAGTTGTTAGTAAATTACCCTTAAATTGCTATTGTATTATACCTTGTTTTCCGTTTAATAACATTTACCATAAAAGGGTTTCTTGCAAGTATATTTAGGCAATTTGCTCATGTAAGAAAAGTCTGGAAATTAAGTACACACATATAAGAAGTGCTGATTAAAGAAATGTGCTAAAAGGAGGGAGATACTGATGGGTCTTAAATGGTCAAATGTTCCTTGGAAGAATTTGTATTACAAACTCCGTCCTAGACATATTAAGTAATAAAGGCTTCTAAACACAGTGCAACTCTGCACAACTGAAGGATGGATGGCCACTGATAACACCGTGCAATGGGTAGGGATGTGAGCTGACAGGGCACCGGAAAAATCAGAGGGAAAAATGGCAAATATACCCATGAGAAACAGTGGAATCCTCATGCTGGCACCTACACTTGCCTATTGTCTCCCAAGGTACCCTCTTGAGCTAGAGGTGACTAGAGAAACAGTTCCATAATTTGTTGAAGCCCTGCAAGAGATGTGGATTAGACCAGCGGTGATGGGGAACCCATATAATATGCAATTACTGAGCTCCCATAGCTACAAGTGGAGCTTTGAGCAGATACATAGGATTGAGACGATAGAAACCTTCTCCTTAGTCTCAAGGAGGGTGACTACTGGATTCCAAGATGCCCCCTGGATCCTCGTCTCCTGGCATTCACACCTCGGGTACTCTCCTCCCACAATGAATATGAGCAGGTCTACGTAACTAATAGAGCGTGGCGGAGGTATTCTGAGATGAGGCCACAAAAGCCACCTCGCTCTCTTGGCTCACTTGCTCAGGGGAAGCTAGCCACACCAGTTATAAAGACACTCAGGCAGAGGTCCATGTGGGGAGAACACGGGCCTGCTGCTAACCGCCAGCACCAACTGCCAGCCCTGTGAGGGAGTCACCTCAGCAGTGCCTCCTCCAGCCCTAGTCAATACCTGACTACAACCTTGTGAGAGACCTTAAGTCAGAACCACGTAGCTAGGCTGACCCAAATTTATGACCCTCAAAAAACTGTAAGATAAATGTTACTGTGTGAAGCCATTAAGTTTTGGAGGGCAATTTGTTATACAGCAGTGGTTAACTAATATATGGAGCTTTGTGTTACTTGGTAAAAATCACTCAAAAATGCTACTGCCCACTAGAAAAGGCATGGCTCTACGTTGTGGCCTCCCTGGTCCACTTTAACCACTAGAGCTTTCTCTGAGAGCATGAATGTGCTGGTCATTCATAAGCATCTGCAGGCACTGCCCTCAAAGGGCAAGAACTAGGCAACTCTGGTCCCAACAGATACCTACAGTGACCCACTTACTGCTCCAGAGTGATCTGGCCATCTCTTCAATGACGACCTCCCATCTTAGTCACTTTTTCCCCTAAGTAGTTGGGTGTGCAAGGGGGCTCCTTTGCTCCCGACAGACCCCAGACCAGCAGTGAACTAATCCTGAAATCTCAACTAAGGGCTCAAGTTAGGTTTGGAATTCACCTTTGGGCTTCAGACCTTCTCCTGGCTATGACCAACTCTTGTAGATCTGAGGGTGCCCATTCCCAGCAGGCATGTAAAACTGGCCAGCTCCCTCAACCGCTTGCCTCAGTTCTGCATGCAGGTAATGCCCATATTTGTAGCCCAGGTCTGTCTCTGAGCTTCAAATTCATATATCGCAACTGCATTCTTTACATCCTCACTCAGATGATCTCAAAGGTAACATGTCCAAAACAGAAGTGGTGTTCTTATTCACTATATCTGCTCCTTTGGTCTTCCCTTTCTCTGCAAATGGCTTTTCCATCTTTCCAGGAGCTCAGGCTGAAACCTTAGAGTATCCTTGACTTCTTTCCCTCACATCCCATATTTAATCTGTCAGCAAATCCTGTCTCCGAATCCCCAAAATATATCCAGAATCTGAGTACCTCTCACCAAGCTTCTGCATTCCACCTCCCCCCAACAAGTCTATTATCAATATAAGAACCAGATGATCTTTTTACACTAGAAGATAAATCATGTCACTGCTCTCATCAAACATTCCCATGGTTTCCCCTCTCGTGCTGAGTAAGAACCATACAAAGGCCTATCAAGCCCCTCTATGATCTAGACCCCCCGTTCACTTCAGTCCATTGTGGTTTCCTTTCTGTTCCTTTAACACACGAGACATGTGCCTACCTCCCATCCTTTGCACTTGCAGTTGCCTGGGGTTCAAACCCTTTCCCCCAGGATCCACATTTAGCCTCCCTCAGTTCTATCTGCTCCGATGATGTCTTCTTGGTGAGGCCTCCTCTGTCCACACTATTTTAAGTTGCTCACATCACCCCCTCATCCTACACTGCCTTATCCCCGCTGCCCTGCTTTATTTTTCTCCATAGCACTTATCACATGACCTGATATATATTACACTTATTTCTCTACTAGATCATCAGCACTATGAGTTCTCTACATTTTTCCATGTGTTAACATTTCTTTATTAATCACATATTTTACTAGCTATATAAAATAGTGCCCAGGCATTTTGTTTGATAATGGCTTATTAGACTTTGAAATTTCTTACTCTAAATCTTAGGCACTTCCTAAAAATTTCCTTTAAATAAAGACTGATGGACTAGGTGACTTGCAAATAACAGTGGGTACCAACGGTCACCTCAAAACTGTTCAGTCACCTCTTGTGTAACTCTGCAGAATTCTGATTATTTTTAGCTTTAATGTCAAATAAAAACAGGAACATAGAAAAGAGGAAAATAAAATGATGAGCTCAATTTTCAAAATCTTGACTACATTCCCCTTTTCAATATTCTGTTTAGGATGGAAAATTTCCCCAGTACTAGAAAACAAAAGCATATTGGGTGCTTTTCCTGATTGTAACAGACACCAATTAAAGTAATCTTCATGACAAAGGCTCGAGAGGCTGAGACACCAGAATTAAATGTATTTAATACACTCCTTTGCAAGCATCTGCTGAAGGAAGAAGGAAAACTGATGCCCATAGGATTGTGTTACGACAGTTGTACGCCAAATGTTTTTAGCCATAAGTGATTATGTTCTAATAAAACCTCATAGGAACAGGTCTTCTAAGTGTCATATAAACTAGAGATGAAGAAAATGTTACCTTAGTGTTGACAAATGCAAGACAAATCCTTGCAAACCACATTCAGCTAGTTTTTTATACCAAAAACCTGTCAGAGGAGAGACTATAAATGTTCTAGAAGCAGGAAGCTTCCCACTGACTAACCTTCAGTGCACTCTTACACTCCCAGACCAGCATTGACAAAACCCCACATACCACAAAATGACTCTCCAATAGTATTTCAAAATAATGAATTAGCAATCTTCTCACCAACCTTGCAAAGGATAGAAACATGCTTCATATTACTGCAGTAAGTCCTCACTTAACACTGTGGATAGGTTCTTGGGAACTGCTATTTTAACCAAAGCAACATATAACAAATCCAATTTTACCATATGCTAGCTGATATAAATAAAAGTTAAGTTCCTACTGAATATTTCTGGTCACAAATACATCACTAAACTTCTAAATAAAGACACAATATACCGCTCCTATTAAACACAGTAGATGTAAGCTACATAAACATTTTTAAAAGATTAATAAAAAGATAATTCTTTTTCAACCCATTTATTCCAGTTCAGGCTCCAGTTTGACGGAGCCTCCCAGGCCGCTCAGGGCACAAGGTGGGACCCCACCTGCAACAGGATGCCTTTACATCACAGGGTACACTGACACACACCTATGCGCTGAGACTGGGACAATTTAGACACGCACATCTTTGAGATGTGGGAGGAACACTGAGTACCTGGAGAAAACCAACACAGACATAGGAAGAACGTGCAAACTCCATACAGACAGTGGCCTCAGCTGGGAATCCATTTTTTTTCTCACTAACATTATAACAAAACAACGTTAAAAAAATGATATTATTCGAGGACCTGCTGTACGCTTAGATTCAGGCCTTGTTCCATGAGAAGTACTAGAAATGAGAAACTTGAAAGAAACACACTATGATCTAGGTAGCTTAATTGCCATAAAGGCTACCAAGACCAAAATCCTCGGCAATGTCCAGTCAGTCAACAAAGGAGTCTTTTGGGAGGAACATAAACAGGTCAAATCACAAAAGAATAATCTATGCTTGATCCAACAGATCAAACTGAACAACAGCCTCTTCATACAATAGGTTTATAAACCTCACGAAGTTTGGGAAGGGCCACAGTGAACCACTTTAGGTCTAACAACAGAGAGCCATTCTATGTCTACAAATGCATCTGGACTGTTAAGTCACTGGGTCCCACACTTTCTAAAATAATGAGGAAGTTGCTCAACAACTTGTAGACAAGATTTTCCATCTTGAGGGATAGGAATCTAAAGTAAAATTGTGAATGTAAGAGCCCTGTGATTTGTGTAACTAAGTATTGTCACCAAGGAATGATACATATCTATCTCCAAAATATACATGGTAGAAAAGCTGGTAGTAAAATTTCTGTATCACTCATTTAGGTAAAATATCTGATTTACATACACAAATTTTTCTACAGAGGAGAGAATGAACAGTTTTATGGGTGTAGGATATTTGAAGTCATGGTCACAAATTAACTATTACTGATTTGAAAAGAAGGGCCTAGTCAACTGTACAAGTTGGCGACCTGCCCTAGGACACAGCCAATCCCACTCTCTCATCCCCCTTAGGCACAGCCCTGCACAGGGAACTAGAGATACACCTCTCCTTCTGGTTCTCTTGAGTAATCAGCCAACTCCAGGAATTTATGCAAAGGTAAGCAGAATAGTGTATTTTTATCTGTTACTTGTGTACCAAACTCGTTTTAGTGGGTCTGTTGATGCAATTACAATAAGATTTTTTCAAAATTTTTTGAGAAGGGGAGATACTTTTTAATATCTGTCCTCTGGAGCAGTGGGCTAAGAAGGAGAAAAGTTAGAAAGGACAATGGTAAAGGATAAACTTCTATAATTGGGAATGAGAAGGCTGAGGCCATTTTTCTCCTTCAGGGCACCCCACCGTGAAATTAAATAGACCCAGAGGTCAGCGGCTGGACCAGAATCAGGAGGACTGGCCAAATGAGCACCCTTTGCTTTAGTAGAATTTGTGAGACTGTTGCAGGGATAGATAAGAGCTCAGAGCCCAGTTATGTCTGTGGACAAGTGCCTCTCACTCATCCTTCCTCAGTCTCAAACATACCAGCTAAACCAAAGACACAAAAACAGTGAGAGGACTTAGGCCACACAGGTCCAGAGCTGCAAGTGACAGCAGCAGCCTGCTTTGCTTTAACCTAGCTTTACACATAGAAATGGCTGCAATACAAAGAATTTGGAGAGAAATCAGATGAGAGGAGTAGAGAAATTCTTTAAGGTCTCCATTTATAGAACCAATAGGCAACTCTGTAAAGAGTAGAATCCATTCTCTAAAGTAACCCCAGAACCTATAGCAGACCTCTAGTCAGCATCCAACACTTTAATGGAGGTGCCAAATATTGTATACACATTTTAAGAGATGTTATCTATGTATTACTTTTTGAAGTTGAATTGAGTTAGGTAGCAGTGTGTAATATGACATTCGCTCAGAAGTTGGCATTGATCAAATGAATGCTAGTGTCACCATGCGACAGGCAGGACAGTCAAAGAAACTGGTGGAAGCACGTTTGTCATTGGAAGAGCTCAAGAGCATTTTGAAGTGGTATTTCAAATTTGACAACGTTGTTTGAGTTTCCCCCACCTTCTCCTGACTTAACATCCTGTGACTTGTACCTATGGGGGACCTTAAAGGATGTGGTGTACCGTAGAAAACTGGCTATACTGGTGGTACTTTGGGAAGCAATTGAAATGGCATGTGCAGTGATACACGTGGACACTTTGGTCAACCGTTGCTCACACAGTAGTTTACTACAATCAGAAGTGTCTGGATGCCGGTGGTGGCCACTTTGAGCACCTCTTGCAATTGCAGAAGTCAAACATGACTTGTATTCATCTTTTATCAATATATATTGAGTATTAAAATTTTAATACAGGTTTTTCCTTTCTTAAAATGTGTGTACATTTTTTTGGCACCCGCTGTATTTACTGGAAAAACACAAAGAGCTTAGTTGACTATCACTATACCAATGGAGATTTAACCTTTGGCTGTTTAAATCTTAAAAGAGATTTTTTTAAACAATAAATATTCTCTGCTGTAGATATACCCATATACATGCAAACCCTCTCTTTCCTGCCCCACATTATCACCCATGACATGGCTTAAGAATCCACTGCTCTCCTCAGGTCTTGTTGATCTACTCTGGCCCTCACTGCCCTCTTATTACCACAGTTTAGGTCAATGGCATACATGCTTATATAACACAACACTGTCTCCTCACTTAGATTCCTTTTAAGGACATGGTCAGTGTTTGCACTTATGTGTCCCCTACACTCTTGCTTGATTGAGAAGGCTTGCTGCACCAGACTGAACTAAAGATATATATGCTTCTCTGTCATGGCCAAAAACACAGCAGATCTGTTCTTTCTCAGCTTCGTTTGTCTCTGGTTAAGGTGCTAGTGTCAATAGCGGAAACGCTGGACCAGGGCAGAATGATGAGGGACACAGGGACCCAGCAAAAGGGGAGCACTGGCCTCTCTTCACAGATGGATGCTCCCCAGTGTCTTTACGTCAGCCCCCTCCTGTGTCCCTCTCAAAGCTGTCTAAGAGAACCCCCCTCACCTACACCTACACACACACACACACACACACACACACACACACACACACACGGAGCCCAGACGCCCAGAGACTCAGACACTAAGATGAAGCTACAAGTACCTAAGAATCTAAGATGGGCTCAGCTATTTTGGGGCTCCTTTCTGAGACATGCACTTCCAAGCACTGTAGGAGCACCAGGTGCTCTAAGTGACTTGAGGAAAAGGAAAAGAAAGAAAACAAAGCACAGTGATTCAGAGGGCAGAGTCTAACTGTATTGTCTGGGTTTGAATCCCAATCTTCCACTGAGTTAACAGTGTCCTTGGGCAATTCATTTAACCACTCTACACTTCAGTTTCCTCATCCGGAAAATGGGGTACTTCAAAAGGTTGTTGTGATATTTGGATTATTTGATCTGTATAAAGCATGGGGACCATTGCCTGGACCACAGGGAATACTGTGTAATTGTTAGTGACAGTCACCATCATCTAAAGGACCAGATAATGCTCCATTGGAGCCTCTTCTACAGAAAATAGGAGGGGAAAAAGGGGAGACTAGGAGAGCCAAAAAAGGCTAAGGCACTGGTTCTCAGAGTGTAGAGGCAGTCGCACACCAGGGAATGTGTTAGAAACATAAATGCTGGGACCGCATCCTAGTTTTACTGAATCAGAAACTTTGTATTGAAAACCCCTTCAGGTGATTCAGATCCAGGCTTCAATTTGAGAACCACTGATTCAAGGAGCAAAGAGAAAATCATGGCCTCCAATTTCCAGCTTTATGGATTATCAGCAGGTTAAGGCTGATGTGAAAATCAGGCAGGAAAAATAAATTCCTACCAGGAGAAGGGCTAGGAGGCATCAATTCAAAAAGTGATAGAGACCCATTTTTTTTAAGAGAAATTGTTAGATGAAGGAAAATAATCACCAATATGTGAGCAAGCAAAATGTCCTATTTCTACAACAGGGTTGATCACTCAAGTTTTTCCTGAATGCAATGTTAAGAGGAGTGATTACGCCTTCTGAGGCCAGACACAGGAGCCACGATCTGGCCCTTTTGGGTTTGAAGGGTGCCCTCAGCACAATAAAGTCCAACTGGGCCTCAGGTAGCTTGGGAATAAAATGAAAATGGGACTTTCTGTCTTAAAGCTTCTTTACCATACACTAACACGCTCACAAACCACCCCTACATGCCCCTCCGGAGTGCTGTGGAGATGGGTCTGCAGGAGGCCCAGAGGCGCCAGGAACACAGAGCTGTGGCATTACCTCTAAATGGTGGCCCTGGAGAGCCGTTTGGTGAAGTATCAACTCACGGGTCTGATGGTAAACCACAAGACATGCAGCAACAGGAGCCAAAATTCTCTCGATCAGAGGACCATAATATTCTGCTGAGTGTGGGGGAAGGGCACAGACGCTGTCCAGGTTATGTGGAGCTAAACACATTACAGTTGAAGCAGATGTTAGGTGAAAGAGTTGTGAGTTGGTGGAATTATCACATAAGGGATTGCTCCATCTCCTCCCTCTCCACTTCCTCCTGCTTTTCTGCTCTCCTCTGGTGTCCACTGAGAACAGCTCACCATTATTGAGTGTCCAGCTGGGTATTGTGATGTCAGAGGCAGCACCCACAGATGCCTGAGGAGAGACCAGCAGCCCAACCTTGTTTGGAAACACGGCCCTGACTGGACCACCCTCCCTCCAGTTACCTGAAAATACCTCGCATCTCATACAGCTCTGGGAGCCTTCATCCTCCCCTCCCAAAACCAACTTCAGGGAAACTGAGATACAGAGAAATTTGCCCAAGGTCATATGGCAATACCCTGGTATGGTTGTGAACAGTGCCAGAGCTTCCTAACCACTTGTCCACACCAGTCCAGAGGACCCAGCTGCCTTTTATAGAAAGTTTCCACACACCTTCTATTCCTAACCCCGATCACAAGCATCACCAGTCTGCATGCTTCGGAGGCACCAGCAGAACCTCTGTGTCAGGCTTAGTAACGTGCCCCATTTAGGACCATGACCACAACTTCTTTGCATTGGACACTGAATTCTAGATATTCTTCTTGGGCTGTTTTGTTTTTATTTCAAACAGAGCTAACTAATCCGGGCATTATACATCAACAACTCTGATTCTCCAAGAAAAACCAGCAGCTTACCACACACAGCCCTTTCCGGTTGTCCATGAGACATCAAGAATGTCAGGAGTGTGCAGTTTAGGGGTAGGAAGGACACTCTGCTCTTAACTGTCCATGGTGGGGTAGGACCCATCTCTTTTTGTTTTCTTTTTGCAAGCTGACAGTAATAATGCTGAGAAAATGTAAGATAATCTAATAAATTGAGATAATATATTTATTTTTAAAGTGATCACAATGTCTTGACCTTGAGATCTAAAATGGGCTGAGCCTTCAGAAAGAAGGGAGCAGCCCCTGAGAGTAAGAACCGAAGGTGAAGGTGAAGAAGAGATCCCTCCCCTTTAGCACACGGCTTTTGCTCCACTAACCACTGAACAGTTCCCGTACCTAAATAAAGCCCCGGAAAGCACACATATTTGAAGAACTGGCTCATTTATAAAACAACCGATGGGCCAAGGCGAGGAAAGCTCAGCAGCCAAAATTGTGACTTGGTTTCTCAACATGACAGACATACATTTCAGTCGTGTAGTAAATAAGATAAAACTTTATTGTCAAAGAGCCCTGACTGTCCCCCATGTGATCCACCTTTTCTGCTTCCTCATGTGACTGGCCTCCCAATTTAGAGCGTAACCAACTCCCAATGACCTGTAATAACACCATTCCCAAATTAGAGCTCTCAATTTGACTTGGCCTGGGTCCCTCCCTCAAAGCAAAATAAAGCATCCGTTTTCTTTTTTGTTTTCACATTTATAATACACCCCTTTTTGAGTTGCCAACTCAAACCCTGCTCCAGTCAGATTGAGCCCTTCCTCTATTTTTTTTTTTTCTGGTTAGCCAAAGAGCCCGATGGAAAAACACCAAGAGACAAAAACAAAAACAAAATCAGACGAAAATTCCAAGTAAGTGACATTGAGCTGGAAAAGCTATGATTCACATGCAAATAAAAATCTCCCTGAATTCGCTGTTATATGACGCAAGCCCCTGGCTTCGACATAAAAAGGGCAGAATGAAATCACCCACAATTAAACTCACTCTGGAATTCTCTGGCGGGGCCTCTCTAGCTAATGATAAGAAAACCCCCAACTGTAACCGAATGAAGCTAATTGTGTTGGATCCCAGGGCATCCCCACCTCAGCTGGCATGCACTTCTGAACATGCCTCCATCCAACATTCTCCACCTTCTCTCAGTCCCTCACTCGGACTCAGCATAACCGGCACCGAGATGGGGCTCACGCAGGTCTCCCAGGGAACAGCCAGCCCTCCTTTCTGGGCAGACATTGGGGGATTGTGCTGAGGACCATGGACCTCACTCCCACACCCCGATTCCAGGATGTCAGTGTGCAAGAAAGCTTTCTGAGGAGCTCTGGGAAGATCTCCCCGAGATGAGGCAGAGCCTCTGTGTGCACTTCATTGCATCATCAGATCTGATCCCAAGTCCAGGCCTGAGATAGTTAGTAAGTCACTTTCCTGGACTGGTAGATCATTTACCACCACACTTGCCTGTTTCCTCCTCAGGAGAAAGCTAATCAGACTACTTTCTTTTGCTCCAGATGGTTCCCTTAGGATGCACACTCCGTCAGCCTGAGAGGCACAGAAGTATGCGGATGGAAGGGCCCTCAGGGTTTTTCTGGTACTTCCGTTACTAGTTGTGGGTGTCCCACCACATGATTCCTCCCTGATAGTCACCGGTCGTGGGGGCTGAGTGCCTCCCTAACCACAGAGAGCCCACTTCCACCATCAATGAGAGTCCGATTCTAGACGCCATGACTGGCCTCTCTGCAACTTCATCCCTTTCAACAAAGGTCAGTTTTTCTGAAACCACAAAGAGTAAGTCCATGAATACTTGTGCACACACGTTCATAGCAACAGTATTCATAACCAAAGGCAACCCAAACGTCCACCAACAGATGAATGGATAAATAAAATGTGGTACATACATAGAAGGGAATATTATTCAGCCTTTAAAAAGAATGAAACTTGGATACACATGCTACAACACAGATGAACCTTGAAAACACTCGAAGGGAAAGAAGCCAGACAAGGCCGACTCCTGTATGAGTGCACGTATCCGCGGTACCTAGAATACGCGAATTCAGAGAGGTAGAAGGTAGGTTAGCGGTGGCCAGAGGCTGGGGGAAGGGGGGAGTTATCGTTTAATGTGTAAAGAGTTTCTCTTCGGGATGATGAAAAAGCTCTGGAAGTGGATAGTACGACATTGTGAATGTAATTAATGCAACAGAACTAACTGTACACTTAAAATTGAACAAAACGGCACATTTTATGTACATTTTACTGCAATAAAAAAAATCTACTCCCTCTATCACAAGATTAGCCATCCCCCTGAATTTTCTTCTTCAGGCTAAGAATCCCCACCCAGTTCCTTCTAATTAAGCGGACTGCATGTACCATTTTGAACGGGACAGAAAACAACGGTACTGTCCCATTTCAAACGGTACGTCTGGTCAGCGACACCTTGAATTTGGCCCAGTGAGATGAGTCTGGCCATGCACTGTTTGAAATGGGACAGGACTGTTATTTTCTGTCCCGTTTAAAATGGGACATCTGGTCAGCATACTTCTAACAACCTTTGGATAAGATGATTTATAACTCCCATAGCCTCCTTGTCACCCACCTCTGAGTCCACTCAATGCCTCTTCAGTGTCCAGAACTGGAGGGCAAGCTCTGCTTAGACATCCCCTTCCCAGTGTCTCCCCTCAAAAGCCACCAGCTGAAACCCCAGTTGAATACTGCACAGAGTGGGTCTACTGACTGCCTGCCTCTTTTGGCTACCAGGTCAGAAAGGTCTAGGTTCAAAAAACATGACAGGTTCCACTGCCACCCCCTGCTGCTACTTCCCCAGGCCCAGATCCATTTCCCAGACAGCTGTGGGCAGCTGCAGCCAAGAAGTGGCACCCACAGAGGCAACTGGGGTGGGGGGCAGCATCTCCGCTGAGTACATGCTGGCCTTTTCCACAGACTTCCCTCATTTCTTGTGGGGGTTTGGTAAATGGAAACAGGGAGGGCAGGGGAGGCCTCTCTCCAGGCACTTGGGGATGCCTCCTACCAGCCACTAGAGAGTCAGTACCACAGTGCTCAGCCACACAGGCTGAACCAGCCTCGCTGGACTCAACCCATTCATCGCCCCTCTCGGTCCATCTGGAAAAGGTTTGGAAGTTTGCGGCAGGCAAGTTCCCTTTTGCATTTTAAAGTATGTTGAAACTTTGCAGCCTGGGTGTTGGTCTGATTCCACAGTGCGTAATCCATTTCCTGAAAGTGAACTGCTCACCCTTTGGAAGTGGACCAGCGATTTGGGGGTATCACTGAAATGTCACTAACTGGGCAAATATTTACCGGCCCAAGCCATGGAGCTTTTCTAGGAATGTCAATTTGCTAAATTAGTGACCCTTAAGGTGGCACTCTTAAAAACAGTTAATTCATCTCTAACAGGTGAGCAATTTATGCCTACAACAGGGTATTGGGTGTGTGGGGGGAGTGCTGCTCTGTCTACTTAGAATAACCACATATAAATTATTAGTAAAACCAGGACTGACTTTAAAATCTCTACCTCCTAACGTTTCTTAACTATAATTTTTATTACTGTCTGAGCCAATGATGGGTTGACTTGGGAAAACTTGATTTTCTATGTCAATATTTTACTTGGAGTTTGAAATGACAGGATTTGAAAAATCCCTTCTCTGTGAGCCTCAGAGATTCTGTACAGAAGATCTCATCAATCTGCCACTCACTAAAACACTGTGCCCACCTGGATACACCTGGAGACATGCTGCCATTCTCCTGTGTGGGACAAATTAGGCTCCAATCAGCAGGCTTGAAAAGGCCTTTGGTTTTGAAGAATAAAAAGGTGATTTCTTTTGGGTTCAAAAAATTACTTAAACACTCCTTTCAAAAAGACTCCTGTCTCATCTTCTCCTCCTTCACGAAACAGGCAATCTGCAGGAAGTAATCTAAAATTTCTGATTAAAAATATGCAGATAGATGCATGTTTTCGGAGCTCTGTTGGGAAGAAATAGAGTTTGTGTGAGTGGTGGGCTCTGAGGTAGGAATAGATCAAGCTGAGAAGTGAGTGTCAATGCAAAACTCATGGAAGTCTATGAATTTGATAGAGAAACGTTTCATTCTGGATTCCCAATCTCATGCTCAGCCTCCCTCCAGCTTTCAACCTTTCCTAGAACGAGAACCTGGGTGACGTTCCCTTGTAACACATGTGATTGTGTGGGGCTCAGACGTCACCACCACCCATGTGTGTCTTCCTAGACAGAAATGGGGGTTTCCCTGACTTTCCCTGAATGCTGTGCATGGCCTGTGCCTCATGGACTCTCTCCTATCTTACAACCACTTTTGCCTGGGTTTAAGGCCAACCTTACTAGACATCCTGAAATCAGATGCCATCTACCTGCTATTTCATCCCCATCAGTGGTACCCTGGAAGGAAGATAACCCTGTGACTCTCAGAGATGACAGCCCTCTCCTCGCGTTTTGGAGCCTGACCTGCGAAGGCCAAAGCATCAGGACATACTTCCGTTTTTCAAGAACCAGGCAGAGCGCTTTGCTGGGGAGGGCCCACCTTTAACAGCACTGCACGGCAGCTGGCACCAGAAAAAACAATATGCTGGCTGCCAAGAACACAGGGTCAGTCATCCAGGTAGCCAGCGACTTTGTAAACAATGTTTTGCTTTCTTCATTCATTTCCTTCATTCCATATGAGGCAGCATTGCTTAAACAGAAGTCACTGAATGCCTGAAAAACAGGGCTGTCCTGTACTGTCAGTAGAGTGGAAATGTGTTCTTAGTGTATTCCTTTTACACTTTAGTTTGGCACAGGTTTATTTTCCGTTGCATTATCTTATCTATTTATCATTTAATGAATGCAGCCACAGTGAGAGTACAAACCCAGAGCAAAACATCTTGGGAATTTAATTATGTGCTGAGAAACTCTATCTTCAAAACTTTTTGGAACAGGAGTAAATGCTTAAAATATAACTGATGATCAGTAAGCATTAATATCAACAGAATTGCCAGGATTGGGAAATCTCCGAGAGATTCACAAGATGAGCCTTCAATGGGATGTGTGGAGTTAGGGACCCAGATGTGGTATGTGTTTGTCACTTGGCTACCATTGGCACCAGCATTCAACAGCCCCTGGGAAGCCACCTTATTTAACTTTTCCGTGACTCCCTCCTGTCCAGGCCTGGCCTGGGGAGACAGAGAGGCCACAGAGGAGAGCAAACAGAATGAAACAGAGACAAGAGGCTCACATGGAACTGAGCAAGCCCTGGCTGCTTCTGCTGCTTTCTGAGTCTTGAGAATAAGTACAACTTATGGACTTTTCTCCTAGAAACCCAACCTGAAGTTTCTTCCATGTGTGTGGCAGAATGCCCATGGCCCAGAACCTTAAAGGCCAGACAGTGGGATGAGAACTGGGCTCCTTTTTCATCCAGGCACGCCTGACCCACACACCCCTTTGATGGAATACCATCTCAAGTGTGTTCATCCTATCACCCCTACACTCCCCATGAGGCCAGTTCTGTAACCACACATCGTATGTTAGGACAGCTGTCTTCAATGGCTCTGTGTTTCTTCTTAAAGCGGGACACTGCATCAGTCATAAATCTTTCCATCATCTGGAGCAGTGATCTGTCACAGCTTCCTTCTACTGCTTGTCTTTTGGGAGATTCCAATTCTCACTTTGTTTAAACTTAACAAAACTTCAGGACTGGTCTCTCGGCATATTTTTCAATCAAGAAGTGACTAAAAGTCTTTTGAGAATTATCAGTGTCCCCCCCGCCCTCCCATCACATAATGATGGATACACACATGTAATTACATTTACCTACTTAAGCTGTAATTTAGTTTTTAAGTTATTCATATCGAACATCTGTGAAGTATTTTTCTTAAAAAGCTTGCAAATATCTCTTTCTAAACATTACCACATCTAATCTTGAAAACAAGCATGACTGGGCCAGCAGTGAGGAAACTGAGGCTGGTAGAGGTGAGGTGACGTGCCAAGACCCTCCATGCAGCCCTAACCCCTGCTCCCCAGCCCAGCACTGGGGTCTACCACCCTCTCACTGTGAGGCTAAGCTAAGGCTCCCTGGAAGAAAGTTCTGCACAACGGCCTGGATGGTTCACTTAGGTTTTCTTGGTTCTTCTTACAAATGAATCTAAACCTGGATGGACATTAGAAATTTAATAATAGTTTAAGAGCAAATCTCAGCATGTCTCCAAAGCAATAGAGAGTCAAATTCTGAAAGCAAATAAGACACTGCTTTCTTCTTCTTCCTCTGGCTCTGCTGGCAGGGTGTGAGGGAATTGGGTGTGTCGGGTGAGGGGAGAAGAGCCTCCAGAACATACCATTATGATTATCTAACAATAACACTCTCACTGGCAATGTCAACTGAAAAGATTAAAAGCATGAGGTTTCTTTTACTCTACATGGCAACAAGCGTCTAAAGTTAAAAAAAATATAGAAAAAATATAAGCTGCTTCATTAGGTCTTGGTGATGCTGGTTACTTTAAGTTTTCTTTAAGCCTTAACATTATAAACTAAAGAATGTGCTGAAATGGAGGTTTCTGGATCTTGTTTCCACTAAGTCACTTTTTTCATTTTATAGAAATGAAGATTTAACCAATGTGGCTAAATGTAAATAACTTAAGTTTCATTAGCTTGCCCTTCAAATAACCATATAAAAAAATTAATCCTACACTAAAAGGGCCTCAATGCCCACATTACAACCCAAAACATTACTTCTGCTTAAGTCCGGAGACATTCAAATCCATGAGAACGTCTCAGTTACAGACCTGAAAACTACACCCCATTGGCAAGAAGCAACCCCAAGGCAGATGCATTAAAAAACAAGAGGCAATTATTTAACACCCAATTCTCCATGCCCTGTCTTACTAATTTTTATTTTTCTGAGAAGTAACTTTTCTTCAAACAGAAAATCCATCAGTGGTATTAAGACCAGCATTGCTACTTTTCACTTGTGTAGTTTTTGCTCTACAACTACATGAAGCCCAAGAAGAGATTTCTGTATAAAGAAATACAGTGACTTCAGATATGCTTGTGAGATTTCCTAGCAGACACAACACAGGAATGAATCATGGCCGAGGATTAGGCAAGAGCCATCCATGATTAGAAGATAAGGGATCCTCTGAACACACAGGGTCCATCTTCTCTGGACACACACACACACCTGTACTACCATCATTTTGCCTCCAAATCCTCTAGGTCACTATCTCATCCTATCCTCTCTATCTCAGGTTCCACATAAGGTCCTCTAGTCAAACCTCAAAGGCCATCAAACAGAAGTATTAACATTGCCCTTCACATATTCTGAGAGACAGGCCTGCTAAGGATGTGTGCGTAGGAGAGTTACTATGCGGAAACCAGCAATGCAAAAAAACCGTTTGGTTCAGAGTTTTTTCTCAACTGCAGACAGCACCTCAGGAAGACATTAGGTCCTAAGTTTGAAAATGTAATCTCTTGTGCTTCAGTTTCCTCACAAAAAAATAAACAAATTATAATACCCTTTCATCACCAGCCATCCATAGAATAACAGGGAAAAACAACAGCTTGTGCATCTAATGTCTCCACACGGGTGTAATGATAAGGCCCTCGCTTTGAATGTCGTTGTCTAAACATCTTCACTCCTCTGAGCTAAAACCTCCACTCCTGCCCAGGCTGCAAGAAGACTTCTGAAACCCAGTCTTTGCCTAGAATCCTGCATCATCTGCAAAGTTTAAATATTCTTGGTTGCAGATGGGTATTTTTAGCACTTTTAGAAAAGATTAGACCATTTTTCATGTAATTTGTTTCTCATAACATTAGCACGTGTGTTTTAAGAGCACGTAGCAGGGAGCTATTGTTAGAGAAGGCAGGGTCAGAATAAAGTGGCTGAGTGATAAGGTATATTGCTTATTCTCTTCTTTTGCTGAAAATATCTTCTAAATGTCTACTTTCTAATTAGTGGCTCCAAAATATTCCTGGTCCAATGGACTGTAGGCATATACGAATCACCAAAAAACAACTAAATATCTGACCTTCTGCCCCAATCTCTAAGAACGATGGAAAACAGGCTCACCTGTGAGTTTCCGCAAAATCCCACCAATCGGTCAGATACAAAATTCAAGCCTGAGTCAACAAAAAAAATAAGGGTTTGAAATATCTGTGTTCTTTGTTTTCCTCACTTCTTCCTGCTGTCTGTTACTTGGCCGTTTTACTACTTTTAATTTTTACGTAGTACATAGGAAAGGGAATTACATTTGAAAGAAGTTTGGGGATAAGGTGGGGTCAACAGAAGGTAAAATAAAAAGTTGAGATTATCCCGTGTGTATGCACATGCATACAATGAGAGAGAGAGAGAGAGAGAGAGAGAGAGAGAGAGAGAGAGAATATGAATGAGAATTGGAAGCAGGTCATTTAAAAAGCATTTAGATACCAGTATAAGCCCCAGGAGACCAATTCAGTAGACAAAAATGCCCTTTTAACCAAACAGTTTCAACATATGCGAGAATTTCCTCCTTTCACCAAAGCCAAATATTTTACTGTGCTTTAAAAGACTAATTAAAACAATACTGTGGTATTTAAGCCTGCGTGGGTTATGACTTCACAAGCAGACGCTGAATCCACGGTGAGAGTAAGTAGGAGTTGTGTAGAACTGTGCCTGGTTTCATTAATATTCACATATCTTCTTGGTCAGAGCTGTAGCTTGGAGCTATGATTTCCATTACAAAGCCCCTGAAATGCCAGGAATGAGTCATGGCATTGTGCCTGGGCACTGCGTTGATTTTCTCCATTAACCAGGTGTATATGCTGACAGCTTCTAGGAGAAAAGCTGAATGAGTCACTTTCAGGAATAAAACGCATTAGAATACTATGTGCCTCGGGGAGGTAGGGTAATAGGAACTGGAGGGGTTTCGTTGTTGTTGTTTTATTCTCTTTAAACAGAAACATTCATAGCATTTACTTCTCTAAAGATAGCAAGAAGCATAGATCCATCCCATTTTAAGGATTCTAAGACCATGACCAAATACGCTATCCAAATAGTGTGGTAAAACTGCTGGGATCAGTGCTAGCTTCTCAAGGACGATTCCGCAGCCCCTTGAACACAGAGCAGCGCCTTTGAGGCACTTCCAAACCACCTTCTTCCCTTGTCCTGACTCATCTTCAGGTGTCCTCTACCAGTTGGTTTTCATAGAGAAATGGAAAGGCACCACTAGATAGCACATTATATAACAAACTGAGGTAAATGTGTGGCCAGAATTTAGGCAATGTCTCAGCAGGCACACCAAGCGTGAATGCACAAAAGGATCTGTGGCTTTCGTGGGAAGCTAAGTGCACAGTGCAAGGCTCTAGACTGGGGGAGAGGGACCTCTTTTGCATCCTGTCACATTGCCTTTTGCCATTCTGGTTATGGAAATTGGAGTCCAAATCTCTTTAGCCCTCTTCTTCCTTGAGAATTGCTTCCTATGTTTAAGAGATGTAGGCCCAGAATATTGTCATTCCGGCCACCTATTAAATTGTTTTTAATTCGAGCATATTTTGGGAAGCCTGGCAAGGTGGAAACACTGAAAGTACTAAGAAGCATCAACGTCTAACATCTTTTCAGAGCTTCTGTGAAGTTTGAAGCCTACACCATAAAATGATGTGAAAACTAAGAATCACAATAAAGAGAGAAATCTGAATATGCCATGGGCACTTGTCAAGCCCAAATATGAAGCTAATTCATGAGGGTCATCGCAAGGAGCCATGGTATCTCTTTCCTAAGGTGGGCCGGCCGTGGTAGTCAGTGGTTCCTGTGCCCAGGGTGACACTCAGTTGTTCCACATCTTTCCTAGGATTGAGGGACTGAGCCATAGGCTTGCCTTTTCTTTCTTTCTTTTTCTTTTTGATTTGGCCTCCAATACTTAGGCATGAGTCGGCACATGCAGATAAACAGACTAATGGAGCTCATTTAAGGGGGCCCTACCATGGAAGCGTTCTTTTTCAGCCCTCCAGATTTAGGTTTAGCTTTGTGGCTGTGTAAGATACTGACTGAAGAACTGAAATTTCTTTTTTAAAATTAAAAAAATTTTTTTTTTTAATTTTTCAATTACAGTTGGGCATTCGATATTCTATTAGTTTCAGGTATATAACATAGTGGTTGGCAATGAAATCTTCCTTGTAACAGGCTTCTCACTCTGATGTCCCCGTAGCCACAGAGAACTGAAACAGGCCACGTGAGGTGACCTCATTTATATTACAGGGTGACTCCAGCCTCACATTCACAAATGCAGTGAGCAGACACTATGTTGGGAACCAGGTTGATGAATATCCCTCCCAGACAAAACTTGATAAAAGTCAATTTGATAAAACTCTATCGCATTGCTACCAGAAGCAATCACTTTGATTAAATCAGAATTCCTAAATCCTACATTTAGCAACAAACTGAAGATTTCAAAGCTCTCCACTGTTGAAACGTGGATTCTCCTGTTTTTAACACTATTGCTTAGTTAGACCAGAGGTATAGCTAAGGAGTAAGTTTAAAGTTTAGCTCTCAAGCAAAAATTTCGGAATGGTGTGAGGCTATAAAATAAGCTGCTCTCCATGAGAGGGGGTTCTCTGCCTTCTTTTAAAATCTCTCACCATCCCATTGATTTAAGTGTCATTTGGGGCATGGCTACATCATTGTGAGGGGATATGCTGCACTGCCACAATGACAAGAGTGTCTATGGATTTCCTTCTCATGTTTTTGACATTTAAAGACATCTGCAGAAAGTCAGACTTCATCTGTGTCCTCCTGCTGGCAGAGACTAACCACCTGTATGGTGCACACCACGCTGGGATCCATTCAGTGTCAGGATGGGCCTGTGGAGAACAGAATCAATTGTCCACTGCACTGTCTTTTGTTTTTCAAATTCTTGGGCATGCTGAAGAGGTCAAGTTTAAAATAAGTGCTGTTATGTTCTCACTTTAGACAATTTCATGCAGAAATTTATATCCAAAAAGCAACTTAAGGAGCAGCAAAACTCCTGCCCTTCTGTTCCTAAAATTGCAATAACTTTACTTGGCAGCATCTTTGCTGCCACTGAGTATATTTACATCTTAAATGAGACAAACCTCTGGCCAGGCTTCTCACCCGCTCTACCGGAACACAGGCCTCCTTTGCATGACCTCTGGTTTCCCATTGAAAAGAATGAGAATGCCATGCTTCAATGTTTTGGCATTTCTTGTTTGATGCAAGTGGGATACTGATGTGGATCTTCTTCACTCCCTGTCCCCCTTAATTGTATGTGCCCCAAGCATGGCTTTTTAAAGATTCAGATAGCCGGCTGCATGCTCAGAGAGAGGCATCAGAGGCCTCTGAAAGCTGGGAAGAGTGACCCCCTGAGTTAAGGTCTCAAAAAGAAACGTATCAAGATCCATGGACTGAGGCTTGAAGTTTAAGACGAATGGCCACGTCTGTTTATACAGACAGAAGACAGTTATTTAAGGGTGAAATCTGATCTGCCTTTAGCTCAGCCAAAATGATCGGAGAGAAAGTGTAATGGCATTTCTTCCGAAACTCAGCTGCCCAAGGGCCCTCTGGAGGGCTACAGAGCCCAGCCCCAGGGCCCAGGGCCTCCATGGAGCTTCCCCCTAATGATCCCCAGGCATCCTCAAAGCAGGTGGGGACTCAAAGGGCTTCCACAATGTTCCTTCCTGGCGGGTGAGCGGGTAAAAGAAACAAATACCAAATTTAAGTGCTAAACGCAGCAGGCAGCCTGCTTTGCGGACACAGCCACAACACCCATGGTGGAGAACAAGGCAGCCATTATTTCTTCACAGATCCTGAGAGAGCTTCTGTGGCCGGTATTGTTTTCTAAGTTGGGAAGCACCAAATAAGGATGCATTCTGATTCAAGGTAGGAGCCATGACTGTTTATATGACCTCACTCTTTCTTACATAATATTTTAAACAGGCCCTCAGGCCTACATTTGAAAGAGCCAAATTCTGCCTCTGGACCAACATGTGCCACTCCCACTGAAGTTGGGGTGACTTGGCTGTCAGACAGATGGGGGCAAACTTGACTCTTCAGCAAGGATGTGATGGATAAGGAAGGGTTCCCAACACTAGAATGTAATGCTTTGATAAAAAGCCACTGGAGGAGTATGAAAAAAGTGCCTTTAAAGCTCAAATCAGCAAACACTTTCCACCATTTACAAATGTGCCTGTCTACCTTCCTAGCTGGCAAGGTAGCCTCTGAGAAAGGGCCCCGGGCACCGCTCTGGAGATTATTCAAGGTCCCTTCAGGTGAGACTCTGTGCAAGTGAAGTGCAGCCTGGGCTGGAAGATCACTCTTCCGGCTGTCTGTAGGGTGACAGTTTACTCTCAGTCCCTCCACGGGAAGATGCATCGCAGGCTTCAGAGTAACAAATTACTTTATGGTTGCACTTTATCATTTCATTGTTCCCATGTTACAAACAAACAGTTTATGGTAATTGGTCTTGATTTGGTACATATTATATATAGATTTATTGTGTACTACTGTGTTCCAAGAAGAATTTTAAATGGCTAACATGTGATCTTAAGGACTGCCCCTACATCCCCATAATACTTATTAAACAATATTATCCTTTCATAATACCTTGGATGATTTTTTAAAAAATCAAAGGTGGCCTTTACACAGCTAATGTTGAAAGCAAATCAAACCTAAGGCACTCCAACCCTCCAATCTTTCATTTAAAAACAAAGCTCAAGATCACAGGGGCCCTATGATCTGTGTGCAGCCGCTTCTGAAATCCTGAATCCAGCTATACATGTGCAAGGGAGGGGGCAGAGAGCAAGAGAGCCCACATCCTGTAGATCACCACATCTGTAGATGACTGCAGTCTCCTGTCATGGGTTTTAACCATCCCCTCCTCCCCGCCACCCTGGCACAGAGAGTTAAGATGGTTGCTCACATCCCGAGGCTCAAAAGAAATAAACCAAAAAGAAACACAAAGAAACAAACAAACAGCTGACTGTACCCTAAATAAAAATATCTATAATCTGAAAAGGAAGCAGTAGATGGGAATAGCAGTATGATGCTTCCTACGCACGCCCCAGGCCTCTGAATCCCCCCTCCCTTTGCCACTCCCCCCAGTTTAACTTCCTGCTAGGGCTGTGCCGCACATCTTCCCTGAGGTGTCAGTTCAGGCCTCTGTGTTGAGCCTTGATAATCCAAGCTTCGACTTCATGCCTGCTGGCAAGTAGTTCATTTCCATGTTCACTAGAACCGAGATGTAGCGACCTACCCTGAGACAGGTTCAGATTCTGGCTTCACACACATTGACTGAAGAATTTTAAAAGACTGAGCTCATTTCACAATTTGGTGAAGTCCAGGATTCCTGGCCTGACACTCTAGATAGGCTGACCAGACAAGCAGTTTGAAACAGGACAGTTTTCTGTCCCATTTAAAATGAGATGTCTGGTCAGCACAATTCTAGACCCTCCACAATCTTGTCCTGAGCTGCCTTGCTCCTCCATCACATTCCCCGACCCGATGCCCCATGTGGCCTCGGCCTTGGCTCCCGCTACCCTCCACCCAGAAGAACACTGCTCACTTTCACTTGAAGGGTGAATCCATATCTGTCCTTCAGCAAATTCATTTACCATACACTAGTAAGCACTCACTGTGTGCCAGACACTATTCTAAGCACTTTACACACCTCACTTAAATCCTTACGACTACCCTGAGAGGTAGGTACCATCATTATTTTCCCCATCGTAAAGACGCGGGAGCAGAGACACAGAGATACGACGTAGCCTGCTCAAGGAGAAAAGTGTAAGTAGAAGGCCAAGGCTCACACGTGGCGGTCCGACCCCAGAATCTGTGTTCTTAATGATAATGCGACGCTGCCTGTTTCATAAAACCTCCATCTTCCAATTCCAGCTAAGACTCCTCCCAAATTCCATAGCCCTTTAGTGGTATCTCTCTTTGGCCCTAACTTTCTATTTTCTACCTAACTTTCAAGATGTTTATGGGCATTTCCTCTGTCCTGGTAGATGGTCAGGTCAGCCCCTTGAAGACAAAATCCACGTCTGATTCATCTTTGACCCCTCTGGCTCACCCCTGAGCCCTGCACATGCTCAGTGGGTGCGTGTCAATATGTATAGGTGGAAGGCAGCAAAGAAGCAAGGAAGAAGGAACCCACTCAGATAAGAGATCTTCGGCTACAATGGAAGAAACACTTCATTCTTTGTTTTCATCCCTATGTGATTGCGATTTTTATATTCACTTCTATGTTTTAGGAGCAATTTTAGCTGCTGTAGTAAGAAAGGCAGGTAGTCTTGTAGATTAAAGCTGTGTCCTATGTGCGTGAGAGACAACAGCAGTCAAATTCCCCTTTATTCTTCTCATATCCAAGAGCCACAGTGACAGCAACAGCAATAACGACAGAAACCACCATCCAAATTGTTGCCTCCCAGTGTTAGCACCTGATAGCCTGTGTTTGCAGTCTTTTCAATAATCCTGCAGGCCAGGCCTTGTCATCCTTATTTCACAGATGGGAACTGAGATTCAGAAAGGCTGGTTCATGTGGCCAAAGTCACAAGCTGGTAAAACATAGCACAGGGGCAAGAGCCCAGTTCGGTCTGGGCTGCAGCACGGCAGTGCCTATAGTCCTGTACAGCTAAGGAAAGCAGGTCCCCTGGCCCTTTCATTCCTGGACTCAGCTACCGTCACACACGCACAGTTCCTCCAAGAAACCAGACGAAGAGTCACCTACTTTCACATTGCTCAGAATCCTTAATCACTAGGAACAGACAGGATGGAGGTAAAAATTTTACCATGAGATCTGCCAGAGGGTGGTGGGGGGCAAGGGATGGGGTTGGACGGACTTGCTTGGACTTAAGGAGGCAGAGGCAGAACTAAATGTTCTGTTTATTGAGAAGAATAAATCACTTTTCATTAACCTATAAAGTTGTCTTAGTTGGGCCACAACAAACACTCAATGCGTTCACAACGTCACCACAAAGACATTTTAGTGGTCTGGGAGGAAACAACGGTTTTTGTTTGCACAGGAAAAGCTGTGCTTTTCACCCCATGGGGCGGGCAGGGTGGGGGCAGAGGGAATCCCTCAAAATGCAGCACACTTACGTATGAGTCAGCTCTGATTCATCGGATCTGGAATTGTATTCTATTTACTCAAGGATTCTTGGTGCAAAGTGTTCCCTAAATGCTGGCAAAATCCCTTTTCCCTGCTCCTAAATGAGAGACCACTTCCTCTAACATGCTCTAACGCTCACAATACACTTAAGATAGACCTCTCTGCGTGAAAGAGAAAAGCACTGCTGTCCTAAGCAGAAAGACCAGTAGCTACGGAGTACCTAGCTAAACCCCAACCACATTAACAGTGGGCTAAGTAGAAGAGCTGTGCTTCTAAAGAGAAATACCCCATTAAATATTCTTTACCAGCTTGTTTTAGCCAGACTTGACCTATTTGCTACTCATTTCTAGTCACGGTGACTTTCAAGTCCATGACTTTTTCCTTTAAGTAAGCACTCCATGAAAGCACATGTTCTGGGGTATACGTCCAAGAAGAAAGCAGTAACCTTCCCCTCTCTAAAAGACTCCAAGTTGGGGGCATGCAGACTATTTAACAGTCCCCTGGCTAAGTCTCCTATAATAAACAGAACCTAAGGAAGAAAACATAGGCACGTTATTCAGGGAGGTTTACTGTAACCAGTTTCTAAGAGTAATCCCGGCAGTAGCCACAAACTCAGCTGCCTGGCCACTCACTGCCCTGGCTTCTCGGTGGGACATCTCAATTTAAATGAAGACAAAACATGGCAGCTTCATCTAATTTCCTCTGCTCTGTCGTCTTAGGCCCTGATTTGAAGTTCAGTCTTCTTTCTGTATCTTTCCTTGTCTGTTGGCCCTTCCTGACTCTGTGGCATATAACATGGTAGAAGAAGAGCACAGACTTGAGAGCCAGACTCCCTGGGTCCAGGTCCAGATTGTCACTTACTAGCTCTGTGATCTCAGGCAAGGTTTTGCCCCAGTCGCCTCACCTGTAAAATGGGGATGATAGGTAATAGCACCTATCCCACAGGGATGTTACAGGAAGCAAACCAGCAAGGGGATTAAATGAAAACAGAAGTGCCATGTGTTAGATATCATTATTAATAATATTACTTATTCCTTTCTATCTTCTTTCCTTTCCTTTCTTTCGACAAATATTTATTGAATATCGGCGAGACATAGGACTCTACACTGGATGCTACATGAACTCCAAACATAGACAGGATACACAGTCCTTGCCATCCAAAAAAAGGACAGAAGGTAAAAAGCTATAGTAAGTGTGCAGAAATATCGAATCATCACACTGTACGGTGCTGAAACAAATATAATATCATATGACTTATACCTCAATTTTTTTTAAAAGAGTTCTTTGAGGAGGAAATGGTATCAGAATGGCTGTCTGGGGAGGAGCATCTGGTGGCAGCCCACAGGAGCAACCTGGTGGGGAGAACAGTTGGAAGACAACTGTGCAAGGAAGGCAGAGACACACAGAGCAGCGGGGAGTCTGCAGGCTCGGGGTGGGGGTGGGCCCACCACAGAACAGCTGTCTGGTCTGGGGAGCTCTCTGAATCTCTCTTATCCACAGTTCTCTCAAATTAGCAAGAGGATACCACAGCCAAGTGTAAGCACAGTGCCTGACACATGGTAAGGACTCAGTAAATGTGACATAAAGAATAAAGTAATAGAGGTGAGCAACGTTGTGAATGAAGAATTACTATTCATTCACCTAGGAGTCAGGCATTGGTGAAACAAATGACAAGTGACAGCAAGAGAGGGGGCCACAGACACTTCACCAGAGTCACCAGGCCTTGGGGCAGGTTGCAAGACTATAAAAAGGGAGTCCAGGAGAATGTCAGGTTGTGGAGGCACAGCCTGCTCCTCTCCTTGACGATTCATTGAGAATGAACTGGGGTAGGGGGACACTGCTTTCACAGTGTTTAACAAAGCTGTAGACTAGCGTGCCATCCCTGAACAGAACCCCGACCTACACGTGGTCCCTGAGGAAGACGGGAGCGGTCATGCCCCAGGCTCAGCCCAGAGCCGCCTATGCCGCCGATCATAGCACCACTGCATCCCGTAGAGACAGTCGGCATTATCGTTTCCATTTTTAAGGTGAGGAAATTGGACTGAGCTCACTGGTGTGCTGGTAACAGCTGAACCCAGAGCCGAGGACTTCATCTCGGACTTGAAACCTGTTCCTCTCCCAGCTGTCTCTGAGGGCTGTTTCTACCCCAAACAGCCTTCACAGACGGATCTAAAACTGCACTGCAAAATACAAGAGCATGAAATTGGAAATAAAATAGATGCTTCTACATCTATTTAAATCCCATTTATTTTTAATAACTACTGAGGTTAGGCTTTGTGTGAAAGGGGAGAAATTGGTTTAAATCTTGATCTATCTCTTGGTAGACTAGAAAAATGCTGTCATGCTTCGCAAGAGAAGAGAAGGGTCATCACAACTGTCACACTTATTTAGCTTTTCTTAAAACTAAGAGTACACCTCCAGGGTCTTCAGCGCCTGTGGTTAGCCAGTTTTTGGTTTACTGGTGTGTTCCATTCTTCCAGCATGTGAGGGCACATAGGTGTTTGTAGGCCTATGGCAGCCAGGGGCTTAAATCTCACTGTCAGTAACACATAAACTCTCATCTTAAGTGGGAATCATTTGCCCTCTTAGTTAAGTGTCTCCAATATGTGTGATTTATAAACTGAAGGCATCTGGCTCAGAACAGGGGCTAAGACAATCAGAGTAATAATAATAATAATAATAATAATAATAATAATAATAATTATTATTATTATTCTAATACAAATTGGTTACCAAAAAGCATCTCTAGTATGAGCAACAACAGTATGTCAATGAGCCTACCTTAATGTGGACATAATGGGATTATCAGGCCTTTATCAGGAAGCTCACATAGGCATTGTCTTAACGAAATCCACAAACTGGTGCCGTCCCTAGTTCTTCCCATGGATCCCTTCTTCCATTGATACTGAGGGTCCCCCTTCACCTCAGTGGCCCAAAATGATGCTTTTGGGGTTTCCCCACAATGATCTGCTTCTTCTTATGCCTTTTATTACATCACTGGGGTGATCCCTAACTGTCAGTCTTGCTTAGTCATGGATCATTTTGAGTTCCCTCATCAGGCTTCATCTAAGGACCAAAGTCTCTCTTTTACTAGGTTTTCCCTGAACAACAGTGGAAGCAATTTGTCTCTTAAAATCACTCCTTGAGCTTTAGAGTTCGTAACCTGCCAAGCTGTGTCTCCTTATTACTAGGAGACAAAACCCTCCCTTACTCAAAGTGAGGAAAACAAAGTTTCAGGTTGAGATAGCTTCTTTCTTCCAAAAGCCTGAAATACCAGGTGAGTAGTTCTTTCAGTGTGTTCAGAGTTCAGTCAGCACACTTTGGTTGTTCTAGACTTAGAAAATCCTCAAGAATCAGGGTTCATTAAGTAAGGTCAGAGAAATGGAGACAGATGATCATCAACCAGGAATTAATGAGGACTGAGGACATCTAACCAATTTCACTGGGAGATCTCAGTGGTCATCCATCTTTTCTGCCATCTGCTCCAAATTTGGACCTATGTCCTGAGAATCAAAAGACAAATCTACCTGTCTTAAAAGTCTACTCAGGTAAAATGCCATTAAACTGCGTTGTTGTCCAGAACTGTGGAGAGAAACCCTCTTTTCTAGTTAATCTGGCAGCCTTCAGTTGTTTTTCCATTAACTTGAGAGAAGTATCTGGGTTATGCTCTAGAATAAAATACCTCACAATCTATCAAAATTAAACCCCTACGAGCTATTCCTGAAATGAAGGACAGTTTCTTATTTGTTGGAGGTGGGTGGATGCATGCTTTCCCACGAAGTTCATGTTCTGGCATTCTTATCTTTGGGATCCGCATTCTCTGGGTGAATTGGAACCCAATGATCATACCTGTTTTATGATTTTAAGCATTCCACATTAACGTAAATTAAATCACATGCAGATGGGTTTTATTGCTAAAGACAACAATCACCTCACTCTAAAATATTCCTCCTGAGAGTTCTCAAATATGTCTGTTATCATGTCCCAGTATCCACAGGCATTCTCACGTTTTTCCCTGCAGTTGTTTGTGCCCTGATGGACAGTCCAGACATAGTGCAGAAATAGAGAAAAGTCTTCCCAAAGTGTGTTTAGACCAGAGAATAGAAGATGACCTAAAGCACATTGGATTTTATGACACTTCAAATAACTTTTCTTTCACACTATCCTGATCTCACCTCATGAGAAATAAGTATGTTCCTAAGTTACCTAATATATGAGTAAGTCACATTTTAATAACTCAAAGCTCATTATTTAAAGGGACATTCATATTCTCTCTCTTCTCTGTTGGGTTCACATACATAAAAATACATTTCAAACCTTTTAAAGCCAAAGATCTTATCTTTCTTGGAACAAGTACCTTGAAAAAGACTGTTGTTCAATTCCAAATGATTTCTCCCTTATTTATTTCAGAGCTCTTTGAACTAAACTGCATTACTTAGGGAGAGAGAAGGGGAAAGATGCTCGAGTAGAAAAAAGAGGAGAGGTGGGAGAGAGGGAAGGGAGAGGAGAGAGCAAGACGGGGAGGAGGAAGAGGGCAGAGAGCACAGGTGGGAGAGAGACAAAGTGAGAGCACCTGTGAGAGCTTGTGCAGCTGGTTCTGCCCAGTTTCCCTCAACTAGCCTGTGTCCTTGCTGAGCGTAAGGGAGGCGTGTGTCTGCTCTCGCCTCAGCCTGGCTCGGTTCCCTTGTAATGTACACGGTAGTATAAGCATCTTGACATGCTCAGTAGACATGTATATTTTACACAACATGTCGTCACTACAAAAAAACCCTCTCTGATCCAAGATGGTTGGGCTGACAGTCAGCTAACCTTAAAAAAAACAAACAACTGGTTACAGCATGAAATGATAAAAATGATACTCTCATTATATATTAATTTGATACAGTATATATTCACAGATATTTAAATATATGGGTATACACCTATTCACGAGCTTGGTGCAAGAGTAATGCGTTCTCTTGGAAGATGGGCCCACTGTCTGGAATTCTTCCTAATCATTCCTGTATAAACCAGAAAACTGCTGTGATTTTCAGGTTCTATTTCCTTGAAGAAGAGAAAAAACCCAAAGACAGCTGAAAATTGTTTTGACTATGGAATCTGCCATGATCTTTTTACAAATTTCTCACCAATCTTTTAGAGTTATCTTGTTTATACTTAATTTAGCCACAATTTTTGTCTTAAGCAAATTCATCATTGACAAGTCTTTCCAAGGCAACAATGGATTATAGTTTACAGAGAAACACTTGTGCTTTGCACACCCATGTACTTGTATCATCTATTTACATAATATTTAGTTACATGTCTTAAGTGGAGAAAGTACAACCAGCATAAACAGGTTTGGCTCCCCACTGAACTGACTGGAGGAGTGGGAGAGCCCACTTGAGAGCAGTATGCCACAGACACCTGGTAGCCTGCCAGAGAGAAGAGGGCATGGCCGCACTGGGGAGTGGACCCAGCGAGCTTCTCCACACCTCATCTGAGGTTCATTCAGAGAACTAGCTGGGTGAGGGGAGAATGACCAGGCTGGACCTCAGGAGGGGACAGCAGGCTGGTCTCTAACCTGAAGCTTTTCTAAGGCTTTCTAAGGGTAATTTCATCTGCCCAGTTTTTATCTCACAGACTACTGGATAAACCTCCTCATAAAATGCTGTAAGGAATACAGCTATAAACAGGACAGAAAGAAAAAGTTGCCATGCTTTTGGCTAAACAGAGGGAAAAACTAAAAAGCAGAATATAGATTATATAAGCATATACAAGTATATATTTATAACTATACATAAATATATTGTCAATGTATTTTTATATATATTTATTATGTACTTTCATCTATAATAAATATTTTAAGGTATACATATTATATATAATAACATTATATACTTAATGTATTTATACTATATTTAATATATAACTAATATATATATTAGTTATATACAAGTGTATATATGTGCATATATACAAGGGCTGTCCAGAAAGTATCCAGCCATGTAGTATGAAAAACAGGCATTTGTGGCTGGATTTTTTCTGGACAGCCCTTGTATACACATATAAGTATATACATATTTGCCTATGGTGTGTGCATGCATTGTGTGTGTTTATCTGATGGTGCATTATGAGGTGTGGGGGTTCACACTGCAATTTAAGATCCTTTGACTAAAAATTTTAATCCCTAAAATTCCTGCTGCGTTCAAAAATCGGCTTAGTTGCCTGGTTCAGCACTTCAGGCCTCAGTCCGTGATTGTACTCATCATTGCTACTATATAGGGTTTGGAGGCAAGTATTTTGGATCAAAAGTATCTGCGGTCGAATCCAGCCTCAGCGTCGGGAGCGAAAGCCCATAACCGTAATGCTGGCTGATTCCACTTTGCAACACTTGCAGCTCTGAGGGATGGTATACTTAAAAGGCTTTTATTTAGCTCTTGAGTTTATTTATTTATGACTTATTATTTACATCCCACCGATTTCCACGAAGAATTTGAGGCCTCTTAGCTCTTCAGTTAAGTCCGTTTTTAATCAGTTCAGTCACTTTTCCCTCACCCTGCTACATCTAACTTCAATCGAGTGGTTTTCCCAGTGTGGTCAATTAACTTGGCCTCCTGTGGTCCAGGCATTCCACTGCACAACAGAGGCCGTGCGTTTGCAGAGACTGTGACCTTTGGTTTGCTGCCTGGTGCTGGGAGCTGCCTCAGCAGCACAGGAAATCCTGGCAGAACTTCCCAGGGCATCCCCTTTGGTGTCTGAGACCTCGCAGGGGAATGGCGTGGGAGTGGAGACCCACAGGGTCGTCAGCAGCTCCACGCGCTACACTGAGGGAGCTGAAGAGTGGTCTCAAAGACCCTCCCTGGTGAGGACATAGGGCATCAATAAGGGTCCCATCCAGTAGGGATCTCCACCAACATGTTCAATAATTATATGCTCTTTTATGTGAAACCAGAGAAGGGGCAAAGCTTTGGCCTCAGCTCCCATCGATGTCCACCCCTGGGAAGTCTCTGACTAAATAGAGCAAAGTATCCAGAGATGTGATTTCAATCTGCCGCCGGTCTCAGAGCTTGGTTTTTCATCTATACCTTAGTGATGCAAACACTGCTCAGAGGCATGTTTAATGAACCTCAGGCTGAAGGCTGCCACATGCGGCTGCAGCAAGGCCCCTGTTGTCCTTGTGCCTAAGAGTGGCTCCTATGGGCTGCATCTGACCACCTTCTTATGCTCCCAACTCTTGGCTTTTGGCTTTTCCTTGTGGGAAGGGTGGCTGCTTACCTCAATGACTGCTACTTTTCCCAGATAGTGGATAAAGCACTGCACCAAGCCATAGTCTCCCGTCAGCTATCCTGCACTCCTGGTAATTCTGCTCTCTGAGAGGATAAGCCGCATTCAGCACCTGGTACACCATTGTTGACATAAGGGACTGTCCTCAGACAGAACAGATATGCCTCAGACCACCTTAGTATGTTTTTCCATTAGGGTGAAAGATTTGGGGTGGATCCTACACACTCTCCCACCAACCTTTTTGCAACCAATAGTAGGCATCTGGGAGCAGATGGTAGAATCTTTGGGTGCAATCTGTGGCTACAGGAAGCTAACCTGTATGCACAAGGAATGAACCCATGATCCATACTAACAGATTCGCTAAGGACTCAGATCAATGTATAGACAGAAGATCCAATACTGCTTGACTAGGATGAGAGCTGTCAAACTCTGGACTTGATTCCCTAGGGGTCTATATCAGGGGTCTGCTTTTATCTGCCAATTAGTACTGTATTCTAGCCACCTGACTAACCTTAATCACAGGCTTATAAATATGGCAGAAACACCAAGGGCAGGACTTTGAACTCTTCAGGTATAAAATGGCAACAAAGAACTCTATGGATTCTACCTTAGGTATCTGAAATATAGGTATGAAAAAAATTTTTTATTTTATATTATTTCAATCTAATATGTGAAGGCAAGTTAAATGCATATATTTGTCCTGGGTATAAAAACACATGTGGACCAAGAGATAAGATTTGAATCACACTTTTCTATTTATAAAGCACTTCCAAATGCTCCCCTTGTGTGGTATTATTACAACCTTGCTTGAACAGATGAAAAAACTAAGGCTCAGAACAACAACAACAACAACAAAAAAACAACAAAACACAAGCAATTGGACTGAAATCTAGAGCTTTGGTGCTTTGCCTCAAAGTTGGCTGTGCATCTTGCTCTACCATGTTCCCACCATTCGTGAGACAGGAACTTACTGATTAAGTCCACTGGGAAACAAACCCATCACAGAACTAAAAAGACATATGAAGAGTGTGTCATTGATTGGCTTATCTGAGCTCTCAATGTCTGCTGACAGAAATTCAGATTTTAATAGGCAAACAATTTTGTAGCTAAAATCATTGGAGGTATATATGCTTGGATTTCAAGTCTAATCTAAGCCATTCAGAGTCACTGGTGAAAAATTGTGCATGGATCTCATTTTATAAAATGGCTATTAAATGTGGTTCAAGGAGGGTGCTGTTCAAAGACATTATGAGATTCAAAACTTTAAAAAAAAAAACTCAAGCTAAAGTTAATGTTTTATCCAGTCATTCCATCCAAAGCACAGTAAGTTAGCCAGGCTGGAAAGCGAATTTTGATGACTGGATTGCTCTCTACAACTGGCATTATCGAAGTGGATTGTCTCCTGCTTTTGCTGTGCTGCCATGTTCCCGGGCAGTATGACTGCAGTCCTGGGGACTTTCAGTCCACCGAACTCCTGCTCCCACAGACTCTCTAAGAACACTCCTCAGCATTAGAAAGAACTTTCTCCTGTTCTTCACAAACAGAAGACACTTGAGGAAATTTGTGCTGGGGGAAATGTACCAAGAGCAAAGTGGATGATCAAGTGACATCTGCCTGGATTTATGTCCCTGGCCCATCACTTCTTGAACAAGTTATCCAGCTTCTCAGAAGATTCTTGGTTTCCTCCATTAACATATGGAGAAAATAAATATAATGTCTACTCCCATATTCCTACAGGATAAAAGGAAATAAGATGATTTGAGAACAACACAGCAACATACAGAGTTTAGGTAATCAGTGAATTCTGGGAAATCAGATTTGCCAAGATCCTGGGACAAGGGGAGGGAGTCTGACAAGGATCCTCTAGTGCGGGCCTGGCTCACTTCTCCACTTCTTCCTTCTAGCCCCATGCATACTCCAGTGATGACTCCAGGTCATCTAAACTCTGTCGCAGGGTGTTCTGTTACACAGGGCCCTGAGGTGATCCCAAGAGTAGTACCAAGTGATGACACAAGCACAGGTAGTTTCCAAAGGAAATTTCCAGAGTCCAGAGTCAGCCAGTACTCTAATAGCTGGGTTCTCTGACTGTTTGCTTTCAGGTGTCATGTTCTACCTCATGGCCACTCAGCTCTGAGGTTAGGGGGAAGAGAATGTCCAATCCATCTTTGTCTCCCCAAAGCACCATGTAGAGCACCCCCAGGAAATGTTTGCTGAAGAATGAGAACAGGGGTGGTTGATTATTCATGGTCCCGATAAAGGAAGGGCTATAAAAGAGCCAAATGCCTCTCCCCACCAAAAACCCACACACAAAAGTTATTTTAAATAGCCCTGATAAGAATGGACACCACCAGGGAAGATGAGAGGTCTCTTATGAACTGTGAGATTGAGTTCCCAATAATAACTTGTCTTGAGTGTGTCACAGGCCTGTGGAGATATCCATCCCCTCAGCCCTCAGGAATGACCCAGGGTAAATGGGTGACCACATTTGTTAGCACTTTCTCCACGTGCCTGGGGATGTAAGGGACCAAGAAGCAGCCGGAGAAATGTGGAACTGCAACCCCAAACATCTCCTCTCCATATCACAGGCAGACGGAGATAAAACGGACACTTGGATCCCAAGTGTCATTCACTTCCTTGCTTGCTTCCTCATATATGACATCAGGCCCTCGCAAGCACTCAGTGAGCAAGGCATTCCCTATTTACAGGTATAAAAAGTAAGCAGAGAACACACACAACTTTGATAACCAGTTGTAATCCTCAACAAAAAACTTTGACTACAAAGCTAGAAAGAATACTTTCACCCAACCTCTCCCCTTCGCCTCCAAAACCCTGTCATCTCTCTCTGACTTCTCAACCTGCAATGAACAAGCAATACCAACAGCCCAATCACACTGTTAATCCTAGCTGCCCTGGCAAGTGAAAAAGAAGTCAGGGAGAAAACCTGCACTTAAAGGACTGGGAGCGCAACAGAGGAGCAAGAAGAAAGTCTTCAATGTATGAACAGGTAGTATTACTTATAGAAGGAAAGCTTTAGCTGATTATCAGTTTCAGTTTCTCAATATACCACAGATAGGTGGTAGGTAGATTAATTGCTTCAGTAGGCAATCTATATGGAATACTTTATAATAAAGTATTTTAATGGCCAATATTAACTGTAACTTACCACTGTAAGTTTAGTGAGGAAATTGAAAAATGATGACACTACAGGTGTTAAGATTTCTATAAATTAGATGGAATACATACATTCCTATAAAGGGCATCTTGAACACCAGTCAATTTGGCACTGGTTTCCACTGTAAAATACAGAGTGTGTCAAAATGTATAGACATTTTTAAAAAGGAAAAAACTATTAAAATTGTAATATTCAATATATACCAGTAACAAAAGATGAATACAAGTCACGTTTGACTTCTGCAATTACAAGAGGTGCTCAGAGTGGTTATACCATCCTCATCCAGACACTTCTGATTACAGCGAACTGCTGCTTGAGCAATGGTGACCAGTGTCCACCTGTATTGCTGTGCATGCTGTTTCAATTTCTTCGCAAAGTACCACCACTCTAGCTGGTTTTTCTATGGTACACCACATCCTTTAAGGTCCCCCATAGGTAGAAGTCAAGGGGTGTTAAGACAGGACAATGTGGGGTAAACTCAAACAATGTCCTCAAATTCAAATACCACTTCAATGACAATCGTGCTTCTGCCATTTTCTTTGACTTGAATGACAATCGTGCTTCTGCCATTTTCTTTGACTGTCCTGCCTGTCGCATGGTGACGCTCGCATTCATTTGATTAACATCATCTTTTGAGTGAATGTCACATTACACATTGCCACCTAACTCAATTCAACTTCAAAAAGTAATACATAGATAACATCTCTTAAAATGTGTATACATTTCTTTGGCATCCCGGGTAGTTGTTAAGTTTCTCCAGGGGATGGAGAAATGGAAAAAAATCAAGTTACTTGTCACCTTGCCTTTACAGACTTGACAAAATAGGAGAAAGCATGCAAAAAGCTAGTCACAGAATAGCTTTATTATTATTCTTGCTACTTATTTTATATGTGGGTAGTTCCCCAGCCGGGAATCGAATCCAGGCGCAGCGCTGACAGCGCCAGCGATGAAGCCTTAAGCCACTACACCACCAGGGAACCCCCTTGCTACTTATTTTAAAGGACACCTGGGTAAGTATCTTAGCATCTCTCAGTATCTTAGCAGACAGGTTTGTGCTTGGTATATGAAGAGCTAGGGGGCTGCTACTACCATTACCAAATAAGTCAAGTCCAAGGTTAAGGGGGAAGTGCAGGAAGAGGGGACCTGAGGAAGAGACCCTGATGGGGTCTACCACATCAAGAACAGAAGCCTCTCCAAAGGCGCACCTTGGGAAGGAAGCCTTTGACAGCTTCATATCAAAGTATCTCTCCATATGTCAACAGAGAATAGTCAACCAAAATGTAATCAATGAAAACAGTGTAGACAGAGTGACATGATATGAAAACCTATTGAAATGATAGAGTAAAAAGAGAAAACAAAGGTAATTGGAGAGCTGAATTTCACAGTAAGGAAAGTTAAAGGGTAAGAATATAACCAATTCTTACTCATGTTGCCATGTCCAGCACAAAACTAGCTCCCTCAATAATATTAGTAATAAACATAATAATAAATACTCATTTATCATTTATTATATGCCAAACATTTACAAGCACTTTACATGTATCAACTCCTTTCCTTATCAAAATAAACCTCTTCGACAAATTCTATTGTTTTCTCCATTTTACAGATGACAGCATTGAAGCACAGAGAGGCTGGATAAATTGCCCAGTGTAACACACCTGCAAAGGTAAAGCCTGGATTCACACCTGGACATTTTGGGTCCAGAGCCTCTGCTCTTAAACACTATGCTTCACTGTCTCTCAGTTAACAGAAATGTCCAAAAGAGAGAGACAACACTGCCAGTGAAATAAAATGGGTTCTGCCTTAAGCTTGCTGAAATACATTCAGGCAACCGACTCCTACTACTTTGATTCTGTGTTCCCCAAGGAATGTCTGTCACATGACTGCTGCTCTAGCATCCATCCCACCTCTCCCTCACTGTGAGGGGGACATGGGATTTGGGCAGACCGATCCATTGATATGGTCTCTGAAAAAGCACATTTTATATCTGCAAAACAATCAGCTGGCATTTTTGTTTATGAATTTATCCTCCTGTGAGCTTAGAAAGTGAAAGTCCTTCCAGACCATCCATGGGGTAGATGATCAAATCAAGCTTCAGATCTGCAGAGCTGAATGAAGATCAGACCCCAGTGTGCAATAAAACAAAAGTCAAAGAAGAAAAGTATCCTTGAAGTCCAACCTCAAATAGCCATCCAGCCTAATTCACTGTCCAAGACAGAATAAAAATAACCATAACTGACTGAGCACTTACTATGGACGTGCTGGACACTGAAGAGCGGCTTTATCTCCCATCTTCCTCATGCGCCCTCTGTGCTCTCCTTGGAGAGGCGCAGGGGCTCACCAGCCACGGAAGGAAGGCTGGTGGTTCCCAAGTACCACAGAGCAACATGGCTTCTGGAACAAAACTGATGTTGGCCTGCAGCTCAATAAGGAAAATCTGGACAAGACAATATGAGTTGTTTTTTTGTTTTTTGGTTTTTTTTTTTCTTCTGTCTATGGTATAGAGGACTATCTTTTATTCTGAGGTTATATTCTTCCTACTTCTAGTGTTGAAATATCTTTTCTTTTATGAAAGGATTATAACATCAAATGACAATTTTATTATTGCTGTTTTTAATATCCTTACTACTCAAGATTAACTCTATGTTGAACCTTCTCAATTAAAAAAAAAAAAAACAATTGTTCTTAGGACATAAAATCCCAAAGTGTAGAGTCACTGGCTCAGGGGGCTGACATCCTGGGTTTTTGCCTGACTTCAACCACAAAGGGAACTCAGAAAACAGAGACAATCCCATTGGCTGAAATACACCCTATGCTGCTGATGTCTTCCTCGCTAAGCTCCTATGTGACCTCCAGTTACTCCCTTAGTCTCTACTGGCTGCTACCAGAAGGAATTCCCTATCCTTCCTGGCCAAGCTGACATGCTGGGCAGAGTTCAGGACACAGCTTTAAATGTGGTTTCCTGATTAACACAGAGATTCCAGTGAGGCAGGAAGGAGTTTAAGCTTGCATTCTCTATGTCATAGTCATCTACTAGTTCTTAGGAACGAATAGATCAACAGAAATGACCTGGGCAAAATACCATTCCTAAAACAATCGCCAACAACTCAGTGAGAGACCCTGGTCACTGCACTTCATCTTCTGTGTCTTTTTCTGACAAGAATGTGTCACACTTAAGATTCAGTTACCGTATTTTTCCATGTCTGAGATGATACTTTTGTTAAAATTGTTCAACCAAAAATTGGGGGTTGTCTTATACACAAGAGTAACCGGTTAATATTGATTTCTTAATGTTGCATTAGACAAGTAGGGTTTGTCTTACACATGAAGGCATCTTATACATGGAAAAACATGGTACTCTAATAAAATACTTGTACACTTAAACTGAACAACATTTGAGAAGGCTAATGGTGGTGAAAGAAAGAACCAGACACATCTATAGGACGTCCTGGCTAAGAAAGAGGGTAAAAATGAGAAGAGAGTCCCCAAAACAGGAACCAGGAAATGGGGTTGTTGACTTGGTTCTGCCATTAAATTGCCTGAGACTCTTAAGAGAAATCATCCTTAAGTCTTCTACTTCCTCACGTGCAAAATAAGATGGCTGGTCCCTCTCCACCCTAAAATTCTTTTTTTTTTTTGCTTTTTGGTATGTGAGTAGCTCCCTGGCTGGGACTCGAACCCAGGCCACAGCGCTGACAGCACCAGCTCCGAAGCCTTAAGCCACTACACCATCAGGGAACTCCCCACCCTAAAATTCTTTGATTACATTCATTGTTTGAAGAAAAGGGCAGTGTGTCAAGAAGGACGGTGAGAAATACATAGAAAGAAAGCCTTGAAGGAGAAGTGGGAAGTTCCTCAGGGGTCTCAGGGCACTGGTTAGACACGAGCTGATGGATCGGAGCCCCAGAAACATCTCCAGTGGGCCTCTCCCTAGGGTGAACTTCCTACTCTGCTGTGAGCAAGAAAGACAAGGTAAAAACTAGAACAGGAAGAAAACAGGAAGGAAAGAAGCACAGAAAAGGCAAAGGCGCAAGGTAAGTGGGATTCTATGCGCATAGGTTTGCAGAGTATGAGAGAGTGGCAGGGAGGAAAGAAGAGAAAGCTGAAAAGAGGGAAAGGGTGAAAGAACTGAGAAAGAGCAAAGAAAGAAGGGAGGAAAAAAGAGAATCAAGACCTCTAACTCTCATTTTAAATAGAAATAGAATTTCTTAATTCTCCCACTATCCATTCATCAAACAAGTCACCAGATGTGAGGTCAGTCCCATGGCATCCTGCCAGGTTAGAGAAAAACTGCACTCAGAAGAACAATATAGTACCATTTTTTGTAACACTGAACACAGAGACAGCCCATCTGTATGCAGATATGGAAGGGAAAAAAACTCCACAAAGGGTCCATAACCTTTTTTAAAAAGATTCTGGGCTAAGCTATCCAGAAATAGAACATTTTGATTACAAAACAAAAACTAGGTCAATAAGATAATGGACGTGATTTAAATGAAAATCACAGTATTTGTAATGGGCTAAAAATGGTATCAATATTACCGCAGAGAAGGAATATAATTAAATGTATTTTTAAACAGCAGCTCCCCACCCCAGCCCTACAAGTCCCAGCCCGGCCACCAGTACTCCTCCACCTCATTGGAGAGGAATGTGCTGGCATGCCACAAGTTGGTCTGAAGAATGCAGAGTTTCCGTACTACTTTAGAAGATCCCAAATGACACTGGTTAGCTACATTCTTTCACTTGTACATCACTGTTATTCACTTATAAAGCAAAGAAATGAAAAGGTTAGGGATCTGACCATTTCATTCTTTTACCATTTTTACTATATGGCCAGGAAACATGCAAATGGATTTATAACTGCCACAGTCCTCTCGGGCCCATTATATGAGATGGATATAGATCCTAAGAGGGTTAGCACAGGCTAGGAATTGAGATAAAAGGCAGAAATACAAATTTCTGGTTTTCTTTCTACAACTTGTTGTGGGACCTTGTGGAGAAACTCTAATGATTGAGTGTAATTTGTCTTCTAAACCCCCAGAAGGAAAAGGGAGGCAAAGAGGAACAAGGTGAATTAGGCATAAGGAATAATGTTCTGGATGGTGAATGCAATGGCCACAGTGAGCATACAAAGGTTGCTATGGCATTTCCTTGGGTGTCTATGTAAGAGTCAAGGTCTAGGAGTCTGTTTATAGGAAGTATCAATGGCCCTCCAAACTTGGGATGCCTTCAGGGGTGAAATAAAGATTAAGCAGAGTTATTCTATAATGAATATATTACCACTTTAGAATATGTGTATACACACACACACACACACACACACACATACACACACACTGTCCAGAAAAAATCCAGCCATAAATGCTTCTATTTTTCATAGTAGATGGCTGGATACTTTCCAGACAGCTCTTGTATATAGCATTCCTTATTAAAGAAGATTGCATCAATATTTATATCATGGAAATCTCAGAATAAGGTATCAGCATGACTACATATACATATTAATCATTCAAAAGAGATTATTCTCAAGATCTTATTGTGGGTAGTGCATACTTACTAGTAGGTTTTTTTTAAAAAAATAAGAAACTCTTTGATATGTTTAAATTCCAACATACCAAGCATTAGTTGCAAGGCATTCATTCATTCCTCAGAAACCATAAGCTTACTCCTATGAAGAAAATCTGTTAAATGACAACTGAACTTGTCAAACAAACAGAAGTAGAGAACTTAGTCATGTTATGTTACAGCTCATGTAATGTGGAATTCCCTAAGTGCCATTAAGTGTGTTTATAAAATATTATGAAGTTAGTGCCCACTTTCTCCCCTCTTTACTTTGAGCACTATAATAAAGGTACTTCAATACGCAGCAAGTTGACAGACACCATAACCACGAGTCCTTTCTGTAAGTGACTTAGGAGCTCCAAACCCCTGATATTCTGAGTCAAGTGAAATAAGTCACTATAATAGGTCTTGGGGAATTCTAAACCAAGAGAAAGGCCAAAAAGTTAAGGATCATCTGAGCTCATCCTATCACTCTCGGGGTTGTTCTTATTTATAGTTCCTCCCTATCACCAGGGCCTCTAAACCTTGAAATGAAAATAGAGAAGCAAAAGTGTGGCAAGGGTCACTGCAAACAGGGTAAAACTTCTGCGAATGTCCCGAACACGTGGTGAGCAGTTTTCTGATGAAAAGCATTCATTCAATATCATTTTTAACTCTGACCTTCCATGACCTCAGTTTAGAGATCCTGATATGGGTGAAAGAAAAGAACTAAAGGGTCAAGCAAGTGAAAACCACTGAAAGAATGCTCAGTGCAAGCATATGACGTGGGGCATGCCTCTGTTCTGTGGGTCTAGTGGGGGGGAAATGTATTATTTATAGGAGAAGGGAAGCAAGATGACAAAATAAGCTCTTGACCAAAGAGGATAAAAGCTTATGTGGGAAAAGCTTGTGGGGAGGAAAAGGCATCGGAGTCATTTGCACTGTCACAGGATGAATTTGGTCTAGCAGTGACTTTGGCATATTTTGGCTTCTCAGCAGGAAGGAACCAGCTGGGGGCTCGGGAAACTGGTGTTTTTGGAGGAGAAACAGCTGCTTGAGCACGAGTGTAGGAAGGAAGTCCTCTTCCCCACTGCCAACTCACAAGGCATAACTGCGATCCAGTCGCAAGAGTTACTATAATGAGACAGAGGGGGACAAAATTGAGTTACTGCCAATTAATTCCCCGGGATCTTTGACAATCGGGCTATTCCACCAAACACAAGAAGGAAAAAGCACTAGCCAATAACATGGGGATCCTCATCTATAAAGAGGACTCATGGAAGGAATTCTAATTTTATCTATTTGAGCAACTATTAATTACTTACACAGGTTCAGAAACAGGCTGGACTAGTAAATCAATAAATGATGGAAAGGTTTATCTGTAAAAATATGTAAACCCTCTATTCCATGTCTTATCTCTGATAAAAGTTGTGAGTTTGATGTAATTCACTTTCATTCCATTCTCTTCTGTTGACTTTGGGGAGGTAAGGAAAAAGAGAAGAGATTTCTCTCTGGAATAATCATCCCTTAAGTAAGAGTTTTCAATAACTCTTTCCACTGCCCTATTGGTACATCAAAAGTCAGTAACTATAACAGAAAATCTTGACACTTCTTTATAGTAACCATCTAATGGCTAAAAGTCTAAATAGACTGGAAATGAATACTGACTATATCAACACTGGCCATTTTAATGGGAAAAAATATAAAACACATTTTCATGTAAATGGAAATACTACATTTGTAAAAGCAAGCAAGCTGATTATGTGTGACAAATACTTATATGTAAATGAGAAAAAAGTTTTTCCTTCTAAAGTAAACAAAATTTTTTTCTCAGTTTACAATTCTCATAAATTCTGACACGTATGCTTGTTTGAAAAAACAATTTAAGTCAACACTTCCCACTCTGTTATCCAACTCCAAGGCATAAAAATTTGATTAAGGAGCCTGAAAGTACTTTCATGCACCAAGAGCAGGCAACAACTGACATACCACAGCAAAGTCAGGCTGTAGTTTGACTTCTACCCTGTTTCTAGTTTGCACCCACTACCCCCCTAATTGTACATCATCCACTCATTCTCTCCTTACCTGCTCCCTTCCTTGAGAACTATACCAAAGGCTCCCACTATGAGCTTTTTCCCAGTGATCACCACCACACTACAACATCTATTTAAAGGAAACACCTTTTCTGTTTTAATAACATCATAACCAGAATGCCATCTTCTTTCCTTGGGCCAATGCCTCCATGGCAAAACAGGATCCTGTGACTTTCCATTTCCTAAAACCTTGGTCCCACTCTTTCATAAGCTACTCCCTCAGATTCTCTCTCTCTTCTGGCTCCTCCCTTCCCCCAAAACCCTTAATAAACCACAAGTCATGAAATCATGAGACAACTCCAGGAGCACGTGTTTAACTGCCCACTTGACAGTCCCTGTAAGATGTCTAATAGTCATCTCTAGCTTAATATGTCCAAAGCGGAATTCTTGATTTCGGTCATAACCTGATACTCCTCAGAGTTCCCCATTTCAATAAATAGTACCACTCAATTGTTTAGGACAAAAGCTTGGAATCATCCCCGACTCCTCTCCAGCTCTTAATTTCATCCAACAACAAATTTCATTGACTCTGCCTTGAAAATATATCTCTGGACTCCAACCCTTTCCTTGTCTCCACGTCCACCATTGCTATGTTGGTCCAAGCTATCACCACCCCTCATCTGGAATACTGAAGTAACCTAATGCGCTCTCATTGTTACTTTTTCACTAAAGTCTATTCTCTACACTCAAACTGGTTATTTAAAAAGTCCAATTAAACTCATTCTCCTTCTCAAACTTTCCAAAGGCCTCCCATCACAAATAAAAACATAATCCAAACTTTTACATGGACTTTATACAGCTCCTGGCAGCCCGATAACCTACGAGGCTACCTCTCCAACATTATGTCCTACCACACTTTGCCTTATCCCATTCCAGTCACACTTACTTTCCTACTATGTTTTAAACACAAAACAACTCTGAGTGTTATCTGTGCACATGGATTCAATATTATCTCTATGCAAATGTTAAACCTGTTTATCCATCTACCAATCTGCTTCTCTGGTACAGCCTCAGGATACATACTCTATCTACAAGGCACCTCAAGTTAGATGTCCCTATGCCAACACAAATTAGACACTGCAAAAAGGAGCTTTTTCCCATCACTAGGCTGGGAGCCTTGAAGTAGCTGCCAAAGTCCACTGTACTTCAACCCACCATCATGGAGCTGCCAAGTCCTGCCACGTTCCCTAGCACAGAAGTCTTCGTGTGCCCTTTCCTCTTCCTCCCTCTATTCAGTCTTGTGTCTGTCCTGCACATCTCATGTCTGTAATCCCACACCTCCTCCAGTTGTCCCCTCGCTTCCTCATACTGCTGTAACAAGTGTCCTTTCAGAGAGCTGACAAGGGCTTCTTTCTATACCCAAGTTCAGGTCCACACATGTCAGCCTCCGTTCCTGCCTCCTCCTACTTAGTCCTTCTATTGCCTTCTGCTGTACTCATGCTGTCTAAGACACTAGCCACTAGCCACATGTGGCTATTTAGATTTTAATTAATTGAAATGTAATAAAACTAAAAATTCAGTTCTTCAGGTGCACTAGCCACATCTCAAGTGCTCAGTGGCCACATATGACAGGGAGTATCCTACTGAACGGCACAGCTATAGAACACTCCCATCATCACAGGAAGTTCACCGGGCAGTGCTGGAACCTATTCTCTCTGGAAAATGTACTCAACTCCCACAGCAAAGTCTTCTGTGAGAACAAATCCCATACCCAACAAGCCCTTTCAACCCAATTTTCACCAAGACCTCACATTTCAGTATTAGGGAGCTCCTGAAAGATTCGGGCCTGAGATCCACCTTAATTTTAAAGGAAAGGTAAATGACATACATATCCTAACCCACATAAACATGACTTTCCTTTCATAAAACTTCTTTTTTGTGCAGAGTAAATATTTACATATTAGTATTCAATTTATATCTTTTTCAATGCTTGCTCAGCTATTAGGTCTTCACTATCTGCTCAATAAGGTAAACTATTTTAGACTGAATGCTCTTGGGGGCAGGACCAAGCATAGAGAGCTCTTTAATCAGCAAGTTTTAATAAGGGTGATAGCATAGTGCAAAAACACTTAGGCTTTGACATTACCCTGCATCTGAACTCCTGTTCTGCCACTTTCTAGCCAGGGACCTTGAGCAAGTTATTTAATCCCTCATCATTCTCAGTTTAAGCATCTGTAAGAACAGAGGAAATGGTAACTGTCTTCCTCACAGGGTTGCTGTGATGATTAAATGAGATTGGACCTGGAAATCTCTTAGCAATGACTGATACATGATGACCACTCATTAATGATCAGCTGATGATGATCTTATCAATGATTTTAAATAGTTGTAAACACAATAAATTTAAATAATACTTGAGGAGGTAAAGAGGAAGATAAAAAAGAAATCCCAAATGTAATTGCTTGTCTTATGGAGTCAAATGAATGTCTTCAGATACAATGTGATGGCTGTTACTTAAATATCAAACTGTGGAAAATATGTATCAGGATAACATAAATTTGAACATTTCCATTCTGCTTCTTGTATAAAAGCTGCATAGAGTTTCCAGTTCTTTGGAAAATTTATTTCAGGGACAGTGGAACCTTGCTTGGCAAGTTGAACAACTTTCCATTAGTTAAATGCAAGAAGGATGATTTCATTTTAAAAGTGAAATGTGGAAAGTGGTTAAATGGGCAGGATATAACTAATCATACTAGTCTTGTAAAAAAAAAGCTGAAAAACAAAACAATAATGGAGAGAAGAAAGACGGTAATTCAAAGCACATGTGGATATCATTTTGCATTGAATGCTTAAAGGTCCACCATCCCAGCGAACAAATAAAATGGATACACACATTCCACACATTCAGAGTATGAGATATGCCTCTGAGCCTTCAGTAGCTAGCTCAAATTCAGAGGCAGCTGTGTGTGTTCAATTGCCAAAGCCAGTACATTAATAATGCCAAAACGGTCATTCATTCATCTCTTGCTTTGACTTCTGAAGGTGCTAGGCTGGTGCGGCACCCATGTGTGTGCGAACAAGCTCTCCAGGTGTTTGCAGAGCTGAAGTCTGGGAGGTATATCTGGGCTGTGCCTGGGCCCTCTATGTGGGGCAGCTCCGACAGAGGAGCCATTAGATCTTTTCTTGGACAGGTGGTATCGAAAATATCTTAAAATGGCTCTCACCTGTATGGACACACGATATGGATTCCACCCCGTTTGCCAACACTTGATTCCTTGAGGTGAAAATTAATGGAATCATTAACGACTTGCTAAAGCAGAGCCCATAAAGAGAGGACTGAGACTTCTGTGGTTCTATGGCACCCACCAGCAGGGTCACGTGGAGGAAGCCAACCCTGGAACCACGCATTCTGTCTCTCCTGTAGAATGGAGCCAGAATCATATGGCCCAACTCATACAGTTTAATTTACTTGGCTGTTATAGGAAGAGTTAAGGGGTGGAAAATACAAAGGAGGGAGTTATTGCAGCTACTTTAGAAAAACCCCCTAACATTTCTTTTTAAATATAAGGTGATGGAAAGAGAACTCACCCTGGGTGGTGAACTTATTCTACAACAAGCTGACAATGCACTGTAGAATGTACACCTGGAACCCATGTAATCCTTGCTAACAGATGTCACCCCAATAGGTCTAACAATTTTTAAAAAATTCATTAAAAAAAAAAGAATCAGAATTAAAAAACAAAATCCCACCAACTATAGGAAAAACCAACAGAAAGAAAAGATACAGGAAACTCTTTTCAGAGGTTTTTGAAAACATAACACTTCCGAAAGTCAAAACTCATTTGGAGGGAAATGGAGAAGTTATCTGGATCTCAAAACTTGACTCATCATGTGAAAATACTTTTAAGCAAGAATGCCTCAAGTGACAATTGTGTTATTTTTAAAAAGACCTTAATTAAAATAAACAAAAAAACCCCCGCTTATTTTAATATTTTGATGCTTTCACAATGTTGACAGTTATACTTTCACAATTCAAATACATTCCCCAGCAGAGCCCCTTATTAATTTTTCAGTGAAAGGAAATAAAATTCAATATTCAGAAATTTGAAGTCTAGTGCTTTCTTAAAAACAGGTTTGTTTCAATGTTCTGTATAAGGTGCATAGAGTCACATATTGTTTTTGTAATTAGATAACTTAAAGAAACTCACTGAGTTTTTCAACTTATAAGTTCAAGGATGTATTACATAGTTGTACACATACAGCCAATTTCTGAGAGAAGAAACTCTAACAGTGGTTATGTCTGGGCAGTGGGACTAGTGAGTGGGGAATAGTCAAATAAGTCTTTTACTTTTTTACTTTAAATCCTTGAGTCTTATTTAAATTTATTTTTTGGTACATAGTTTGTACTAGTTAGAAATAAAATAAGTTAACTTAAAAATAATAAATTTGTAATATTACCATTAACCTTCGGTATCCATTTCATTGAATGTCACTTAAAAACGTAAGGTAGCAGTTTCAGCTAAGTTTTTCTACTATGCTATCACCAGATGACAGTAGGTTCTCATCTGGTACAACTCGGTCAAACTGCAAATGAAGAAAGCAGAGCCCAGAGAGGCTAAAGGATTCGCCCACATCACCAAATTTATTGATACTCAAGGCAAGGCTCACCCTAAGTTCTTGGGCTTCTTGGTTTGTGCTTTGTTTTTTTAAATTGTATCATGCTATCCATCACATGTTCTATAAGACCACTGATGTGTTCATCTAAGATCTGAATCATAATCAGGAGGTTACTACAGTGTTACAAAAACAAAAGTCCATTAGAACTAAAGGTGGTCATTATAATTAAACACTGCACTTAATGATGGTCCTTGCAAAGGACCTGTATGAAGGCAAAGAGATGGGAGTTAGGCTTAAGATCAGAGATTCAGCAGCTTTCTGCCTGGATGTGACTCCTCCATTTACTGTGTGACAAATCACATGTAACCTCTTTATGCCTTCTTTTTCTCATCTGTAATATCGCAATTAAAAACAATATGTATCTATTTAAGAGAACTACGAAGATTAAATGAATAATTTATGTCAAGTACATAGCCAAATGCCTGGTCCATAGTAAGTGGTCAATAAAACTTAGCTATTATCAATAAAATTTTAAATTAAAAACTAGCTACACTTCAGAACCTCCTTCACTAATTCTGGGCTGTTTTTAATCTATTACAACCATGATTTCCTCCTCTACATTTAATTTTAAGTGCTCTCCTTGGAGAAGATCTGCATTTACCACAAGTTAGTAATCTTAGAAAAGACACACCGCCCTGCCTCATTCTCCCCAGCAGTAAGGCCTGAAAAGCTAGGATTAAATAAAGGTGTGTGAAAACACTGGAGAATGGCAATGTTTCCTAAACAAGAGATATGCTTGGGTTTTAGATATGCTTGCCCTGAATCATGGCTGGTGGTCATTTGTTCTCAAATCCCTGCATCACCTGAATGACCTCTGACTGCTTCCCCAGCTAGCTGCTCACAATAAAAACTTGTTTTAATGGGTCCCTCCTGGGCCTGCACACCTTCCCAGCCCTGGGTGAAGCCCCTGCTCAGGCTCCCTTCTATTAGAACCCCTCTTTCCCCCTTTCCACCAGTGGAGAGGCAACAAAACAAAACAAAACCCTGTGACTAATTTCTTTTCGACTCTGGAGAAGGTAGTTTTCCATTATTCTCTTCAGTGAAGGAGAAAGAAGTCAGTCAATCCCTGTGACCTTAACAAAAACATTCTTTGAAGGCACAACAGAACAAGCAATAACTGACAATTTAAACATACCTGGAATACTTCCCCATACATATTTCTAGAGTGTCTTATAACACCACAAAGCTTCAAACAGCATACCAATCCCTGCCTACTGGCTTACATGGAAATGAAAGATCAAGGCAGTTTTAGGAGATTTTCAAATGCTTACTGGAACCCAATAACAACAATCTATTGAGAGCTCATGCTGTAAATCTTTGGGCCTAGGGGACTTCCTAGCTCGAGGCTGGAGCTTCCATAAAAGGGCAAACATTTGCCAATGTCTGGTTAAGTGACAAAGGCAAAAGAATAGCTTTGGATTTTGAAACCAAACAATCAAGAGTGTGAGGCCTGCACTTGCTGTTACCAACCATCCGGTTGAGAAGGTTCACAGTCAATTCATTTGCATGGAGTTAGACCAACAATGAGCTTACTCAGTGAGTTTCACAATTAGGGCAAACAATTCTAAAGGCTGTATTCTTTATGCCCTTTCCTTTAGTTCTTCTGTTTCCAAGTCTGATCTGCTGAGGGGGAGCAGACATGAAGTGAGTGGAGCCCGGGATGCCTTTCTTTTTTTAAAATAGATTGAGATATAATCGACATCAGTTCTAGGTGTACAACATAATGATTTGATATATGTATATACTATGAAGTGATCACTTCTAAGTTTAGTTACAATCCATTACCACACATACTTACAATTTTTTTCTTGTTTTAAGAACTTTTAAGATCTACTCTCTTAGCATCTTTCTAATATACAATACAGTATTATTAACAGTATAAGTTGCCATGCTGTATATTACATCCCCATTAAATCTACAATAAAGACTTATTTATCTCATAACTGGGAGTTTGTACCCTTTGACCACCTTCAGCCATATATCCCACTCCCCATAACTCCCACCTCCGGCAACCACTAATCTCTGTATCCATGTGTTGAGGGTTTTTTTAGATTCCACATATAAGTGAGATCATACAGTATTTGTCTTTCTCTGTTTGACTTATTTCACTTAGCATAATGCCCTCAAGTTCCATTCATGTTGTCATAAATGGCAGAATCTCCTTTCTGTGTCTGAATAATATTCCACTATTAATATCTACCACATGTTCTTTAAGGGATGGAGTTCTTGGAGCAGAGTACGATGCTCTTGATTGTTTTCTTAATGATTTTTACCAAGTTCCTTGCTGATTTAATGCTTTATTCTTACTAAACATCTGCCTTCCTATCCAGATATTATAGGAACTAAAGATGCAATTGAATCAGCAAATCACCTTGAGACCTTTAAGAAAGGGAGTTATTTTCCTTTACACTCCAGGGCTTTCTAACCACATGTTGAGCACACTGCTGGGTTCTCCATCATTCAGAGGTTCTGTCAGGCCAGTGACACTGTGTGATGCATCTCCTAATACCTGTTAACGCACACAGGCTTATGAAACCATTTTTCAGAAATGAAGGGTTTGTAGGTTTGGTTAAAGCAGACTTGCTTCCCCTTGATTCAGAATGCTTTTCTATACATCTGATTCTCTGACCCTTCCTCCTTCTCTCTCTCCTCATCTACCCAACCAGGAACCAGGAAGCTGGATCATCCACAAAACAGGATCTTGCATCACTGTTATTTCGATGACACACACAGGCACACAGCTGATACTGAGTAAGTACCTGCTGAATGAATGAATGAATGAACAAATGAACAAATAAACAAACCTGACATTTATTGCTACTTTACCCAGGTAGTAGAACAAAGATTTGCTTAGATTTGGGGCCAAAGTCAAGGCCAGATGGATTAAAAAATGATTCTTCTACAGTCACTGTCAGACTAATTTGAGGACAAGTTTATGCCAGGTTTGCAAAATACAACTCTTGCTTTTATGTCCCTCTTCCTACCTCCAATTCCAAGTGTACCTGGTGCCTACCTCGTTGACTGTAGTCCCCTTGTGCTGTACTCTTGTGCGACTACCTTTCCAGCCTAGATAAAGCCTCATCCATATTATCATGATTTTAGTCATCTGCCCTCAGTGAGATGTCAGGAAAAAAACCTGGTAGATAATTTCAAGTCATAGTGCTGGGGGAAGATGAGATAGATGCATTTTAGAGAGATACTTAGAACTAATCACTACATTACAAGAATTTAAAATGTACTGACTTCCTGATAAAAGTCCAGATAGAAAATTAAATGTCGTTGCTCCTCCACACACAAAAACTACACTGGACTTGGAGCGAGAAGACTTAGATTTGAGTCTTGGGTCTGCCTCCTAAGTGATTGATAATCTTAAGCCAAACAAGAACGTACTCTCTCTGATCTGAAATGTTACCATCTATAAAACAGAGAGTGTAATGCTCTCGTCCCACAGTACTATTATAGGGATTGAATGCAATGACATGTATAATACTGCTTTGTCAAATCTAATGTAGTAAATGAAGGAATGAAACAGTACAGAAAAGAAGGGACAAGAAGACTATTCCTTGAAAATCTAGAATATAAGACAGAAGGGACAATTGGCACAACATGAAATAAGGTTAGAGAAGACTTGGGATATGATCTACAGATCACACGTATCATAGCAAGTAATCATAGCATCAAAATTACAAACAGTCCCTGCTTACATACCCAATGTATTCCTAGAGTGCTGGTGCTGAAGGAGATGCTGCTGCTGCTGCTTTAACTGAGTGATGACCTTACACCTGGTACGGTTCTGAGCACCTGGTAGGTTTTGTCTTATTCAACCTGACAATAACCCTATGAGGTAAGTAATGCTATTATTCCCATTCTATAGATCAGAAAACAAACTAAGGCCCAGAGAGTTTAATTCAGCATTAAGGACTATTCTCTCTAAACACATACTTTTCTTTTCAACAGACTGTTGAATGAGAGGCTAAAAGCCTCTCAGGAAGTAAAAGCCAAGCTTTCATTTAGCAGGACAAAGGGTGAAGCTGAGAGAGGTGAAGCTCCAGAGCAAGGGTGGCATGGCGTTCCTGACACTGAGAAGAAACCTGCAAGAATCCTAGTGGGAAAGACCAAAAAGACATTCTGTATAACAGAGGACAACATGTAGTCTGTGTGTAAGGGGAAGGCCAGTAGGAAGCAAGGAGAATGTAACTGCTGGGAAATCAACAGATCATACCACAGCATTTTCCCCACAGCCTGCCCCCTGCACCAGGCGCACTAATCAGCAGTGTTCTCGTTCTCAGAGGCACGACCTGCTGCTGTGACAATTGAGGGCTGCGGTGAGGGCATGCTGATAAAGCTGCTGCCATCCCCAGTGCTTCGTGCCACCTCTGAGTATTCAGCACCATTCCTGGGAGCATGACAGGAGGAGAGAGCTAAAGCTAGCTGTCACCACTAGACTACTAATGAAAACCTGAAAGTCTGCAAACAAAACCGCCAGCTTCTTCACAATTAAACCATCACCCAGAATAGTATACATTTGGAAAGAGAGCTGCTTCCACTGGGAGTAAGTTTCCTCTACGATGAGTCCCCAAACAGGCTTGTTTTAGAGGCAAAGTGAGATATATAAAACCAGACAATGTCTTTGCCATGCTGTATTTTTCTTCTCCTAAATCAATAAATAATTGATTCTGTGTCAATGGGGACCTCTTACATGCCAAATACAGATAAGAGATTTCAGAGATTAGCTACAGATCTTTATGGTCATGAAACAAATTTACAAAACCAAAGGAAAGCACCGTAATCCCACGAAAACTGCCAGGTGCAATTATGAGAAAGGGAGAGAGAAAGACACACAGAGGGGCAGAGAAAAGGAAAGAGAGAGGGAGGGACAAAGGAGAGAGGGAAAGAAAACATTTCCAAGTAAAGCATAAAGACATTGGTTATATCTTTTTTGTTTAACTGGGGGAAAGGCAACAGAAGTCATGCTTTTCCTTGACTTTCTTGGGGTGACAGGTTTGCGTATGGTGATTGCAGGCACACAGAAAACAAAACACCAAAGATATTTCTTATCAAACACAAATATTTTGCTTTAATTGGCCAATTCATGTAGACTTTTTTGCCAAACAGATCCTATTGAAAATAAACAGAATTGCAACAATTTGGCATTTTAAAAGAGAGTAGTTTGTCAACCACAGTATGTTAGACCCCTTCATATCCTCGTCAATAAGCCAGATATACTCATATTATAACTGGTACCTGGTAGCATGGAAGTGTGTGTACTTGCATGTGTGTAATGTGTGTGTGTTTATGCCACTTGACATTCAAAACATCTAATCAAGTAGACAAGATGCAGGCACCACAAGCTCCCAGAGGAAATGGAAGCAGAATGATAGGAGACGGCCTGCTTGGCACCCCAACACAAGGGAGAAGCAACCACAAAACCCCAGGGTTGAACATGAGGAAGTAGGTCTGCATAGAAGTGCTGAGAGACTGAGTATGAGAGGAGCCCCAACAGGAAGGTACTGATGATCCCACCCTGACAGGCCACCTTGCCTGCCCTACTTCATGTGACCCAACCGGGGTGGCTGAGGTGTGGCCCCTACCAGTGAGGCTGGCTACCCTGCTACCTCCTATATCCCCTCACCTCTAATTCTGATGCCTCAGTTGAAACCCCAGGTAGAGTCAGATGAGGGCAAGATATTTTAGAGAAGGATTGCAGCACACACGTGAAAAGCAAACAATGTTGAGATACCTCATCAAGGCTCAGCCACCGTGTTTCTTTCCTTATAGCTTCAAGTCTGCAGGCTAGAGGAGATCACAGCAGCAAGAACAACAATAATAATAGCTGCCACTTATTCTGTGTCCCTAAGCATCACCGTGCTAACAGCTTTACTTAAAACATGTTATTTATTTTCATAATAACTCTGTGATGCAGGTTATTTCCCCCAATAATAGAGATGAAGAAACAGAGGCTTAGAGAGATTAAACTAATTTGTGGAGGTCAGTAAGTACCAAGTAGCATGGCCCACAGACCTGCTAAACCACATGCCCTCCCTCTCACATGCCAACCTTGTTCAACCATCGAGAGAGACAAATGGGATGCTATGCTGCAAGGTTAGTAAACTTAAACTTAGTTTGATTAAAAAAAAAAATTCCAAAAGGCAAAATCAACCCTCCTTAATTTAGGGAGGGATGATTTTTCAACAACAGCATTTAAAAATAGAACTGACACATGTCCACTCTCCTAGAACATCAGTAGACACTAGATCCAGGTAATAAAACTAAAACTAATGTTTCCATTTCTAGCCTGGCTAAAATTGTTATAAATATTTCTAAGATAATAGCAATTAATTTCAGGATTCTATTAAAACTCAGGATGAGTATAATCTATCCTGAAATAATACTGTAAGTGATTGGCTTAATCTCCTAGAGAAACTTCTCTTGTTGCTCAAAAGAATAGTAACAGAAACTGTTTTACTTCTGGACGACTCTGCTTTTAAAAAGGACTTAGAGATGAATATGCTTTTAAGTAGGAGAGTTTAACAAACAGCCTCCTTGGTCATTTATTATAACTCCCTTTTTCTTTCACATTTATTCTGGTTAAGACAGAATATCCATAACAGTAAAGGTTTATGATATCCATCACTAAGCACTGACCCTCAAAATGCCAATATTTTAAAATTCTATTCCCTTGGTTCAAGATAAAATATTACTATACACAGAGATGTGTATAAGATTAACAGAGCCCACTCAGCATGACAAATGGGGCAAATTCCACACACAGCATTATGGGGACATCAGGTCACTATGCTCCTAAGACCAGCTGTGGCTCCCTGGTACCAGCCTCGGGCAGTACAGTCGCCCTAAGCCTGTGGCATTCACCAAGAGGCGTGCCTAAGCAAAGACAAGACTTTGCTGTTGCTCCTGGAAGGTCAAGACTCCATATGTTGTGCCATAATCTCCTTGTAGCAAAAATAGCCTCAGGGATTTATAGTGCTTCCGGGAAGGAAGGACGTGTGGATGGCGACCGTTTGGCAAAAAGCTACCGACGTTGGGTCTTGGTGCAAACACTGACCGTTTTGTTGCCCAAGACTGTCCTTAAATGTAAGAGCAATGGGTTAGTTAGCAGAGGGGCATGAGGTCTGGGCATTGTTTGTAGGTGTATGAGGGATTATTATTATTTTTTATTTTGTTTATTTTTGCTTTTTGGTATGTGGGTAGCTCCCTGGCTGGGAATCGAACCCAGGCCGCAGCGTTGACACCGCCGAAGCCTTAGCCACCACAGCACCAGGGAACTCCCGTATGAGGAACTCTTAATAAAAATTTTAAGAATTCAAGAGCTCCTGGGTGGCACACCACACAAAAAGGAAAGAAAGTTCATCTGCTGGGGATCTTAAAAAGGTATTTAGAACCAATTAAACGTGACTAGTGTCAAAAAAGGGCCAAGAAGTGCATCAGTGTGTCCCGCACAAAGCTACCTCCTGCCCCCACTCATTTCTCCCCTTCGTGAGCAGCCAGACGGGTGAAGGGGCTTCTGTTTTCTTCGGAGGATGCTGCCGACAGCTCGAGGTCCACGAGTTGTCTTCTCCACGCTCTTCTGTGCTGATGCCCAGTGCTGGCTGCTGCATCTCTTCTCCGTGTGGAGGGAGGAAAGACTCTTACATGACCCGTCAGCAGCTTTGGACGCTGTTCACTTTCTCCTCCTTGACGATCCTTCTTCACGTGGCTTTAGCCAACCTCACCGGTGGCTCCTATTCAACCTCTTCCTAGTTCTTACTCTTCTCCTGGACTCTTGATGCTGAAATGACTCAGTTCTTCATGTCTGTCTCTTCTCTAACTATCCTCACTCCCTGGAGGATCTCATGCAGTCTCAATCTGTATAGTTGGCACTTAAGGCAAGCAACTCCCAAATCTACCCGTGATCACGCTTTTGAATTCTAGACTTGTACATCCAACTGCTAATTTATCGTTGGACTTGGAGGTATAACAGACATTTCAACACACCCCAAACTGAAAGCATTTTACACATAGTAAGTCACCGGTTCATAACCACCATACAAGGATGGTAAGATTACTCTCCTTGTTTTATAAAGGACAGTGAAGCACACAGAACTAAGAGTATTGCCTGAGGTCATACGTCTAGTGAGTGACAGAACCAAGGGGTCATCGTCATCATCATCCTTGAGTCCTTTCTCTCCCTGTCTTCCTCTCCCCCTCCCCACCCACCGCCATCAACAAAGCCTGCAGGCTCCACTTGCTGCTCTTACTACCACCCAGGCACCCAGGCACCATGCTCTCTCTCACATGGGTTAACTGCAGTAGCTCCTAACTAATCCACTGTCTCCTTCTGCTTGCCTCCAACTGTCTACTTTTTACCTACCACTAGAGCGACTTTATAAAACCAGACTTTAGACCCTCTAGTCTAATGGCTTCCATTGCACTTAGAACACACTACTCAGTCGAGTAGATACAAACCCTGCCTTCCTATCCAACTCAGCCTGGCAGCCTCCTCGTCATCCGCCAGCCTTCGGCCACACTGGTCTGCTTTAAGGGCCTTGAACACACCATGGTCACTTCTGCCTTGTAACTTAGCCCCAGCTGTTGTGATCCCAGAGCTTACATGGTTGGCTCTGTCTCATCATCTGGGATTTAATTTCAATGCCATGTCTATCGAGTGACCTTTGCTGACCATCCAATGTAACCCTTGCCTCTACCCCACATATCTACCCTTGTACACTCTGTGGACTATGGATTAATACAACCTCTTCAGACAGCCAGTTGGCAATATCCATCAACATATGGAGTCATTTGGCCCAGCAATTCTACTTCTAAGAATTCATTCTAAATATAAATTGTACATACGTGAAATGATATATATTACAGGATTATTTATTGTTGTGTTGCTTCTAATAGCAAAATGCTAACATCAACCTAAGTGTCATCAGTAGGAGCTCCCTAAATAAATTATGGTTCAAGTAACATGTAACATCCACTAGGTACCTAAGAACAACCTTATGATCTAAGTACTATTACAGGCATATGTCAGAGATATTACAGGTTCTGTTCCAGGCCACCACAATAAAGCAAATACTGCAATAAAGTGGGTCACATGAATGTTCTGGTTTTCCAGTGCATATAAAAGTTAAGTTTACACTATACTGTAGTTTATTAAAAACAATGTGTATAGCTAAATTAAAATTACTTTACTGCTAAAAGATGCTAATAAGAATCTGAGCCTTCAGCAAGTCATCACCATTTTGCTTAATGTTGATGAAAGGAAATATCTGCAAAGTGCACTAAAATAAAGTACAATAAAATGAGGTGTGCATGTAAAAGTCCCGTAGTAAAGGAGAAAGCTAAGGGATAGAGAGCTTAGGTAACTAACACATGATGAATGGCTAGTAAGTGGTAAAGTAGGGATCCAAACCCCAGGTTCTGAGTCTCTGTACAATAATGGTGAAATACTATGCAGCCATCAAAAGGAATGTGGCATTATAGTAGACGCTCAGTTAACTGGCGCCCATGGGGACTGGTAGGTGCCAGACAAATGTAAGTAGCCTCTCTGTTAAGCAGCTCAAGCAACCAGAACTCTCAAGCAACTGGCAAAAGCAGCTGGCAAAAGCTTTTTTGCCAGTTGCTTGAGTTCCAGTTAATGAAGAGTCTACTGTATATACATACTGATATGGACTGATCTTTAAGACATGCTATTAGGTGAAAAATGTATAGAATAGTAGGTAGCGTTTAACCTTTTTGAGTTTTTTTTCTTTTTAAAGAATGTAAATATATGCATACCTCTTTACAAAGACATATAAGAAGCAGTGGAAAAATATACAAGAAACAGTGGCTATTTTGGAAAGGAAAACTAGGTGGCAGGGATGGGAAAAGACGATTCACTGCATACTCTTTTTTGCCTTTTTATTTTTGTTGTATGTATATACAAACATATACACACTGCCTATTCAAAGAACTAAATAATTAAAAACAAACAGATTGCTAGGTTGATATTTAAAAAGAACAATGCACCCAAATTATTTTATCATATCGTCTGTTTTATTTTCTTTATATGTCTGCTATTAAATGGTTTATTTATTAATGCATATAATACAAGGGCTGTATGGGAAAAAATACAGCCATAAACACCTCTACCTTTTATATTACATGGTTGGATACTTTCCAGACAGCCTTTGTCTCTTACGACTTCACTAGAGTCATCATCTAAAATTATTTGGTTTTTCTTAGCAGTGTGTGTGTGGAGGTGGGCAATGCATGTTGATTGTACTAGGTATATAAGCTCACTAGACCCCCATTAGAATGTAAGCTCCATGAGGCAGGGACTGTGTGTGTAAAGTTCAGTGCCAGAGCCCTAACACTTAGAATACTATGTCACGCACAGTAACTCTAAATGAATGAATGAATGAATGATAATTAGTGCCTAAGAGTCTAGGGTTTAGATAATCAGAGTCAAAATAGTAAGACACTTCTTTACCAAAATTGCACAAAAGTTTTTACTGCTTTAGATCAGCAAGTGTTTTAGCATGAAAAATGAAGATCCTCAATCTACTATACTATTAACACTCAAAGTAGAGATTCTAAGTCAGCAATATTCACAAAGGTTAAGTCCTAGGTCTCAAGGGTTCCCTTGGGCTCCAACAGGGTGAGAAAATCCTGATAATGAGCAGGAAGTGGTGAGGCTATGAAAGAAAGAGAAAAACAGCTCAAGCCTTAAAAAACAGAAACAATTTAGAAAAGCCATACAGGCATCTATAAAGCTTCAGTCATTATTTACGCAATTTTGGGTCATAAAAATTACTGTTGATTCAATAAAAAGAGAACTCCCTTTTTGAGTTTTCAATGATGCACAATGAGGGAGAGCATCTGCCCTAGAACCAGCCTCCACAAGCTCTTCAGAGATGCCTTGTCTGGTTGTATCTTCATAAACTCGGTAACAGAACCAAACCAAAATACCTGCAGGAAAACGATGATTCTGAGAACGTCCTTCATTTCCAAACTAATGAACAAGGCAAAGGAGGAAAGGATCATTTATTAGTGTTGTGAGGTGGTTAATTTTATGGTCAATGTGACTGGACCATGGGGTACCCAAATATTTGGTCAAACATTATTCTGAGTGGTCTGTGAGGGTGCTTCTGGATGAAGTTAACATTTAAATCAGTAGACTGAATAAAGCAGATTGCTCTCCCTAATGTGGGTGGTCCTTATCCAATCAGTGGAAGGCCTAACTCAAACAAAAAGGTTATCTTTCCCTGAATATGAGAGAATTCCTCCTGTCTGACTGCCTTTGAGCTGGGACATCAACTTAATCCTGCCTTTGGGCTCAAACTGAAACATCAGTTTTGGTTCTCAGGCCTTTGGCCTTGGAATGGGACTAAAATATCGGTTCTCTTGGATCTGAAGCTTGTCAACTCACCCTGCCCATCTGGGACTTGTCAACCTCCATAATCATGTGAACCAATTCTTTATAATAAGTAATATATGAGCGTGCAGATATATATAGATATAGATACAGATATAAATGTAGATATATATCTAACACATGCTGCTACCTCTGTTAGGAAACTCGCCAGAGTGAAATACCTCTTGCTTGGTACCACTTATCACTAGAAGTCTGAGATGGGACTATAATGTTTCCCTGAACTTATATCCCATTCAAGAGAATGCATGAGCATATTCTCAGCTGACAGAGGGAGAATCAACAGTTTAAAAGCTAAAGATTTATACACATATACCTGATAAGGAACTGATATCCAGAATATAGAAAGAACTACTACAAATAAACAATTAAAAAAAAACTCAACTACAAAAATGGGCAAAGGAATTGAACAGACATTTCTCCAAAGAAGACATACACAAATGGCTAATAAGCACATGAAAACATACTCAACATCACTAATCATTAGGGAAATGCAAATCAAAACCACAGATAAGATATTATCTGATATCCATTAAGATGGCTACTATAAAAAAAAAGTGTTGGCAAGGTTGTGGAGAAATTGGAATCCTTGTAGACTTCTGGTGGGAATGTAAAATGATGCAGCTGTTATGGAAAACAGTATGGCAAGTCTTCAAAAAATTAAAAATAGAATTACCATATGATCTAGCAATTCCATTTCTGGGTATATGCCCAAAAGAATTAAAAGTGGGACCTTGAAGAGATATTTGTACACCCATGTTCATAGCAGCGTTATTCATAATAACCAAAAGGTGGAAGCAACCCAAGTGTTCATCAAAAGACAAATGGATAAACAAAATGTGATATATATGTACAATGGAGTATTATTCAGCCTTAAAAAGAAAGGAAATCCTGACATATGCTACAATGTGGATGAATCTCGAGGACATGTTAAGTAAAATAAGCCAGTCACAAAAAGACAAGCACTGTACAATTCCACTTATATGACAATTCTAGAGTAGTTAAATTCATAGATACAAAAATCAGAGTGGTATTTGCCCAAGGTTAGGGAGGGTGGGGTATTGGAGTTTTTATTAATACATATGGAGTCTCAGTTTTATAAGATAAAAAGAGTTCTGCAGATGGATGGTGGTTATAGTCACATAACAATATGAATGTATTTAATACCACTGAACTGTAAATTTAATAATGGTTAACATGGCAAATTTTATGCTACATGTATTTTACAATTTAAAAACAAAGCTAAAGACAGAGATCTCCAAGATGCACGAGTAAGCTTTAAAAATATGTTGCAACAAAATACATGCTTGTATACTATACGCCCATTATGTAAAAACTAATGTAAATACATATGCATGGAACGGAGACAAACTGTCATTAGCAGTTGCCAATAGATGGGAAGGGAGAGACAAAGCAGAATGGGAACGTTCATGTATCACTCTGTGTGCCTTTGTATTGATTTGGTGCAATAAGACCATGTTTGTATTTGCTTCCTAGGGCAGTTATAACAAAGTACCAAAAACTGAGTGGCTTAAACAACAGAAATGTATTCTCTCCCAGTTCTGGAGGCTGGAAGTCTGAAGTCAGGTGACAGCAGGGCCACATTCCCTCAGAGACTCCAGGGAGAATCCTTCCTCGCTTTTGGTGGTGGCTGTCACTTGTTGGTGTTCCTCGGTTTGCAGCTGCATCACTCCAGTCTCTGCTTCTGTCATCACATGTTTTCTCCCTGTGTGCCTCTCTTCACTCGGCCTTTTCTTCTTATAAGGACATAGTCATGTTAGATTAGGACCCACCTTAATGACCTCTTTTAACTTGATTACATCTGAAAAGACCCTATTTCCAAATAAGGTCACATTCATAGCCTCTAGGAATTAGGACTTCAACATTTTTGAGGGGACACCGTTCAATGATAGAAATATTCATATTTTTAAAAATCTACAGTTAAACTTCCTTGAACACTTCACGTATATGAGCCCTCAAGAGACTAAGTAAGTATTGCGAGAATGCAGGGCCTGGAGTCAGGAGTCGGACTGAAAAGGTTCAAATCCCAGTCAGCCTTTTAGAAAGAAACTACATAGTCTGGGGCAAGTTCATTAACTACTTCTTGCCTCAGTTTCCTTATCTTTAAAACAAGAGCACCCAGCTCACAGAAGGAGGATTAAGTTGTTGTTATGAGGATTACATGAGTTTACAAAGTACTTAGCACACAGTAAGTGCTCAATCAACATAACCAATTATGTTGATTATCACCATTTACAGGATCCCTAAGACTCCCCTAGAAAGCATTCTTGGGGATAGTGGGCCTTTATTTTGGCAACGCCTACCCCATGCCTTTCTCTACAGTCCTTACTCAGTAGTCTCATGCTTAACTTTCAGAACAGCAGAGATTTCATCTGATACAGGGTTACACTGCTGCACTAAGTAGTCTTCACCCAAGCAGTTATCCAACCACCTCCTGGGTGCAGTCCCAGCTGCAGTGTGGCAGTCGGTTTCCTGATGGCTGATGGGGTCTCAGAGCAGTGCCCTAAACCACGGGGGCAAAATGCCTATCACCTCACGTGCAGCCCACGGAGGAACAAAGAACAGTCCACCCCCTCGGACCTCCCACTTTCTGCAATCAGCACCCTAAATTTGGATTTTAATCTTGGCCTCATGCTGCTAAATCTGTATCCAGTTAATCTCACAGGGTTGTGGGGGAGGAGTCATGCTGCTATGGCAACGTAACAACTCTGGGCAGGAGGACAGAAGAAATGGAATTTCAGGACCGAGACCACCAAAGGATTCAGAAACACACATTTCTGCCTTTGTTGCACAGAAATGAATCTTGGTATGCTACAATAAACAGATCCTTCTTCTCTTTTTTACAAGTTTCCAGCCATTAACAAAAATAAAAGCCTGCTTATACAAGTATTCTATTCACATGTCATTTCCTAACAGGATAGAAACTAAAACTCACACTTCATTCAGCAAGGCAGGAAGTCAGCTGATTTCCTTTAAAGCGCTCTCTCTCTCTCTCTCTCTCTCTCTCTCTCTGCATGAAACGAGTAATTGTCCAGTCTGCATTTTATACATAATATTACTTTTTGACCTGCAGTTTACAAATAAACTAACAGAGGGATACAAATAGAACTTCAGCTGTCTCATCTCCCAGTGGCTTAGAGGAGCCCTAGGAGGGCAGAGAAGGATGAAAGGGCTGCCTCCTTAACCCAGAGACCCGGTCTTCCATAGTGTCTCCTCCCCTGCCCACACCGTGACAGAGCTGCTCACACAGCACAGCAGATTCTCATGTCTGTGTTTTCCTGTCTACATTCTGGTAGAGTTTCTAAGGAATACTAAATTATCTAAAAGGTAAGTCACAGTCAAACACATAAACACAAACCAGGGATTAAGATTGTGTACTAGACATGCAGGCACTAAATCATCTAAAATGGACCCACGAAAGTTCTGGTAGGCTGGCCCAGGATAGGACCAGCCAGGAGGCAGCAAAGTGTAACCAACATGCTTTGTCTTTGAAAAACTAACTCTAGGTTTAACTGAGAACTGACATCTTAGGGTTAGCATTGAAATTTTTTTTTTTTAAGAAAAAAACATCAGAAGCACCTTCAGCCTGATTCTCTTCATTTTCTGGCTGTTTTACTGCTTTTTCCAAGACAGTTTTTCTGAGCTTGAGCAAGGACAAGAGTTAAGTACTAAATTTGTTAACTCAAGGGTCTAAGGGTAGAGAGGTATAATAAAAAGGTGATAAGTTAGTTGGGTTATGATTATGTCACTTTTCTGAATTTTTAAAGGAATAGCAATTGCTTAGAATTATACAACAAGAATATAAACTGAAGCCTGATAAGCAGATCAGGGAAGTGGGATGTGATCAGGGAAAAAGAACTCTGGAGCAGGAGTCAGAGGTTCAAGTCCTTCCTTGGCTTGACTCTGTCACTTAACCAGCCACACGATCACAGACAAGTTATTTAAATTCCCTAAATTTCAGTTGTTTCAACTACAAAATGGGTATAGAAATACCTGCCCTGACTTCGATTACTGTACATATATGAAGTCATGTACATGAAAGCCTTTTATTAATGATTAAGGACTGCTCAGTGACTACACTGCTATTTCTACTACAATCTAGATTTGTTGCATGGAGGGAATAAATGTTCTCCTGCTTTGTATGTCCTTCAGCCTCCATAGGAGTTTTCATGTCCACTAGGAAAAAAATGCAACTGAAAACAAAAATATGCTAACCATATATGCATAGTTTTAGACCAATTTCCCCAAAGTAGGCTTAAGGAAGAGCTGTTAGACTTGAAAAATCAAAGCAGTTGGCCATCACCAAGCCATCGCTCAAGCAGTCATGAGGCACAGAGCACCCATCAGCAAAGCAGTCCTTCCTCCCATAATGAGATCACTCAGTGTTGTGCAAAGAGATAAGAAGTTTTAGTTCATAACATTCTAGTTGGTAGCATGCCATATCAATTAGCTTCTTACTCTTCGTTCAGAGCATTAACACTAAATTAGGCCTAATTACCCTCTCAATTGACAATTGAGAGGTCGTTAAAATATAAATTAGCAAGAAAGAAATATAGTATCCTGTGGAAAGTGAAATTCTGATGGAAAGGAGATAAATTCTAACATCTAACAGTTAGTGTGTTAATGATCCTGCATCAGGAGGTAAAATAGGAATGATAAAGTAGAGCTACCACCTTTCCTGACCTCCTGCACCCTAGGGTCTAAAAGGACAAAGTCTCTCTCTCTCTCTCTCTCTCTCTCTCTCTCTCTCTCTCTCTCTCTCTCACACACACACACACACACACACAAACACACATCAGCAGTAGCACTGTGTGCGATCTAGTATGACACAAAGTCAATATGAAACCTTGGTCAGGTGCAAAACACAGACTTCACTTAGCATGCTTCAGAAACAACTAGAAGTTTTTAAGGAGAAGTCAAAGAGGTATCAGATTTTAGTGGGATCATTTAGAGGTGCAACGTATGGAGGAAGGAAGTAGCGAAGAAAGTCAGGAAAGTAAGGCAAAGTAGATCATTTATCATGAGCTGAACATGCCCAATGAACAAACTGCACTGGGTGATTCAGAGAATTTAATCTTTAAAAATTATTGTATTACAAAGTTTTATTCCTTAGGTACTTCTTGAGTACTTCACATTTCTAACTGGCAACCAGTTAACTATGGGGCCCTTTCTCCAAGAAGACTTAAAATATGGGAATAAATTTCTTAACAAGGTACAAAAAGATTTAACATCTTCTTGTATAAACTTCACCTGGTGATCAGAAGAATGACCGTAAGCTCCACCTGGGTTCACAAACACATCCAAACGGCTTTTCCAGGTTCTGGAAGGAAATATTTCCTTGCTATTTTCACTGCTGAACTACAGGGCAGAATGGCAATATTTACGTTATGTTCCCTACAATGTCACACCTCGTGTAGGGAAGACTAATAACAGTGTCGGGGGGCAGAACCGTGGGAATAATTTGCTCAGCCAGGCGGAGTGCTTGCAATCTGGATGTATGCAACAGCGGGAAAGCCCATTACTCCAATTGCTGAAATTATGTCTCAGTGGAGTCAAGTTTACACAAATATTTATAGAATTAACAAAACACTACCATTGGCAGTTTCTTTGGATTGCCTAATTTCCTGAAAGCTTTTTTTGTTGCGGGGGGGGGGGGGGGGCGAGGGAAGGAGGAACAAAGGAAGCCAGCCACCAAAAAATGCAAAGTGTGAAAAAAAAAAATGATTGGGCTTTTGGCCGAACTGGTGTAGTGTTTAGAGAAAGTATGAGAAACCAAACCCATGTCATAATTCATCCCGAAGAACAGAATGACTATTGCTGTCAACTCCACATATGGAGTTGACCTAAGCTCCAAAGACTTAGCCAACAAAATCCTTACATTTGGAAGGCACTCTGAGAGGTAGTATTTATTTTTTGGATACATTTTTTAAAAATTACTGCATCTTTGCTGTATCCTTCATGTTTTAAGTAATTTATGGTCACTTCTGCCCACAAAAATAAAAATCTCTTTCCCCAGGTTGCCCTTTATATTACAATGCAATATGGTACTCATCAATTGAACTTAATAATTAAAAATAATTGTATTGTCATATGAATAAAACTATTTGCTTTCTTAGCAGTTCTGTCAGTTCTTGGTCTACTAAAAGTCACAAGTGACTCAGAGGAAGAGACCATTTACTTTCTAGGTCTCATCTGTAGGCTTTTTACGAAACCTCAGTGATCATACCATTTACACTCATTTGGTTGTTTCTGCAAGGTCCTGCTAGCACTGAAATAGATGTCAAAGCAGCTGGTCTCCAAAAGGTCTTACTTAGATCAGTCATGGGTGGGGGCTCCCTGACTCCGTGAGGGTTCGTGTGATAAGAGTCAATGCAAATGGTTCCAGAAGAGAAAAGTGCAGGGCCATTCAGTAACGTTGGATACCTTTACCTTCCCACATCACACACTGACATACACGTCAGCATAGGATTGGAAAGGACACAATAGAAATTAAATAGGAGTGAAATCAAACCAGTTCCTCTCAATACCATCCATTAGACTGTCTCCTCACACCAAGTTCTTAGGAAAACTTGATGATTATGAAATATCCTTCATGTTTTCTTCCTGGTTGTTAAGTCAGGGAAGAAGGGCCCCAGGCAGCCACAGTCCATTTCCTTCCAAAGTTTCAGAGAGAGTGGAAAGAATGAGAACACTCCAGGTTAAGAGAATCTAAAAGAGGTTATACAGTTAATGACCAGGACCTCCCATGTTCTTATCCCCAACGGTGTTCAGTATGTTTCTACACTGATACTCACCCTTACCTTAAATTCACTAAGTCCAAATCAAGTTCAACCTTCCCCCATCAAAAAAAAAAAATCCCTACCTGGGTTTCTCTTTCTCCACCAATGGAATTATTCATCATTTTTCCAGTGGCCAAGGATTAATATTTCGAAATCATCCTTTACATATATCCTTTTTCACCAATGTCCAGGTTATTTTTTGACAGAGTTGTCATTATAGTTACCAGTTACATCACCAATAGATTTGGACCACCTACTCACACTCCAAACTTCACTGATATGGCCTAGCCTTAGCTGTGAATATAAATATTATACCATCTACTCAGAGTCTTTAAAAAGTGGAAGTGAGCTTTATAATACTAAGAACAATCTGGAAAGTATAAAAGGACTACACTGAGGTCCTGATGAGAAGATAGAAAGGCGACAGGTAAGAAGGCCCTCTGAGAGAGAAACATACGAGCAATACTTGGGGTGGGGGGGCGCAGTTCAGCAAAGACACATACTGGAACAAAAGAGCAACCAGGCCACCAAGACCGCAGAAGAAAAGAAGCTGGCCGGCCATGGGGACAGAGAGCAAGCAAAGTCACCGGGAAGCACTGGCAGGAGTCAGGCACAGACCGTCTGAGCCAGTGCGCTCTTGGGAGGTGGGAGAAGGCAGTGGACGGAACAAGTTTCTGCCCTCACAGTGTTAACAGTCCGGGGAGAAGAGGAAACGACCAGACGTAGAACATGACCCTTTTGATCCATCCAACTCTCCTTGTCCTGACCTCATACTCACTAAGAACCTTCTGGTTATGATTCTCCTTTTCATCTGGGTCTGTCTGCAGATCTGAAAGCACTGTCCTGTGGCAGTCATATTTCTCACTGTAACTTCTCTATGGTTTGTTTTTACAGTTGGAGCACTTGCTGAAATGCAGACTCCAATTCAGGTCTGGGGTGGGGCCCAAGATTCTGATTTGCAACCAATTCCCAAGTGATGCAGAAGCTGCCCACTCATGAAACACAGTTTGAGGAGCAAAAATCCCAGTACTTGGGCTACACGACAGACCAATGAAATCAAAGTCTCAGGGGCTGAGACCAGGAACCAGTAATGCTGCAAAGTGTGGGATGATCCCAGGGTTAGCTAAGGTTGAGACCCAGTAGCCTAGCTGCCTTTCCAGGCCCAGGAGTCGTCCCTTAGCCCTAACTCTGCTCTTTGCTCTTAGGAGCAAAACAACCAAAGCTCTGTCTACAGAGGCTTGGGCTACTTCCATTTTTTGAAGTTCCTCAGAGCCCAGGCAGAATCAACTAAACCGTGGCATAGTTTAAGTGTTTACATTTATTGAGCCGATGGCTTTAGCACAAAGGACAACTTTACACGTAAGCTCACTTGAAGATAACATCACAAGCATACATCTGAGGCCCATCATCATCCTGCATCCCGTCTCTCTCGATAGGCCCTGAACAGTGCCTCCAAATAGCCGCCTGGTTATTTGAGAAAATTTTTCTCTGAAAACTAGGTAATGAGAATGCTAGATGGAGAAGAGACATTATAATTATTGCTTTTGCAGTGAAACATCAAAATTGATGTAACAAAGTAAACCCTAATGATTAATTTGTAATTTAAACCAAAAAAAACAACATAATATTAATATAAAGAAAAATATTGTCCCCATTAACAAGCCATAGCCTAATGTCACTACCACAAAACTATTTCCATTCAGGAAAATGAGTTTTTAAGTCCAAATCACAAATATTGTGCATAGATGGCACATTTTTATGTAAGAAAAATCAATGAAATCCTTCTCATCCTCTAGGGAAAAATTTTTATAAAAGAAATATTCATTACTCTATCTTAAATTTCATATAAGTGATACCAAAGAACCAAATGAATAAAAAATCATTTTTAATAGTCATGGGAATATAAAGTACAGCATAGGGAATATAGTCACTAATATTATAATTAGTATGTATGGCACCAGATGGGTACTAGACTCCACTAGGCGGTCACTTTGGTTTATAAATATATAGTCACTCTGTTGTGCACCTGAAACTAATATATATGCATGTCAACTAGAATTGAAAAATAAATGTGAAAAATCATTTTTAAAAGATTACTTTCTTCCCCTCCCCTCAAAAAAGCAACTGTTCTCCTCTGCCTCACTGGCACGTCGGAGACCAGTCTAGTTGCAAACTTTCACAATTAGAAGATTTCCCTTTTTGTTTCCTCTTAGACAACACATGAGCAAGCATCAATGTCCTGACATTTTTAGGGAACTGATTTGTTTTCTTCAGGTGAAGGTGACTAGAAAGAAAGGACCCATTTGGTCAAGAACCTAGGAATGCTTATGTACTTCAAAACGGCATCCTGAAAATAAACACAAACTGAACAGCGTGCAGGCATTTTTAACCATGAGGGTCTTGCTTCATAATGGCCTTCTTGGGCCCTCTGTAATGAGTGCTGGCAAGGGGAGGCTATTCTGTGACTGAGCTGCTTGAGTTCAAGAGTTGTTATTTTAAAAATTCAAGCAGGAAATCTGGGAGTTGTAATGCACCAAACCTTCACCTAAAGGTCACATTCGAAACCACTCAGGTGCCAGCTCCTTTCTCCTTGTCACCTGATTGGATATGAAACTGGTTGCACACAAGGAAAAAAAATGGGACAATGGTTGGTTTCTAGGTTCAATTTTAGAATTATACCTAAATTTGCTCAGAAAACACCAGAGCTTTGGCACATATTCCCTAAGACGTCTTTCCTACCTGATTTAATTCCAGTTTAAAGAAAAAGAGTTCGGATCTAAAAACAGCCAAACTCACTCCAGTGTTTCTAAACCGGGAAAGTAGGGTCAGAGCCACATACGAGGACCGTCTGGGAAAATCCAGCCATAAATGCCTCTATTTTTCATATTACATGGCTGGATATTTTCTAGACAGCTCTGGTACATCTGTACCATTTATCATCAGTTGCCCCATATGGGGACCCTTTAGGTAGACCACAGTCACATGAAGGCGAGGGAATGTTGCTACTATTCTATTTGCCTGGCATTTTAGGCAGGGCTGTTGGCACTGATTTGAGAATCAGATTAACCTAGTTTTGATGACGATGATAGTGATGATGATGATGATGATGATGACGACGACAACGGCAGCAGTGTGGCTAAGACTTAACCAGTGCCCATTTTTGTTTTAGGCAGTGTCGTTGGCAGTTTCCATTTGTAAATTCTTTTAATCCTCAGACAACCTCATGGAACAGATATTCTATTAAGTCCCTTTGCAGATGAGTTTTGGCTCTACAGCTGCTAACTGTGAGACCTGGGGCAAGTTAGTTAAACTCCCAAACCCTCCATTTCAACATCTGATAGACGATGATTATGATAATGCCAACCTCATGAGATGATATAGCAGGGGTCTCCACACAGCCTGGCATATATGTAGTGCCCACTAAAGGGTTTTAGTCAAATGCTAGTGCAAGAGCTGCTCACCACACTCTCACAGCTAAGCATCACCTCATATCACAGCTGAGGCTGAATTAAGCAGATGCTGGCAATGGTTAATGAGGTTAAATTTAAGGTCATTCAGATGATAGAAGTTCTCCTCAGATCAATGAAAAAGTAAGAACATCTCCCAAATCCAAAGGAAAAAAACATTTTTAAACATTACTTGACTTGTCTGCTTTGTTTTGTCTTCCAGTTAGAACATAGCTACAAGCTAGCCACAAGCATGATTTCTTTCCTGATTTCTCAACATGTTCTATATTAAATCTGTTCTAGTCATTTCTCCAAATATATGTTACGTAGGGAAAGAACACCTGTTATGTAAAATGCACTGAGTGCTAAAATAGGTCTTATAGAAAGAGCTAGAAAAGAAAAATACAAATGAGAAGGCAAGGGTTCAAGACTACCCCTCCTGCTCCTGAAGGATCAAAGAATTTTAAATACAATTTAGGATATGGTGAGCAGAAAGTTATCACTTTCAAAATCTTAATAAGAACTATATCTGAATACCAGAAACTGACTTGGCTAATTAACATTTTGAATAATTACCTATTAATTATACTAATAACTGGATTATCATTCTTAACAATTTTCCATTTATAACTCATTTATTTTAAATTATTGTTAAGCATGTATTTGATGGCAGTTGCATTCATGCTGTAAATGATTCTACAAATCTACTCTTGAAACATACTGATCCATAAAGGGGCTCTTTCTTATCTTTCTTTATGAAAACTATATATTTTTTCAAAGACATGACTTTTTATAGGATGCTAGCCCTATTATATAGTTAGCCTTAGGAAAAAGTACATTGCCTTACAGAGATCCAATAAATAGTGAAGTAAAATATTTTTCTTTCCTGCCCAAGATATCTTCAAGTAATTTACCAAAGGACAAGTGTCAGCTTAAAAATAAAACAAAGAAAAGCAAGAAAAAAAAAAAGAAAGAAAAGCATCTTATCGGTAATTGGTCAACAGCATCCCGGAGGAAATACACCTTACTGACTGTAGCTGGCTCTCTCCAAACTGGAAGAAGACCTGCCCCAAGAAAGCTCTATTAAATCAAACAAACATTTAAAAATATATTGGAAGATACATTTATCTATTCTAACCAAGGCTTAAATTCTCTTGTCCATTTTCAGGTGTGAAGGGAGATAAGATTGATAAATGCTAGAGTAGAGATAGTTCGGCTAAATCTGTGATCACTCAGTGTCAAAAGCCTTATTTGGCATTTCTTTTGTGATCAATCCTTGGTAGATACTGGTTAAGACGGCAAAACTGCAACAGTTACATAACAGTCACAGGGATGTAAAGTACAGCACAGGGAATACAGTCAGTAATATTGTAGTAACTATGTATGGTGCCAGGGGGGCACTAGACTTACCAAGGGGATCACTTTGTAAGTTATAAATGTCTAAGCACTACACTATATACTTGAAACTAATATAACACTGAATGCCAACTGCAATTAAAACAAAAAATTTTTTAATCTCAAAACTGTAAATTTAGTATTTCTTGGTTCTGAAGCAGTAATGTGTTGGTACATGTATTAACACCTAGTTTTTGGGGGGCAGAGTGGGTATGGATGGGAGGATTTGTAGCACGTGCCAATTTCTTTGGTGTAAATACACCCAACGTGGCTGATTTCAGGCTGCCTAGGTGAAGTCACTGAAAGTGTAGATGGGAAGAGCTGTGGACTATTGGCTCATGGGAGCTGGTGTAAGCTGGGTTCAGCACACCACTGATAGTAAAGTACTATACCAGCAATACCCTTATTTAGCTCTAGGCCAATTATAATCAGAGTTGCACCAGAAACCACTTCATCCAGGTTGAAAACATTTAATTTTTTATTCTTACAAAGTTTGCCAGCAAAAGACAAATAACGTTTGGGCACAATCAATTGCAAACACCTTGAAGAAAAAGCAGGGTAACGAATGAAATGGCTTCTTAAAGAACAAATCCTATCATACTAATCTCCAATAACTCAGGGCCAGGCCTAAAAGGTATCATCCATCTTAATGTCAGGAAGGCTTTAAGTCTTTCTCACACAATGTAGTGATCAATAAACTTCAGAAAACGTGGTTTCTATCATGGTTAAAACCCGGTACCCAGTTTTCAAGAAATTTATAAGCTAGGCATTGCTATGAGTTGCAGAAAAAAGAATTGTCCTGGATACATTTGTTGAATGGTGATCCAGGTCCAGTTTAAAGTTGTCATCAGTAGGGCCTAACTATTAATTCTGAAGATGATATGTGAGTAGTGGTAGTCAGTGCTCTGATATAAAAAAAGGTTGGATGACTTGTTAAAATTAATCATGAAATCTAATGACTCATCAGAAATGACTGTATGCAGTATCAGTCCATGGGCTACCAGACATTTGTTCATTTTCTCCGCTTCAAAGAAGACAAAATATGAAGTCTCTAGGAAACTAGCTAAACTTACAGTATCTTTCTACACCACTTTCCTGTGAATTAACAGGTTCTTCTTCACATAATCTTAAACCACTTGAGTGAAAAGGGTTAGTGCTTTCAATGAAATTACTGACATACTAATTCACATGACTCACTGATCGTTTATGTACAACAGCAGAGTTGTATTTACTTTTTGTTGAAAGAGCCCGTTGCATTTGAGGAGTGAGCCACAACCTTTTCATGTACAGTTGAGAAAGAAATGCCCTATACATCCTAGGCAACATATTAATATTATCTCAAAAAAATGAATGACCCTTTCAACTTCCCCCCTTACTGTCACAGAATTGCAAAGAACAGTAGCATATCTAAATATCTCCACACTTATTAAATATCTAATATCAGTACCTTTAAAAATCCTTTGGTTTGTAAATACACGAAGGCTGTCCGGAAACTATCTAGATATGTATTATGAAAAATCAAGGCATTGACGGCTAGATTTTTCCAAGGCAGCCCTTGTATAGTTGCTATTCATCAGGGTCTTGAATCAATTGTTGGACACAAGCAAAACAAGGATAAATTTTACTCAAAGGTGAATTGACTGGAAACAAATTCCATTTCTGGCTTCAACTTTCATACACTTACATTCAAAATTCTCCTTTTGCAATTAAAGGACATTATTTCTCTATTGCAACCTTACAAAATGAAATTTTACATTTTTTTTAAATTCAGCATACTTAAAATGCATACTGTTACTTCAGAAAACACAAGCAACTACAAGGTTGGTGAAAAGATAGGCATTTAAAGGCTCTGAATTTGTTAAAATAATTACATCAATTTAGCAATAATAAATCAATAATAGGAATGTAATTGTGTAAAAGCTTAACCAAAGGAATTCATAATAGTTGAGTTTCATATTATTAAATTCTGAAATGAGCCAACAAGAGAGATTTTGTTGACCCTATCTGTTTCTCTAAAGGCACAGCAATTTGTTTTGGGTGACTTGGGGTACCACCTTACCAGGAGCTTGGGACCTCAACCAGGAGAGAGCCTCCCCATGCTTAGAGCCTCTGCTTTAACGAGTACTGATACACCCACCAAGACATACCAGCTTCATATAATGACATGAAGCCCTAACTGGTAGAAAGGCTTCTAATGTAATAATAAAAGCAAATAAGAGTGATACACTAGTATGTGGTCCTTTTTGTGGATGTGCCAGTTCATGAAAGACTTAAGCTCTAAGAATCAAAAAGAAAACATCGGCGTCGTAACTTAATTAAATCAAGAGTTATGGAGATATTTCCCCCCCAGAATATAAGAGAGCATGGAGTAACTCTGAATAGTTTTAAAGAGAATAATAAAGACAGATTTAAAATGTGCATGAGCAGAGGGATGAGGGCAATTTATAACCATTCCTAGGGGCAGGTTTACATCTTCAGTCTCTATATGGCATGTACTTAAACTATCTGCCTGTAGTTATCTCATTTGGAAATAGTGTGTGGTCTTATACAGTCACCTGGGATACACCACAAATTGTATAGCCACCAATAAATACAAATAAACTTTATTTAAAAGAGGATAGAGTTCGACAAAATTTTATTTTTACGTAAGAAATTTCTGATAGAATTTTTTACCTCACTTCTATTATATAATTGAATCTGCCTTTTGTGGAGGCAGGGGAGAAACCCTCTATGTAATAAAATAATGGAGTAAAGCTCTTTAAAATGTTATACTTTTAAAATGATCCCTTTCAGATAAAATATTATTACTAATACCATATTATGATTTCATCTAAGTCACAGAATACAAGATAATAAATATTAAAATAGAGTACAGAAAATACCCTATTATAGAATGCTCTGTGTTCTAAAAGGTCATTTATAAAGGAGTTGTATGGACCTTGGAACATCTTTTCCAAGAAACAATGCTGCAAGAGTGATTAGGGGCCTAGGTCAAACCACCGATATCTACTTAGCTCACAATGTTCCTAAAATGTATTACTTACAGTCCTAAAAAACTACAGGTAACAATATTTCTATGCAAAATAATTCAGAGTTCCAACTTCAAAAGGCAAGTACATCTCCTGTACTCTACACAGGTATTTCTCAAGGGCCAAGAGACTGGTTCATATAAACCTTGGCAGAGGTTTTGTATTGTTAGGAAAGGAACAGAGAATTAAGTGTCATCACTCACTAACCACACAATCTGAGGCATTTCTTCGACTGCAAAATGTAAGTATGATACCTGCCCTAGTTATTTCACAGGTTTGCTCTGAGCATTGAATACAGTATAGGGATAGAGTACCAATAAAGTACATGATAAATTATAAAGGTGCCTCATTCCTTTTCAGTCTTGTAGGCACCTAAGTCTTCGTTTAGCTGATGACCCAGAAGCAATAGGGAGGCTGACTGACACATCCAAAGCTGCAAGGTGAGCTACTAAGAAGCCAAGAGTTCTAAGAAGCCAGGGCCCTTGACTTCTGGTCCATCACCCTTGGCACTAGAGGTGGTGTCTAATATACTCTTTTGTAGTTGATTGAACACACACTGGGCAGAGTATCAAAGAAAGGTGACAGCAATAATGGCACATTTTTAGATGACTGAGTTGACCTCAAGAGAACCAGGTCCCAGCCCTGACCTCACCTCTGACTCTTAAGACTTTATTAGATAATCACAGCCATTTTGCATTTCACAAGCTCTCTCTCTTTAAATTGGGAGAAATACTGTGGATTCTCTGGTCTTCCTCTTAGGAAGCTGTTCTTTGGCTTTCATTTTAACAAATAAATACCTGAGAATCAATAAAATTTTGCTGTAAAGCTCTGTGTCCCTTAGGCAAAAAGGGAACAACTGCTTGCTTTTATTGAAGTATATTATTGGCAACTTGAAACATTTTATGAAAAGATAATAAATAGTCACTAAATGTTTCCCACATATTTCTAGGAGGCATTTACATCAGGTTTTACAGTTCAGGGTATTCCACTGGTGTGTAAGGGGAAGAAAGGAGAAGGAAAGTACAGACCACTGGGACAGAAGACAGGAGATACCGGACTGTACTTTTTAAGAGCCACTTTTGTAAACAATGCCTGCATTTATGGTACACATTTATGCCATTAAACAACTGAATTTTTGCATTATTCAAACACATGCTTGCTTTGAAGCTGTTGTTCTCAAAATTTTTAGTCTTAGAATCCATTTCCATTCTTAAAAATCATTGAGAATCCTGGAGAATTTTTATGTGGAGTATCACTATCCAGACTAACCATATCACAAATTTAAGAAACTTTAAAAATATGTATTCATTATTTTAAAATAACAACAAACCTATTATATGTTGACACAAATAATATATTTTTATGAAAAAATAACTATTTTCCAAAAAGAAACTTTGGTGAGAAGAGCCATAGTTTTTACATTTTTGCAAATATCTTTAATGTCTGTCTTAATTGAGGTCAGCTAGATTTGCTTATCTCCTTCTGCATTCAATGTTTTCATATGCTTTCAGTTAAAATATACAAAGAAAATTTAGCCTCACAGAAATGTAACTAGAAAAGGAAGGAGTACTTTAATAGTTTTTTCAGATAACTGTAGTATTCTTCTTTGATATGCACTAAAACTTGACACTGGTTGCTTCTTTCAAGGTTACTTGCAACATGGACTCTGAATCTTTGTTGATGAATTTGTAGCCTGTACAGTCACGACATAATGAGAGCAAAAAAGGCAAACGACGTCTTAGTATTATTGTGAGATAGGTTTGACCTTGCGGATCCTCTGAAAGTGTCTTTGGGGGCCTCTGGGTTGTCCAGAACACACTCTAAGAACCTCTGCTTTAAAGATACGAATTGTCTTACGATGTGTAATTGGTAGAGTGAGGGAGATACTATGTGAAACTTAGGGAACAGGGTGAAGTAACCTTACAAAGGAGTGCAAGAAGGACCAAGTGAAAACGAACTATTCAACCCATAGTCCGTATTCATTTAGCCATGGGAACTGGAAATCAGGCACTGTGAGGCAGGAGCACAGAGAGATGGCCCAGCTGAAGCCTAGCAATAGTAACTGCATCATAATGGTCCATGTATCTCACACAGGATGAGTTTTTCAACAATATGTGAGAACCCGTGGGTACATGGTAAAGACGTTTTCAATACATCACGACTGGTCACAACTCACTAAAGCCCTTTAAACAAGCCTAGCATGCACACTCCATGAACCTACCTACCAACAGAGGCAATCAGGAACACCCAGTTTGGGTCACGGCAATGCCTACTACTTGCTTTATTTCATCCCAATCTGCTCCCACCTCCCTTGGCTCTCCACCCAGCTCCTGACCCAGACCTTCGGTTCCTATTATATACGCATCCCCACTTGTTAGAGTTGGTGAATATGTTTGTTTTCCTTGGCTTTTACTCTTTATGAGGATCGGGGCTTTCTGCTACTGTCTGCCTCAGGTAGCCCACCCCCCTCCACCCTTTGTGCCTGTTTCAGCCCCTCACACTCAGGTCCTGACACCCAGGTAGATGGGAGTGGTTGCAGCTCCCTGGAATGGAGCCATTGGAAAACTGAAGTTTTTCAGTCTTGTACAAATTTTTCTTTTTGTCTGGTTTGTAGCATAGCACGATAGAGAACATGGAAATAAGTCATTTTCATGCTATTAGCACATTTAGAAAACAGGCTCCTATAGTAATTCAACTAATGAAGATGCCCCTAGACTGAAGAAACAGCAATTAGAGTTGACTATTGAATAGGCATTAGGGGAAATGAAGACATTCGCATTCAAAGAAAGATAAGATTTTAAATAAAAGGTTAAAATTAACAGTAGCCCAAACTCTAGTGAACAGGCAAGAGCTCTTAATGACTCAAAGAAGACTTAGAAACATGCAGATTAGCCCATCATAGTGAAATGAATACAAAAACAATGCTATCCTATCATGAAAATATGAACATTAAGTGACAGGCTAAAGGAAATGGAAGAATTAGAAGAAACTGGTTAACTACATGTGATCTAAGACAAAATGGAAAGGCTTTTTCTTCTTTAAGGGTTTTTTTCCCAGTAAACTTTAGCTATTGTTTCCCAAACATAAATAACGAACTTTTAAAGTAATAATTTAAATCTCGTGTCATTCAGAAATGCAATTTGGAAACCAATCGAAACATTGCTCCAGTGATGCAAGGTAACCCCTCCATTCTACCCACCCAGCTCCCCTCAGCAGAGGGGGTCTGCCTATTGGGGTCAACCAAGGGAAGGTCCAATCGGGGAGTCTATTCAAGGATGGAGTAGATCTGTCTACACAATCATCAGCTATGCAATGGTGTTTTGCTGGTTTATTTCCCATCAACCTGTCTCTTTTTAACCTCACAGGAACCCAGAGGTCAAAACCAGAGGGAAAAAGGCTAGAAATAACAAAAGGGTTTCTTCAAACACCTTCTCTAAGCTATGATTTCTCTACACACAGGTTGCTCAAGGCGCCTGCAGGAGCTACCCGAGGAATTTCGGCCTGCCTGGAAGGCAGATGATAGTCTGAGCACTGCTCACTAACCAGGCAGAATGGGGAGCTCTGTGAAACCTTGAAGGCCAATTGTAGGGTCAAGGAAGAATATGCTCATTATTGTTGATGTGCTGTTAGTATTAATTAACGGGGCTTCATATAAAAAAGGAAGTGAGCTATGACATTATTAACGTGAACTCTTCTTCATTAATTCTTCTTTGAATCTTTTAGATTTTTTTCTTTAAGACCCATAACCCAGACAAGGTTCAAAGGCTTCCTTTTACAAACTGAAGTACACTATATTTCTATGTCACTATTATATATAGCCTTGAGTAATCACAATCAATATGATTTTTAAGGCACAAATTAAATGTGCTATAAACTCTAGTTATCATCATGCTGGTTTTTAATCATTGTTATTACGTGAGACCTTAGGAAAGAAATTTAAACGCATCGTGGAACCTAACAGATTCTTACTTTAATTCTACAGTGGACAGAGAAAGAGCCAAAACTTTCTCTTTTTCCATTTGGCTACAAGTGCTTTTCATAGCTTATTTTTTCCACACTCACTCCTAAAAAATGTACTGGAGCTGAGCTATTATAAGATTGTGTCAGAATCAAACTATTATATCACTATCAGCTATTTCACAGGAGAATTGAACTGTCTAACTTTAAAAAAAATCTGAATGAACTTTTATAGTAGTATGACTTTATCAACAGTGACTGAATGTTACATGCAACTTCACTCAAAAATAATCAAAAGCTTCAGAAATTAACTTTATCACAGAAAACATTTAGCTGTAATCAATATCCAGCTGTACAGGCACAGAACCAAAGATCAGAAAAATGTGCTAAGAAATAAATACTTTGCAGGCCCAGAGCAGAGAGAACAGTAAGAGCTGGTGTCAGCCCATTGCAGTGCCAGGCTGAGCTAGCGGGTAAGTTCTCCCGTAAAGAAAACGCTTTTCTGGGATGACTATAATGGGTACTCTGTGAGCTCTAGGGCCTGGACTTGCTTTTCTAGAGATGACTTTGTTCTTCTTTACATTGTAAAGTTCAGTTTATATTTTTTTAGAAACACATTCTTGTCATTTCAAATAAAGATGCTGATTTGGCTACATTTCCATTTCATTTTAATTTGGAGAAATGTGCCCTCGCTTGTTTGGAAGAGGAAATACTACAAAAACTCTTGTATCCTTTTGAAATGCATATTAAATATTCAGAACAAAATGAAAGCGATCTAGTTCTGGAAGGGACGGGTCATGTTTACAGTTAAATACAGAAACCAGGTTTCAGGAAGATCAAAAGACAAAAGGAATTCACTAACTAGGTGAAAGGTATAAACACAGCATACAGAGTCTAATCACCTGAGATACTCCAACTTAATATTAGCAGTGCCAACAAAAGGAGAACTTTTCAAGGTCATAATGGGCCCCATTTTTCAGAGAGCAAGAGAATTCTTTACTGGGAAAAGCAAAACCACAAAAAGATGGAGATTTTACTTTTATTTCAAAGACTAAATAATGCCTTGGATCCCGCAAGCAAGTTTAAACATTCCAACAAGATAGTCTGAGTGATACTGCTAACGACCGCTGTCACTCAACTCAGGAAGAACTTAATCACTTCACCTTCTCTGACAGTGAAGAAGGGTCCACTCAGAAAATCAGAGACAAGTAGTGCAGGGAGGCCAAGAGGAACCTGTAATGATGTACAAGTCAATTCCAGCTTTCTTTCAGAACTGTGTCCTATGAATACCTTCTTCTCCAGATGCATAAATTAGCCCTCCATAATAGCATTCAGATGCCAAAAAGTACATTATTCTCCAGGGGTAAACTGTCAAGAGCAGGTAAAGCCTACCTTTTGTGACCATATTGGAACTGTAACAGTTACCTGTTGGCTACTGTAACAAATTACCATAAACTTAGTGGTTTAAAACAACATACATTTATTCTTTTACAGTTCTGGAGACCTAAGTCTAAAACCAAGGTGTTGGCAGGGCTGCATTCCTTCTGGAAGCCCTAGGGGAGAATTTCATTCCAGGCCTTTTCCAGCTTCTAAGGGCTGCTCATGTTCCTTGTGCAATCTCAATGGTCAGAAGGCTACACCCTGTCCTCCCCAGCCCACCTCTGCCTTCTCACCCGCCCAGAGAAGAACTTCCTTCTGAAGCAGACTCCGGTCCTTTTTCTTCTTGGAGCACAATAAAGACAGCGTGGGCAAGTATGTGGAGGTATACTGACCATCCATAGACCTTCCACAGCATTTCCACAGTGAAGAAAATAGCCAAGCCATACAGTCTCTTCAGCCCCCAAAAAAGGACCAGCGAGGGAAGGATCACAAATGTGGTACCAAATACCATGCAGCTTGCTGAATTAAGAACTTTCTGAGTCACTACATGTCTCTGGACTTTGAAAACTAAACCTTTGAAATAGACATTATTAAGACATTTCACAGAAAACCCCAAGGAAATGTGCTGAGTGAATGCTGACCGGCTAGTGATGACTTCGGAAACACAGAGACCAAACAAACCCAGTGCCCTTCATCTTTCCAGGTCACTATGCCTGCCTCACGCCTGGCCTGACCGTGCAGGGCACAGCCCCTCCCGCCAGCTCAGCCTCACGCCTGGCCTGACTGTAGGGCACAGCCCCTCCCCTGGTTCAGCGCTGGAAGCAGGCACATGTCGCAGCTTAAGCAGCACCCAGCAACATTTCACAAACGGCCTGTAAACATCCATGTCCTCCAAATCGGTGATGGCCAACCAGCATGGCAAGGTGCTCTCTAATCTTCAACTCTCGCTATTGGAAGCCACGTAAAGTGAGCCCATGGCATGGAAGCAGCAAAACCATTCGTACACACACACACACACACACACACACACACCCCTGGAATTAAGACATACAGAAGTCTGAGATCTTTTCCTTTCAACAGAAAGGACATGCTTCGTATTTCCTACAACAGTGGGGCTGATCCTTAAATTTATTTTTACAATGTCCTCGCCCTCCTAGTACTTGGAACTACCCCTAGGTAAAATGGGCACCTAATAAATGCTACTGAAATGAGTTCATTATTGTTTTATTCTAAGTTAAGCTCTAGTCTTCCTCCAAGAGAGCTGTCAGAGAACGAGAATAACTTGCTTTTAACTGTTCCACAAGGTTGTTGTAAAGATAAGGATTCCTTATAGAGCCTGTAAATGTAAAGTCAGTCATAATGAAAAGTAATTCTTCTATAAAAATAGTTTTGTAAAGTGACAAGTATATGTATGAGCTTATGCCCAATCTATTTTAAGAAAATATAGTTTATTCACAAAGATATTTATGAAAATATTAACTACAACAGTCAAATACCAAACAATGGAGCAATACAGAAACTATTATAGCCATGAAAATGATATTTATGAAATTATTATAATGATATTATCATTTAAGTGTAAAAGGATGTAAAATTGTTTATATAGTATAATTAGGATCACGATGATATTAAAAACAGCACAGAAGAAAACAGCAAAATATTAATAGAAGTTATGTTTGGATAGTGAGATAAATGTTTTTTCCATGTTATTTTTATATATTTTCTAGCTGATCTATAACATTATTACTCTTATAATAAACACTGAATTGTTTTCTAAATTATTAAAATATTTGAGTAGTCCCAGACTTAGAAAAATGGTCAACACTGACTCTCCACTTTCTGCAAATCTGCTAGACTTTCCTAAGTATTTACTGTATGCCAGCCACTGGACGAAGTATTTTACAGTCAGTACTTCTTAATCCTAAACATCACCCTAAGAGGAAGGCTGGGCTATTATCCCTGTTTTATAGATGAGGAAACTGGCACACAGAGGTTAAATGAACTTGCCCAAGGTCATAGAGCTAGTAAGTGACTGAGTGCAGCATGAACTCAAATTGTCTGCCCCAGGGCTCACCTCTTAACCACTGGCTCTCTCTATGAGACTCTAGCAGAAATGGTGATTAAACTAATGCAACTCTGGCAGGTGCCAGAGCTTCTCTGGGCCTCAGTTTCCTCATTTATAATAGTACCTCCTCATTAGAGTTGTAAGATAATACATATAACAAAGTGCTTAACATAATGCCTGGCACACAATAAGCTGTCACTTAATTTCAGCCCTGGCCATTTCTCAAAAAGAAACAGTACCTCTGGCCATGAGCCCAAACCTGCAGCAGGATGAGCATTCTATGGGGCCTCCTGAGAATTGTCATGTTAGGCACATGCATCACTGGGAGGTTCTCTGCCCATTTTAAAATGATGAAATTTAATGGCTACTCAATGTCCTCCATCTCACTTCTTCAAAGCTCTGATTTTCACCAAAACACGTATATTTTAAATGTATGTGTCCAATTTTGGCTCTTGGAATTGCAAATGGCAAGAAAAAAATTTCACATAGAAATGAAAGGGTAGAACTTCAATGCCACTATCATGTGCATAGGAAAGAATGCTACCTTATCTGATTTAATGTTGACGATTTAAACAAAGTTCCCATTAGTTATGCTCTGCTGGTCTTTCACTTTCTCCAGGGCCTGGGTGGATTTTCGGCACCTCGCCTTCTCTACAGCAGCAGCTCAAGCTGACAGATACTCATCTTGTGCTCAGGGAAGCTACCACTTCTGTAATTGTCTTGTGAATGGGAAAATTAAAATGATGAACAATGCTATTATTTTTAAGCAGGCTAATTAGCTTGTTAGATCAGTTTCTAAGTGGTAAAATTTAACTGTTCTTAAGTCCAGTGTCAGACAAATTGGAACTCTAAAAAGAGTTGAGGCATGAGATAAAAGTGGCTGAGCAGCTCTCACTTGGTACTCACTGATATTAGAGCTTACAAAACACTGCAGTGCACAAATCTAATACTTGAAAGCAGTCTAGAAATGAGCATTAACTGAGACAACTTCAAAGACCCTGGTAATGTTCTATTTCTTAGCCTGAGTGGTAGGCAGAGGGGCATTCATCTTATTAATCTTTAACGGTACATAAAATGTGATATACTCTTGTATATGTGTGATAGATTTCATAACTTAAAAGCAGATCAGAAATGCAATGGGAACTCAAATTTTAAAAGTGCATATTAGATAGGACATAAATTTAAACCAGGTAGGCTTTTTTTCTATTCATTTAGGATTTATAAATAACATTTATAAGAGTTCATAAAATTTCAGACTACAAAAGACTGAAGACCACCTAATCTAATGGGTTTCTAGCAATGTCCCAGAAATAAAATTTCATTTTGCAAAACAATCTAGTTCAGAGCTGGGAGTTTTCTTAGCACTGGAAGCTCATTTTGCATGTCAGAAGAGAGGCCCTAAGTCTCTCTGTATTTGACATCATCCCTGGTTCTTTCTTTCCTTCTTAATTCAAGAGCCTCTTTCCTATCATCTGAATTACTTCAATAAAGATACAGATTTAATTTGTGTGTCTTCAATAAGTTCAGAAAGAAATGTACAATGTGCCTTAAAGACACATATTCTATTTAAAAGGCATGTGTTATCTGAAAAAATTGAAAACACTAATTTGAAAAAATATATCCACCCCTACGTTCACTGAAGCATTATTTACAATAGCCAAGATATGGAAGTATTCCCAGCCAGGGAACCACCAAAAACAAAACAAAAACAAACAAACAAACAAACAAAATGATATGGAAGCAACCCAGGTGTCAACTGACAGATGAATGGATTAATAAGAGGTGATACATATACACAATGGAATATTACTCAGTTGTGAAAAAGAATGAAATATTGCCATTTTTTTGAGAACATGAATCTAGAGGGTATTATGCTAAGTGAAATAACCAGACAGAGAAAGACAAATGTCATATGACTTCACTTATATGTGAAATCTAAAATAAAACAAAACAAAAAAAAAAAACAAAATAAAAATGGACACATAGAAAAAAAGAACAACTAATGATTGCCAAAGGGTAGGGGTAGGGGTATGAATGAAAAAGTTGAAGGAAATTAAGAGGTACAAACTTCCAGATGTAAAATAAATAAGCCATGGAATACAGTGTAGAGCACAGGAAATATAGTCAATAATATTGGAATAACTGGGCATGATGATAGATGGTTTACTAGACTTTAGTGCGGTGATCATCTCATAAGGTATATAAATGTCAAATCACTATGTTGTACACCAGAAAACTAACATAGTATTGTATGCCAACTATACTTTAATAAATAAATAAATGAACAAATAAATAAAAGGCATTGTTGTTGGAATGGGAGGAATCAGCACTGTGAAATACCAAAAACTGCAACAGCCAAGCGAAGGCCAAATGGCTAATCATACCTTAAACAAGTATGGTCAGCAAGGACCAGCTCAGGAATGAAGCATTTAAATAAAGTAATACCGTATGAGGGCAAAGGTATATGGGAAATCTTTATACCTTCCCCTGAATTTTCCTGTGAATCTTAATCTGCTGTAAAAAAAAAATGCCTTAATAAAAAAGAAAAATTAATTTTACAAAACTAAAACAAAAAATTCTTTAACTAAAATAAAATGAAAGTATAAAACTTCTCCCTTCTTGAAAAAAATGTCTTCTAAGATGTGGAATGTAGCAAATTGTAAAAAAAAAACCAAAAAACAAAAAAACGTTAAGTGTCCCTGGGAATGGCTGATCCACATGCACCAATCCTTGAATGGTCTAACTGCTTACTCATAGAATAGTATTGAAAACAGCATTCATTTAATTAATCATACAGTTAGTTGGCTATAGGCCAAATGCCTGTACAACCATTAAAAACAAATCAATTTCATAGGCTAATGGGCATGGTGGGAGCCAGAGCTAGGCAACTGGACACCAGACAGAGTTGGGCACTGCAAGCTTTGTAAACACTAACACTGATCAGTTTCTGCTAGCTTGGAACAAGAGGCAGCCACTGCTAAATCACCAGAAAACTCATTTATGTCAGAGTTAAAAAATCATACTTATACAACTGCCTGAATTGTACATATCCTGCAGTGTTTTCAAGTTTAATTATCTTTGGGCTAATGAAAACTAAGATACAAATAAAAACATGACATAGTAATGGCACTTCTTTGCATAAATACCCAAAAATAGAATTGCTGGGTCACAAGGTAGTTCTATTTTTAATTTTCTGAGGAACCTCCATACTGCTTTCCACTGTGGCTAAAACAATTTGCAATCCCACCAACAGTGCCCAAGGATTCCCTTTTCTCCACATCCAACATTTGTTGTTGACAGCCATTCTGACAGGTGTTAGATAAGATCTCACTGTGGTTTTAATGTGCATTTCTCTGACCATTAGTTACATTGAGTATCTGTTCATATGTCTATTGGCCATCTATATGTTCTCTTTGGAGAAAGGTCAATTCAGGTCTTCAGCCCATTTTTTAATTGGATTGTTGTTTTGGTGTTAAATTGTATGAGTTCTTTATATAGTTTGCATATTAACTCCTTATCAGATGTATCATTAGCAAATATTTTCTCCCATTCAGTAGGTTGTGTTTTCATTTTGTTGATGGTTTCCTTTTTGTGCAAAAACATTTTGAAAAGATATAGGCATTATTTACAACAGTCAAAATATGGACGCAACCTAATTGTCCACTGACAGATGATTAGATAAAGATGTGGTACATGTATACAATAGAATATTACTCAGACATAAAAAAGAAATCTTATCATTTATGAGAATGTGGATTAACTTCGTGGGTATTAGGTTAAGTGAAATAAGTCAGACAAGGACAAATACCATATGATTTCACTTACATGTGGAATATTAAAAAAAAAATAAATGAACAAACAAAATAGAAACAAGCTCATAGACACAGAGAACAAACTGATGGTTACCAGATGAGAGGGGGGTTGAGGGACTAAATGGAAAAGGGAAAAGGATTAAGAAATAAAACTTGGCAGTTACAAAGTTGCAGTGATGTAAAGTACAGCATAGGTAATACAGTCAATAATACTGTAATAACTATATAAGGTATCAGGTGGGTACTAGACTTATCAGGAGGATCACTTTGTTAAGTTACATAAATATCTAACCACTGTGCTGCACACCTGAAGCCAATGTAACATTGAATGTCAACTGTAATTGAAAAACAAAAAAAAATCTTTTAAAGGTGGCATAATAAAAATAATAATAAAGTAGTAATATCGCTACCATCAGTTTCATTTATTTTATAATGGATCACTAGACTTCTCTATCAATTTGTCTTAGCCCTGACAGAGATGCTATAAGTTAAAGGAAAGCCCCACAGTCTTAGACACTACATAAGGTGTGCCTGGCCTGACCGCTCCCTCCCACAGCCCCAACAGTGCTCTTCAGTTCCTGTCACAGGGCTCTTCCTACCTGGCTCCTCCAGACTGATGACATTAGGGCAGGTACCTGAATGAGGGGAATAACTCTAGAAGGAGCCATGGACCTATACCAGTGTTCCTCAAACTCTAATGTGCAAACAAATCACGAAGGTGTGTTGTTAAAATGCAGATTCAGATGGGGGAAGAGGGCTGAGGTTCTGCATTTCTAACAAGATCAAAGGTGATACCCATGCTACTGGTCCCCAGTGTGTGCTTGAAGCAACAAGAACCTAGACATTTAGCCTGACAGAGAAGATGAACTGAGAGGAAGTAAAAAATTGTCTGTCTTAAATCCCAAAACGGTCCCAATTCTAGCTCCTCAGAGGCTGAGAAGGTTCCTGTCCATGGGAGTCTCACGTCACTCCCACAAGAACATATTTGTAGAGTTGCAATAAACCCATCTCCTCAAGCTAGCTAGTGCTGGTTTCTGTGCCATGGAACCAGAGAAGGTTTGGCTGGGACACAGAGGGAAATATCCTCATCTCTGAAGCCACAGTCTGTGCTGTTTTGGTTTAAAGGAGTTGGGGAGAAGATAGTCTTCTAGCAATAGGCAAATGCATTAGTCTAGGTTTAAAATAAAGCAGGAGCAAGTGGATATGCTTTCCTTTGAAGAGCGATTTTCCATTTCATCTGTTGGGAATAGTCCAGATGGTTCAAGTAAAGGGACACCAACTCCATGGTTACCTAAGCTCTGGCCACCAGTCTCACTCCCTCCTTCTAAATCACAAGCCCTCTCTGGGTCCAGCCAAGACTCAGTAAGAAGAGAGGAAGTCTCGGGTACCACCTGGGTCCCAGGATCCTACTGTCTCTGTCTTGCTTTCCCCTTTGTTTCTGTATCATTTTGCTCGGTATTCTCTCCACTATTCTTCAGCGTTTCCTTTCTTCTCCAATGACCCAGGGTAATCATCTTATCCTAAAAGTCTTTAAGTCACTCTAGCCAGACAGTGGCTTGACAACCCAAGCATCTGTATCAGTTCTTAGGGATAGTGACGTGAGTGTCTGAGCGGTCAGAGTCTTTTCTCCAAGTCCTCAGCCTTGGTTTCTGCCTAAAACAGCAACTCTACACCTAGGCATAAGATTCAACTAAAAAGTGCTTTATAAATTCTAACACTAAAGGCTCCAGAGGAGTCTCTGGCCATGAACTCCACTATTTAACCTCAACCAAGTCAACCAATCAATTATTCTAAGCCTTATACGGAATCTAACACAAGTGACAGCTCTTCGATGTATAAGAAAGTGAAAATATTTGTATAATAGGTTTTATAAATTTATACTTTATAAAAGTGTTGCCAGGTTTCTGTTGAGGATCATATTCCTTTTTTGCTCATATTCCTCTTTTTCATCCCCATGAAAATAGGAATGAATCCAAAAGGATAAAGGAGAAATTCAGAGGGAAGCAGCAGACTAACACCAAAGATAAATCAATAATGTGACCTTGACAACAATACAAGCAATACCATTTTATTTATGATCAGAACTCTGCCTGCTTCCATAAAGGATTAAAAACTGCTTAAAATAAACACATATAGAGGATCAATGAAATAAAGAAAAGAGGAGCTAATCCACATGGAAGAAAGGGAGATAACTACCAGGAAATAGAGATGAGAGTTATTGTAGCGAAGCACTCATTTTGGCTCTGAGTTTAGGAAACCAAAGCTAGAAAGGAACATGATCAGTTACGAATTCTCAATTAGGTAAATGTGGAAGCAGATGGATTTGTTAGGAGAGATTGTCCATTTTCTACTGCTGAGCTCAAAGAGGAATTTATGGCATGGTCCCCCCATAAGATAAACTGAGAAATAAGAAATGGTGATTTCAGTGGAAGCCAGGTGACCATTTCTGCCTTCAAGTGTTGGTAGAGGCTGAAGCCCAGGCTCTGAAATGCAGCTCAGTAAAAGCGTATTGGGACACCACTGAATTAACGTAGTCCAGGCAAGCTGTTTTCTGGTGCTAATGTGATAAAATGGTAGATCTCAGAGAGCCTGGCATCACTGATGACTAACTTGTCCTGCAAACTGTCTTCCTCAAGGAAAGAGTACGGTTGCTGGTGGACATTTTCTGCACAGAGTGTAGGTACTAATAGCTGATGGTCGGTTAGAAAAATGAAGGGAATTTTACCAGGAAAGGGGCTCTACAACGGCTCCCCCAGGCAACAATCATATTATTTTTCAGTTACAGTTTTAAAAAGCTTTACACGCCAAACAGTTACTTGAGAGATACCAATTCAAAGATCTGGACACCATCGAAAAACTATTTTAGTCCAGAAAGTTAAGGGCAGGATTATCTGGTGGCTAACTCAGTCATAAAAACACCACAGCATGGTGCCAGCAGAATAACACATTCTGAGAAAAATTATATCCTGTTGACAGTTCACCAGATTCCAAGCAGCTGGGTCAAATGGAAGTACTGAATAAACTTAATTAAAGATCTTTTAGGAACAAACATAAAAACAAAACCAGTAACAATAACAAAACCCTGAAAAATGTCTTCCAAAGATCCTGATTTCAAGTGTGGGGCATTTCATGCTGAAACATGATTTCATGAGTAGCTACCTCACTACACTGCCTGGGTTTATGACAGTGATGTACACAGACAAGGGACCTGGTTTTCCCTTGATCTGAGAGAGCCCAGGCATCTAACTTGCCTAAAAACAGAAACGGGATTTTTAGCTATAATTTTAAAGGAAGAAAAAGCCATGACACAGCTTTGCTTCCTGGATTTTAAAACTGAAATTTGATCTGCCAAAAGGTTATTACTCACTCCAGTCTGACATTAGGAAATGATGTGGTACAAGATTTGGCGTAGGATTAATGATCTGGGGGTATACAGGAATACGGATCTCTTCTCTCCAAGATCCAAGACTTCAAGTACATAAATTTTCCTGAACTTCTTATTTCAGGTAGAGAACTCCCAGTGTTTCAAGAGAAGAGGCAAAGAGTTTTAAAGGGATGTCCATCCAAGTAATCGAATTGTAATTTGAGAAATAATCAGAAGGAACTACATCTGAAAATTTCAGGATTAGTATTACTATTGTTATGAATGATAGCATATTTGTATATTGCTTTGTACTTTACAAAGTACTTTATATTTTCACCTATGATATTATCTCATTTAATTATTTTATTCATTTATTGAGGTAACATAGGTTAACAACATTTATAAATTTCAGGTGCACAACATTTATAATTCAATATCTGTGTGTGCTCTCCACCAAGAGTCTAGTTTCCTTCCATGACCATGTATTTGACCCCTTTAACCAAATTTGCCCTCCCCCCATCCTGTTTTTCAGTTGTCTACATCTATGAGTTTTTCATTTTGTTAGTTACATTGTTACTTTTTTGTTTTATATTCCACATGAGTGGAATCATACAGTTTTTGTTCTTTTCTCTCTGACTTATTTCACTTAGTATAATACCCTCAAGACCCATTGATGTTGTCACGCTACAACATTTCATCTTTTTATGGCTGAGTACTATTCTACTGTGTGTGTGTGTGTGTGTGTGTGTGTGTGTGTGTGTGTGTGTATACCTCACATCTTCTTTATCCATTCATCCACCGGTGGACACTTAGGTTGTTTCCGTATCTTGATTATTGTAAATAATGTTGCAATGAACATAGGGGTATATATAGCTTTCAAATTAGTGTTTTCATATTCTTTGATAAATACCCAGAAGAGGAATTGTTGGATCATATGGCAGTTCTACTCTTCATTTTTTAAGGAAGCACCATATTATTTTCCATAGTGACTGCACCAGTTCATAATCCCACCAATGGCATAGAAGAGCTCTTCTCTCCACATCCTCTCTAACACTATTTCTTACCTTTTTGATAATAGCCATTCTAACAGGTATGAGGTTATCTCATTTAATTCTTATAATCCCTTGAGTCAATTATAGTATTTCCCCACTGAATGGATGAGAATATTAAGATAAGCCAAGTAACCTGTCCTAGATGGTAGAGAAACATTTGGGTCAGAATTAGAACTCAGTGCTTTTAACTTTAATCCTTTTACCTTACAGATTAGAACCCATTTCTCTTGAAAGAATCCAAGCAGTACAGTACTTTTAAAAATTTTCTCATGGTATAGAGAAAAAAATTTTTTCATGCAAAATTTGTGGGCTCTAATTATCCCACCTGTAGTTAAAACAACTTAAGGTGCTGAGATTACTTATAATAGATGGCACTAGCAAATAAAAATGTAGTCTATTTCTGTCACAAATAGGTTGCCTTTATGTTGCCTTATTTTTGTCCTTAGTTCTTCAAAAAGTGGCTATTACTCCAAATATACAGGGCAATTTGACAAAGGAATTAAAGGCCTTAAAAATAGGTAGACTATGTGGGAACATCTATCAAAGATGTAAATGTGCATTACCCCAGCAATTGCTCTTCTAGAAATTTATACGAAAGGAATCAGTACAAGTGCACAAAAATGTGAGTCACAGGATGTTCCTGACAGTGTTGTTTATAAGAAATTATAGGTTGACTATTTTCTTCTCTACTTTGTTTGTTTTGCCACGAGCCTATGTTTATTTTAAAATTAGAAAAACAAAGCAATTTTTAATATAGGTAATGAGAGAGAGGAAGAATAACTTTGGACATAGAAAATCTACTTTTTCCTACAGAAAGAATTCAGATGAGTGTTTTGAAATATGTATATAAAAAAGGTGTATCACAGTATTTTATAATAGTAAAAAACTGGGGGAAACGAATTTTTTTCTATCATAATAATTTCTAATAATTATGATATCTTCATAAGATTGACTACTACATAGTTAAACTGTTGGTTCTTGCTGTAAAAATAAAGTCAATTATAAAATAGGATGTCTGTAGTATCACTTCAATGTGTATATGCATATAACTATATGTATATATTTGCAGAGGAAAAAGCTTTGGAAGGCTGTGGCTATATTGGGATTAGCCTTGATGGATAGGCTAACATAACAGTTATCTTAGACAAGGACTCCGGAACCACATTGCCTGAGTTCAAATCCTGATTGTGGCATTTTCTGGCTATATAATCTTAAGTATTTTAACCTTGTTTGTATTTCACTTTTCTCATTTGTGATGGGAAGAATGACAGTGCCTACCTCGTGGGGCCATTATGAGGAATAAACATGCAAAGCACTTACTTAGTGCCTGGCACATAGTGAGGGCCACACACGTAGATGATGACAGTGGTCATCATCTACATCCTTGATGCCAGGGTCATCCGTGATTTGTTTTTTTGTTTGTTTTGTTTTGTTTTTAATCTCTATCATCTAAGTTTTCTACAGTTTGTATGGGATTACTTATTTAAAAATAATACTTAAAAATAACTGATAGCAGAGACTTAAACAGATATTTGTATAGCAGCATTATTCACAATTGCCAAAAGGCAGAAACAATCAGAATGTCTGACAGATAAATGGATAAACAAAGTGGTGTATACACACAATGGAATATTACTCAGTCTTAAAAAAGGAAATCCTGATACATGCTACAACATGGATATACCTAGAAAACATTAAACTAAACGAAATAAGCCAGACACAAAAGAACAAATATTTTATGATTCCACTTATAGGAGGTACCTAAGTGAACAAATTCATAGAAACAGAAAGTAGAATGCTGGCTGCCCGGGGCTGTGGGGAGGGGGGAATGGGAAGTTAGTGTTTACTGCATACAGACTTTCAGTTTGGGAAGAAAAGAAAAGATCTGGAGATGGAAGGTAGCAACAATTGCACAACCATATGAAATGCATTTAATGCCACTGAACTGGACACTTAAAAATGGTTAAAATGATAAGTTTTATGTTATTTATATATACTACCCATGAAAAAATTAACTTACAGCTGGACAATCTTTAGGCTTAAGGACAGGAGAAGTCTGAGGCCACTCCTTCAGGCTGCACGTACCCAGCTCTCATGAAGGGTCAAAGCAGCCATTTAGAGGACACCCTCTCCTAAGAGAAAGAGGGGACCAGAGAGCAAAAAGCCTCTTCTTCAGAGTCTCCTCTTTCCCACCTCTTGTTCAAAGTCCCCTTGGGCCCACTTCAGCCTTTGTCTTTCCCTAGCATGCCCTTGAACTGAAATAAGGAATAAACTGGGGACATATTCTGTTCAACGATCTTTGCTCTATGGGAAAAAATCAAGTTTAAAGGTAAACTTAGGAACTGACTGAAAGAATCAAACTGAAATTTCATTTATCTACACAAAAGCTTCGGCAAACTGAAGAGTTCTTACCTGTCTAAAGAAGCAGCTCCTACTAAATTTAGCAGATTGTTCCCCTATAGGAACAAGAGGGCTGTCTGGAAAGAATCCAGCCATGCATGTAATAGCAAAAATAGAGGCATTTACATGTTCACTGCTGCCAAATTTTCCATTTGTCAAAATCCTTACAAAAGTCAGATTTTGACATGACTCTCCCCAAACATGATAACAGGTTTTTCTGTTGTTGGTTGACTGGTTTTAAGAAAAGGCTGTGTGAGCCAAACAAAACATGTCTGCATGGGGCTCCCTTTCATGACATCTAATTTAGAGGTCAGTCTGCAAGCAATAAAATCCTAACAAGTGAGGCACACCAGTTACCCCTGCAAGTGAACACAGGAATGCTACAGACAGGAAGGTCACTTGTGACAACTTGGAAGATTTTCCCTCCTAGCTCCACTCTGCCCGCTCCTCACCCTGCTCTGTGCCCCAGGAGGCTACCCTCCTCAGACAACACCCCTGGGCTCCCTGCTCTCTGGGGTTCATTGGGGTCATCCAATGGGATGGATGAAACAGAAGGGAGGAAGGAGAAAAAGGCTGGAGTCTTCATCTCGCTGACTCCTGTACTGCCAAGCAGCTTTGACTGCAATCCTCCGCCAAAGGCCACAGCTCCTGCCAGATGGCCCTTTCCTACAGCTAAACCTCTTATAAGGAGGGTTCCAAGAGATTGTCTCTTTCCTTGTCTCCTTAGGACTAAGGAGTGGTCATGGTTTTCTACTGTTACCTCTCGGATGCTTTGCCCAGCCTTGTTGATCTCCCTGACCCCTGCCTCCATCTTTGTTAGCAGTCCTTTTATTCCTCCATTACCCCTTCTGAAGGAGCCACATCCTTCCTGCCAGGACCTGACTGATCCATCTTCCATGTCACATACCATGATCTAGCTATGATAATAAGCAGACAAGGTCAAGATCACCTTTCCCACACCTGGGAGTCTAATTCCATAGAGGAATTAGAGTCACTGGGTGAGGTTACCTGGACTCTATTTTTTCTAGGTGGAAAAGACACTATTTCTTGAATCTTACATGAATTCTAATTTCTAAATCATAGGTTTGAAGGACTAAAATCCTTAGATTAGCAGTCCCACTCTGGAACAGTTAATGTGAAAGGCAAAACAAAACAAAATAAAACCCCCCAAAACAGTATCCTCCCACTAAAAGTACAATTTCGAAATCACGTATGCTCCACTTTTTTCTTATATTTTCCTGAAATGCCTACATAACACAGTTAACAATTTTTAAATAACTCTGAATGAGAGGTGTCTTTAAGATGTTATATTGAAGCTTTTCCTCCCATTTAACTTCATTAAATACTTTCAGGAGCCCTGCTTCATCCAAGTGTAGGCACTGAAAGTCTATACTAAGAGGGACATTAGATTGTCTCTCTACTCTTCCTAAGACTGTTCCTTGACTCCTTGTATTGTATTTAGGAATGTAAAGATTTTAGTCAACATTCCTAGCTTTGTTAGGTCACATAATCATATATCAACAAATATTTATCTATATCTTTCTATATATCTACAACTATGTACCCTGGAGCTTTGAAGATAGGAGGACTCTGAACTCAAGCACTCGTTGGTCTCTGTTCTTGTGTACTTATAAGACAATGAGATAATGCTTCAGTGGAGAAGTGTTCAAATCAATGAGGGACCTACCAAGTCAGTCCACAGAGCTAACAAGGCCGGACACCAGAAGTGACCTTTGTGTTGGACATGAAGGATGAAAGCATGCTGTCAGATGAAGAGAGGAAAGTACTCCAGATGGATGGGAAATCAGGTACAAAACATCAAAAAAGAGTGACAGGGGCAAGTTTTACAAGTTTGTGTCTCTAATACTGAATAAAGCTCATGCCACAGCGTAGGTGTTTTTAATGAATGAACAAGGTGGGATTTCACATGTAAAAATTCCACCGTTTTAACACCTGGTATAATAGCAATATAATTAATCATTCAGGGTTCACCCTAAACTGGAAATAGACTTTGTGAAATGTGTTCTTTGCAGTGTTCCCAACATTGAAAGAAAAAAGTACAAACATTAGCAATGCACATTCCTGTCACTTAAATTCCAATGCAAAAATTAAGCTCCCGCAAGTTGCTGATATGTTAGTATGGCTGAGACTAGCTTAATATTTTAAATTCATTCATGATTCAGTCATCTTGTCATAGTGACTATTTTAATGTGTTCCCAAGGGGAAAAGTACAACCACCAATTAAATGTGATTCAGCGATAAAAATCTAACCTCTGAATAATGATAAAAATTTGAGCTTACTCCTTCCTGTTCTTAAGCTTTCCCTTCTGCCAAAACTAACCAGTTCTGTCTTGTTATTTGTATTTATCTTCTTACCTCTAACCAGGAGAAACTTTATATGGTCTCTATACTTCAAAGGTCTGAAGACTCACTGATTACCCTAGCATTTTAAAAGGCAGCATTTTTTTCTATACATTATGCAGAGAACATATGCTAATATGGGCATAGAAAATCCAAAATGAGCATACATATTAATAGCACTGCTTACAGTGGTCATCTAGTGTGGAGGAGTTGTGGATTACAGGAGACTTCTACTTTCTATATTATACATTTCTATTATGAATCTCTGAAAATTGACTTTTTTTTTTTACAGCAACCATATTTTACTTTGTAATAGAAAAGACAGACATATTCTTAGAATAGGTAGGCGCATGAGTCATCTTCCTGGATATGATCTGGTCTAGAAATTTCAGCAGATGCTGCAGAAGGAATCCCATCAGAACTGGGGCAACAGGAATCCTTCCTTCATTTTCACACAGAACCAGTAACCCCACCACGCATCTGGTTCTCCCCACTCACTTGTGCTCCCTCCCATGGCTCACCATGGGCCAAATCTAAGGAAGCCATGTCTCGCCACTGCCTGAGAACACACCTCTTAAAAAGAGGAGCTGCCAGTGGGACCTCTCCATTTAAAGGTGCCAGATTTTTAAAAATACCAATACTTGTTAAAATATACATTTAAGTCAGCTGGAGAAAAACATTTGTACATATTGGTGGTTCAAGTGCCCTTACATGGTCACTATTTCAGCCTTTAGGAGGAGGCCATTTTTCAGTCAAAATTAAGCATTTGTAAAAATAATTTTCCACTGGGAAAAGATTAGACTTTACCAGATATTGTTTCTCCTGAAAGCATTTTTCTTTCCTTCTTGTGCTTGCCCCTTAGTTATCTAGAAAGTAAAGACCATTCTCTTACACTGCCAGTTTTCAGAAGTAGGTTATTTTCTCTAAAAAATGAAAAGAAAAACATGATTTCTTACTGTAATTCATTTGAAACCCATTCTGTCTAATACAACAAATACTTGATGAAGCAAAAAAAGAAAAATGGCAATGAAACCAATCACAGATATGAAATACAATAAAAAAAATCCCAGAATACAAAACTAGTAATAATCAGAATTACTTAATCATGAAGAAATTAATTAGGTTCTGCAGGAAGCAAGAATAATAATTATAACCAGAAGGACAAAAACATAAGCATCTATAATTATAGAAAACTAGAAATCATCTAAATTTTTAATAACAGAAAAATGGGTAAATAAATTATGTATCATCCAAAGAACAGAATGGTATGCATCCATTACAAACCACATATTCAGAATGACAGAATACTGATAATTATTGTGGCTAAATATTGGGTATCTAGGAGTTTATTATATTATTCTATTTTTTCTGTCAAAAATTTTCCATAATGAATGTTTTATATAACTATCTTCTAAGACTAGTGACACAAGAAAATGCTCATAATACAACATTCAGTGAAATGTGGTGGGGGGAGCAAAATACAAACTGTATAAAGTATATGATTCTAATTTTGTTAAAAACACGCATATACATAGAGAAGACAGCCTGGAAGGGGAATAATCAAAAATGATAAGTAATGAGTGGTTCTGGGTGGCAGATCCATAAGGATGATGACAATTTTCTTCTTTTACTTTTTCTATATCTAAAAATGTCTTAACAATGAATATGGTTTACTTTTGTAATCAGCAACATGATGGACAGAAAAGAATTCCAATTTGGGGAAGGAAAGAAGACAAAAGTACCTAGCCCATGAGTGTGAGCTGGCTATTATTCATAAAACATTCTTAGACACTGCATGGGAAAAGAAAAGACTAAATCAAGTTGACCATCTGAAAGGAGCTTACAAGCCATTCGAAGAGATAACTTTAACACAAAAAGATACCTAATGTTACCAGGCTATAGACAAGTGTTGAATGAGTTCTTACAAGTGCTACAGTAGTTCAAAAAACAAAAAACGAAAAGCAGCAAAAAAGTGACAGAGCTGTGGTAGTGGAGGAATGAGGACCTCACAAGGCTGTCAGGGGAACTGGGCTCTGAAGGATGGGTGGGATTTGTGGCAAAAGAGATGGAAGGGAACTGAAGGAGGAGGGGATAGTTTGAGTTTAAGGCATACTTGGAAGAAAAGAAAATGTCAGCGAGAAAATCACTTCGGTTGAAACACAGTTCATGTAGAAAATTGGTGAGAAATATGGCTGTCAAGTTAGGTTAGAGTGAAGGTTTTCAACCTCATCAGACTCCATGCCATCTTTACAATTCTGTAATGAAAACTACAGATAATATAACCTAATCTATATATAATCTACTAAGTCAATGTTGTGACCCAGCTGTGATATTAAAGGCAAAACAAAAGAAGGATCGTTTATAATAGTGTAATATACATTACATTATGTACATTCAGGCACGAGATGAGCAGAAGACATAATGAAGTGGTCAAGTCCTTGCCTGCATACTTCAATCACTATGAATACAAGATACATATGCAGACTGATGTGCCAGATAATATACAAACACAGTAGTGGTACCAATGAGGGAAGCGACTTCTGGTGAAGTCTCAAAAAAACCTAAAGTGTGACCTCCATTCATTTACATTGTGCAAAAAAACACCACATCTTTTGTTTATGGAATTGGTTTTAGGCTCTGATAATTATCAATAGGGTTTTTCACTTACCTGTTGCCTAGTGGACATATGAAAGCCAAGTGGGATGTGGTGGTGGAGAACTGCCCAGTGCACTGCAGAAATGAGAGCATCCTTGGCTCCACCCACTAAATGTCAGTAGCAAATCACCCCTTAACATTGTAAAACTGTTAACACACAAATTTCTAAAGTAACCCCTAGAGGCCACAATCATGCTTGCTGAGAACAACTGAGACAGAATCAGCATTTCCTGCTAGGGACACTACTGGCATTCTGGGCAGGATAATTTATCCTGGGCATAACTGTCTCCTGTGTTGCAGGATGTTGCATTCCCTATCAGTGGGTGCTAAAATGCAGTCACGGTGATAACCAGAAAACAGCTCCTCATCCATCCTCTTTGGGCACTGTCACACCATCTTTGAGAGACTGATCAAGATCTTGGAAGGTTTGAATGTCAACCTACTGAATCTACTGAGGGAAAGAGAAGGTCTGAGATAAGGAACTCTGATTTTAAAAACTTTTAAATCTTTCTATGATGTGTCTCTCAAAGAACTTAACCTCAGAACCATGTGATTCTTAAAGCACGAAATGAAAACTAATAACAGCACGAACACTTACTAACCTTTGACCATCTCCCTGACCCTCAGGCAGCCTTTGGCTAATTCAGGAAAGAACCAGCTTCTACAAAGCACATTACCTGGGAGTCTGGGAAATGCAAAGACCAAGAGTTAACCACATTTGGGTTTTCATGCCACTCAAGTGCAAAGGTCAACTTGGTGTAAGGCATGTAATGTCACTCCTTAGAAAGACTCAGCACAACTGGCAGAGTGGCTACAACACGGCTAGAAGAGAAAAGAGAGGGAAAGACTCAAAGACACTCAGGAAAGAGACAAGGGAAGGGAAGGCTCCTCATCAGTGTCTTCCCATCCTCTATAACCCAGGCCCTGTTAAGATGGGCATTTTAAAAAACTCTGTCTCCTTCACCTGCTTTACGTTTCTTCCTAACACTTATCACCACCTACAGAGCCAACCATCATAAAGCACATCATAGGCATGCAAATGCTCAGTGCATTAATTCCTTCAACAGATATTTATTACATTCCTGCTATATTTCATGTTTTGTTTCCTATGGGGGAGTGGAACAATCAATAAAACTGGCAACATCCTTCTTTCGTGGACCTTATATTTCAGTGAGGGGGTTCGGATAACAAACAGGTAATATAATGTGTCCTACGGTGATGAACAGCATAAGTAAAATAAAATAAATCAGAATAAAAGATTTAGAGAGGGTGGCTGAGAAGGCTTCTCTGAGAAGGAGACATATGAGCAAAGACCAGAAGTATGTGAAGATGTGAGCCATGCATACCTTGAGAGAATGAGCAGCCAATTAAAGGGAACTCATGCCTTATTAGAAAATTAAAGTTGAGGTATCATACTTAAAACAAATCAAAGCAATGGACATTGCTTTCAAACTAAGGAAGAGGCTATGTCTTGTATACAGTTAGATCTTCAGCTTCTAATGTATTCCCTCTTACAAAAACATGGTTCTGAAAGGCACAAAATAAAAATTAGTGAATGAATGAATGGCACAGGTCACTTTATTACTTCCTGGAAGGACATATGTCCTCCTCACACTGAGGATCACTGGCTCTAACTGATATTAATATCACTTGACTTCTTCAATAGTTTTGCTTGGAGTTGAGTCTTGCTACTTACATTGGTAACAGAGATTTAATTCAGAATGGATCAAAAATATATCAACATGGAAACTCCAACCACAGTATCCATACCACATATGGCTATAAAATTCCAACACACTAGAGTGAAAACATGACACCCAGTAGGTGTCCATGAATCAGAGAACCAGCAGCTTTAACAGACCAATAGCAGTCATTGTTTCCATCCCCACCTCTAAGCATTCCTAATAGATGACTATGTAAATTACTCCATCTTTAAAAATTTCACGCATAATGAATCATTTATCTATTTTAACTCTTGTCCCACCTCTAATGTATCTTAGTTGGTATAAAAAAGACCAAACTCCAAAATGAAAACTTTCTAGGATACAAGTACTAACTCGAGCTCTTTGACATACTATTCAAACAAGGTATATACAGAAATGTCTTTGATTCTTAATATGTCAGTTTTATAAGTTTTGATAACTTAAAATGCTTCTGAGATAATTAGATTAAACTGAGCAGTGACCTCTTCCTTCTTTCTGGAACACTAAATGTTATCACACAGAGAGAGACAATAAGCTTTTAATAGTAATAACACTTGCTCTCAAAATTCCTTTTCCTACCAACAGACTACAGCAAAATTTAAAACCTCCACACAGCAAATCAAAACATACAAAAATGGAAAAATATATGTGTGTGTGTGTGTGTATGTGTGTGTGTGTGTGTGTGTGTGAGATAAAGAGTGCTCATAAATTAGCAAGTAAAAACAAATGAACTAATGGAAAAGGAAACAGAAGAAAAGGATACAAAAACTACAGCAGGACTGTAAATACAGGAAAAAGTATCATCAAAGGAATATACCTGAAAAATAACAAGAACCTATCAAATGAAGGTTTCTTTTGTTTGTTTTTAATGTCCAATGTAGAAAGGAATGTACAAGAAGTAACAAACTTAAATGTGTACAAAAGCATTCATTTGCCCAACCGTTTAGTATGATTAATAAACTAATTTTAAGGATTTGTGACTCAGAAATTGTACTTATAGACACAGATTCGAAAGTAATAACCATGCTTTAAAGCATGTTTGTCACAGTAGTATTAGAAACTAGAAATAACCTATATGACCAATTTGGTTTAATAAATTTGGCACAGCTGCACCATTAAATGCAATATATAAAAATATACTGTTATAAAAGAATTAATGGTGATGCATTGAACTATGAAAGGCATATTCAATTTAAAAAGGCAGTTTAAATGTATTTTTCACAGAACAGTATATAAACATACATATACCACTGTACAGTATATTCATATGGTCATAATTTATGTATTTGTTAAAATAATACTCATGTATTTATGGCAGGAAAGAAGACTCTAACTATATTCAATAAAATGAGAAATAGAATGATAGGTGTCATTTATGTGATTTTTTCTCTCTTTCAGTTTATCTGCAATAGAAATGTAATTCTTCTTATAAGGACTTTGTCTTTTTAAAAACTCTTCTACCCAATTTGCTAGGACCTGATTTGCACAATTTGATAAATCTTTTCAGACACAGAAGAAAGCGTACTTAATAAAACAGACTGTTCAGAAATAGCTTTTGTGTCTAATTCCATTTCACTCATTTAATGCTCCTAATTCTTTATATTATAATCTTACCTAGTGTAAACTTAGATCAGAACATTTATTTTAATCATAAAACATGTTAACAATTGTGTTGCCAAGCAATTAGGAAAAGGCAATAACTGAAAGATCTTCTATTTCAAGTAATTAAATCATATTAAAAGTGAAATAATAATTGAAACGTAATTATCTAGTTCATTCCATTGAACAAATTTTACTTAGAGAGCCTACTAAGTGCTAAGCATTGTACTGATACTTTGACAGCGCCTTCTTCAATGCTTTGGATCTAAAATAAAAGATTCAAGTCTAAAGAGTTCATCTGCCCCTAAACCTAAAGCACAGTAGAACACCAGCTCCTCTGGTGAAAATTCTTCTGCTCCATAAAGACAACCCTGGATGTTTTATTCTTCAGCTGCCAAGTCTATCTATAAGCCCTCCAACTCATGTACACGCAAGACACCCCACCCCAAACCCAAACCTCAACACTGAAATGAGTCAGTCCAATGCATAATCACAATTCCAATGGAAAAATAATGCAATGCTTTATTTGAATCAATTTCAGTGAAAGCAGGCCAACTGATGCCACCAACTTGCACAGACCCCTCTTGTAGCACCTCAGCAACAAAGCAGTATTAATACTCATTCTTTATGAAATCGCTCAAAGGTCATTTTTAAAGGGAAAGTGGCAACAGACTATCTGCATGTAAAGACTCCACATGTGCATGAAAGGCACTGGTGTTGAGACATTGTAATGTACTATTATTACTACATTGGTGGGGAAAATTAATGGAAAATATTACTAAGTGCATAATCCCTAAGAGCATTATATTTCATAATTTACCTGTGAAGACCAAAATCATTTAAATTCTATAAAATACTATATGACAAAACAGTGTGCACATCTTTTCAAAAGGTTCACTGAATAATACCAATGTTACAAAATAACCTCTTTAACCTGCTGTAGCAACAGCATAGATTTTCAACAGCTGTCAAAATAGATTCCAGTATCCATTTTACTCAAGTGTGTTAGAAGATCAACTGTCAGGAGTGTCAGGATGTGGGTAACTTAGTATAAAATGTAACCCAGCTGACTCCACCAACTACAGAGAAATGGAGAAAGCTGGAATCAGCTCAGGGAGAAAAGATCAATCAAAGGAAGGAGGACAAGGAGGAGATCATGTCCAAGAACAGGGAAGTCCCAGCTCTGCGCTCAGACACAATGGGTTTTATCTAACAGGAGCTGTAGAACAGGATTCTGAAAAGCCATTCATTCCCCAGTAACAGAGGAACACCTCCCAGGTGGGTGCCACTTGCTCTGCTTGCCATACCAGGGGCACTTGCTGATTCAGAGCAGGGTTGCCAAATACAGCAAATAAAAATACAGGCCTCCCCACCCCCTACCCCCATAAACTTTGAATTGCTGATACGCCACAAATAGCGTTTTAGTGTAAGTGACACAAGTACGCCCCCTTATTCATAGTGTACGTGCAATTCAAAGCTAACTTGGTGCCCTGTATTTTATCTGGCAGCATACACAAAGGTAATAAAACACAGGCCTTTCCCTCCTGGAGCCAATGTTCCAGTGCAGGATATCAGTGTAAAAAGGGTGAGCTTTTTATTTTTAACAATATACTCTCATATACATTTCACCAAAATTCACCAATTCTTAATCTTTGTCACCTTACATACAACCATCTGAGAATAAGATGCAGACGTCAGCACGTCCCTTCAATCCAAAAGACTCCAGTATGCATTTCTTAGTAAGGACTTTGTCTTTCTTTTTTTTTTTTTTTTTGGTTGGTTCCCAGAGTGGGGATCAAACCCAGGTCAAGGCGGTAAGAATGCTGAAGCCCAGCCACTACACCATCAGAGAGCCCCCAGTAAGGACTTTTTCTAATGTGACCAAGTTATAATTATAATATTAGGAAATTTTAAAATTATTATAATCTTATCACCTATAATGGATAGAGCCCATATTTAAATTTTATCACTTGTCCCAATACTGTCCTTTATGGCAATGTTGATTTCCAACCCAGGATCCAGTCTAGAACCCCAGGTTGCATTAAGCTGTCACCTGTCTATAGTTTCCTTTACTCTGGAACAGTTCCTCAGCTAACACCATAATCACAACACGGTGTGCTAGTGCCCAGCTGGTGGCATGCAGACAGGAAGTGGGAGCACCAGGCATGGTAGGGCACCTTTTTTGTGTTCTATCCAAGGACTGAACATCAGCTGATGAACAACACTCATCATTTTAATTCTCAAGGAGTTCAACAAAGTATGCAAGCATTTCCCATTTTAACTCTGGGAGTCCTTCCCCTCTCTCAATGAGAAGTGGGGAAAGTCTTAAAGAAAACCACCACCAGCAATTCTGTCCTAATTATTCCTATAGAAAATACTGCAACCCACCAGCAGCTTAATATCAGAATCACACACGAGGTTCAAATTTGACCTTAACAGCTCACAAATTTCAATATTTTAACTGTGCCCAGATCATCTGCAAATACCACAATAACCTGGAAATTTTGCTAACACAGCTCATTCTGCCACAAAAAGAAAATGCAAGAATAGGGAGGTTTTGTTAAAAACAAACAAATAAGAACAATGACAAGAAACCATTCCCCTTTTCCAACTGACACTTGTTCAATGAAAAGTAAAGGTGGAAATAATATTAAAGAATAAAAAGCAAAGCATAATTATTTTTCTGTTTAGCTGAAGTATGCAAAAATACCCAAAGGTTTCCCCCTGAATGATTTTAAGTTGAATAATAACTTTTATGAAGCTACCTTTTTAATAATAAAACTTTAAGAAAACTTAATAATCACAAGTCTTTTAAAGAATCCAGACCTGCCAATTTATGCACAGAATCCCTACAGCACGCTTTCACTGGCTCCGTGAGCACGCACACTAGAATATTTGCAGGCAGGGTACAGTGGGCACAGCACAGCATTTTATATAACTTTCCCCAAAGACATTCTTTAGCACTGACATCTAAGTCCTTCATACTCGAAGAGAGTGCACTCAATGATCTAATCAATTAAAAGGATGAAAGTGGACACAAACTGAACTTTGATAAATTACAGGCAGGCCAGCCTGTGGGGACACTGAGCCACACAGCTGCAAGTCCTGATTGACTCATCAGATCCAGGCATTGGTCCAGGCCCAGAGGTGGCTGGTGTTCATCAAGAGAACCATGGCCTTATCTCAGCTCTTGCTAATGAGCAAAAGCTTTGAAAAAGAACCCATGGTGATATTTTCCTGGACGTTTTAAATGCCCACATTCCGGAATTTTTTATCCCATTGCTTCAGTTGGTCATTTGAGAATAATGTCACCCTGCATTTATATAACATGATGCAGCTTACAAAGTATTTAATGTACATGTAATCTCACTTCTCCTGTGACTTTCATAGAGGTAACTCGATTTCACAGACAAGGGAACTGAAGCTCTGAGAGTTGAAATAATTTTTACAAAGTGACACATTATTAATGATCATGCCAAGACCCAATCCAGGTCTTCTGTAAGAGACTGAAAAGTGACAGCATCTATTTTTTGCATCTGGCCTTTATCACATACCTCTTGATCACAGCACTAAGATTATATCTTGTCTTGTTTTATAATTAAATCTTTATGTACTTAGGTTTTTCTCACAACCAAGATGTAAACCCCTTGTGGACTAGAGCTATGAGTTCAATTTCTCTGTATTCATTCATTCATTCTTTGAACAAAAACATACTGAGAACACCTATGTGCCAGGCACAATATTAGGTCACTGGAGGACAAAAGAGACACAGACTAGTCTGAAAGGCAGACAATGACAATGCTTGGCACTTTGATTGTACCTCCAGGGTGCCACGAAGCCCTTAGAGGTCAGGACACTTTCAGGGGAAGCTGCAGTTGGTCCAGTACACCATACAAGCGAACACCTAGGAAAGAACCGCTTCACCAGCCAGTCAGTGAAATTCCTCCCATAGGCAGTGGGGCAGTCATGAATGACTCCCAGTTTTCCACTGGGATTTAGGGTAACTCCAAAGTGGTCAAGTCAGATTCTGCATAAACCAAGAGGACATTACCAGGACTGTAATTAAAACATGCTAATACCAAGCTAAAACTAGATTTGCTGGTCAAGATGGCAGAGTAAGTAAATGCTGTGTTTACCTCCTCTCACAACCACATTAAAATTATGACTAAACTACAAAACAACCATCATTGAGAATTGCCTGAAGTCGAGCTTAACTGAAGCCCTACAATTAAGGACATACAGAAGAAGCCACTTCGAGACTTGGAGGAGGGGCAGAGATGTAGAACGAGCTGGTCTCACACCACTTTGTGACCATTAAAAATCAGGAAGGACATTTTGGCTGCTGAGGTCTGCCCTAGAGATGCAAGAGGTCCCAGCCCCACACCAAGCTCCCCAACCCAGGGTTCCAGGGCCAGGGAGAGAAGTCCCTGTAACTTACGACTGCGAAAACCAGCTGAGTGAGACAGTGGGCAGCTGCAGTCCCAGGTGCTTCTTTTAAAGGGCCTGTGTATGGACTTAGTCACTGACAAACTCACTCACTCTGAGCTCCAGTGCTAGGGGAGCAGCTCAAAAGGTGCCAGGGACATATGAGGAGGAACTGAGTTGGCTGGCTCCAGGGTGAGGGCTAGAGGGGCAGCTTTCTCTCAAACAGAAGTAATGGCAGAAGCCATTATTTCATTGTTGAGCCCTCCCCACTCGTGGTGTGCAGAACAGGCAACTCCCATATCTGAGTCTCTATCAACCTGGCTAAAACTATTTGTTCACCCGCCCTGGTGATTCCCTGAAATCTCACCCCCACCCAACTTTTGGGCACACCCAAGCCACTTCCAGTGGCTTTTCTTACAAATGGCCTGTCTTGGCTCATGCTGCAGACTTTCCTAAAATCTCTCAAAGGTTTACAAATCCCAAACAAGCAGCATCTGGCTTTGGCATGTCCAGTACCTCTGGCTGAGTAGCACTAAGCCTGGCACTAATGACAGCCAGCCTTAGTTTGCGGCTTGGCCTCTGAAGACATCTCCAAGCACAATGTGGGTAGTGGCCATCTGCAGATTGCTTTGTGGCTCATGCCACGTGACCTCAGGCAGGACAGAGGTTTCAGCTGAACTTGGCCTGCAGCAGGTCCCCTCCCAGTGGCCAGCTCTGGACCAAGCCAGAACATCACCTGGCTGCCTCCAAGGATGACACACCAAAGAGCAGACTGGGCAGGCACCAGAGCCCTGTTAAAGTGAATCCTGTTGTATAGGGTCAGCCCCTGCACCACAGCTCCTCCACTGTAGTCATGACCAGTTCTCACAACCAATAAGCCTGAGGGTCAATCCCTCCCTCTGATGTACAAACAGCTACCAAAGCTCAACTACAACAGGAGGGTACATACAACCCACACAAGGCATACTCCTGGAGCACCCAGCTCTGATAACCAAGGAAAATGCATCACTAGGCCCACAGGAAACCTACTACATAGGGCCACTTTAATAAGTCTGGGAAACATAGTAACCCTACCTAATACATGGAACAAACACAGGGAGGCAGCCAAAATGAGAGACAAAGAAACATGTCCCAAATAAAAGAACAGAACAAAGCTCCAGAAAAAGAACCAAATAAATGGAGACAACCAATCTACCAGACACAGAGTTCCAAACACCAGTTATAAGAATGCTCAATGATCTCAGGGAGAACTTCAATAAAGAGACGGGAAACATAAAAATGGAGATTAAAAAAAAATTAAAAAGAACCAGTTTGAAATAAAGAATACAATAACTGAAATGAAGACTACATTAGAGGGAATCAACAGTAGATTAGATGAAGCAGAGAATCAGATCAGCAATTTAAAAGATAAGGTAACAGAAAACACTCAAGCAGAACAGCAAAAAGAACAACATTCGCATCATAGGGATACCAGAAGAAGGGAAAGACCAAGGAACTGAAAACCTATTTGAAGAAATAATGACAGAAAATGTCCCTAACTTGGTGAAGGAAAAAGATTTTCAAGCTCAGGAAGTGCAGAGATTCCCAAACAAGATGAACCCAAAGAGGCCCACACCAAGACACATCACAGTTAAAATGTCAAAAGTTAAAGAAAAAGAAAGAATCTTAAAAGCAGCAAGAGAAAAGCACTTAGTTACCTACAAGGGAGTATCCATAGACTGTCAGCTGATTTCTCAACAGAAACTTTGTAGGTCAGAAGGGACTGGCACAAATATTCAAAATGATGAAAAATAAGGACCTACAGCCAAGATGACTCTACCCAGCAAAGTTATCATTTAAAATTGAAGGACAGATAAAGAGCTTCCCAGACAAGAAAAAGCTAAAGGAGTGCATCACCACCAAACCAGTATTATAAGGAATCTTAGAGGGACTCCTTTAAGATGAAAAGATGAAGAAAAAAAAAAGATAAAAAATAAGAATAATAAAATGTCAATATCTATGTATCTATCAACATTTACTGTCAATATATTAATAAATGCTCCAATCAAAAGACACAGGGTGGGTGAATAGATAAGAAAACAAGACCCACACATATGCTGCCTACAAGAGACTCATTTCAGATGGAAAAGACACACACAGACTGAAAGTAAAGGGATAGAAAAAGATATTTCTCGAAAATGAAAATTAAAAAAAGGAAAGAAAGCTGGTGTAGCAGAACTTATACCAGATAAAGGAGACTTTAAATCAAAGGCTATTACAAAAGACCTAGTAATCCCACTTCTGAGTATTTATCTGAAAAAACCCAAATGCTACTTGGAGGGGCTTTGTGCATCCGCATGTTCGTTGAAGCATTATCTACAATAGACAAGATGTGGAGGAAACCTGGATGTCCCTGAATGGATGAATGAATAAAGACGTGATACATATATACAGTGAAGGACATGTTGCCATCTGCAACAACATAGATGACCCTAGAGGGCACCATGCTAAGTATAATAAGCCAGACAGAGGAAGACAAATGCCATGAGATTTCATTTGTAAGTGGAATCTAAAAAACAAAATAAACAAACAACCAGGATACAAGCAAACTCACAGATGCAAAAAACATTTTGATGGTTGCCAGATGGGAGAAAGCTTGGGGGGTGAGGGAAATAGGGGATTAAGAAGTACAAATTAGTTGTTGCAGAGTTAGCATGGGGATGTAGAGCACAGCATAAGGAAGATGGTCAATAATATTGGAATGACTGTATGTCAGATCTGTACTAGATTAATCAGGGTGATAGCTAAGACGGGTGTTGAGAGGCAGGGTAAAAAAGGTTAAGGGATTAAGAAGTACAAATTGGTAGTTATAAAACAGTCATGGGGATGTAACATATACCATAGGGAATATAGTCACTAATATGCTAATCATTATATGCCACGTGGGTACTAGACTAATCAGGGGAAATCACTTCTTAAATTATATAAATGTCTACCACTATGCTGTATACCTGAAATTAATATAAAATAATATTGAATGTCAACTATAATTGAAAAATTTTAAAAGTGGGGGGAGGTGGGGCAAGGTGAAGAGAAATAAGAGGTCCAAATTTCCAGGTATAAAACAAGTAAGTCTTGGGGATGTAATGTACAGCATAGGGAATACAGTCAGTAACATTGTGGTAGCATGGTGTGGTGTCAGATGGTTGCTGGACTCATCAGGGTGATCACTTCTTTAGGTATATAAATATTGAAAACTATGTACACCTGAAACTAATATAATATTGTATGTTAGCCATATTATAATGAAAATCTTTTAAAAAATCAAGCCAAACCTTCCTATAATATATTACCATTTCAAAATATGAGTGGTAATCATCTTCCAATAAAAACAAATCTGTGTTTTGAGTGAAGACACAAAAAAGGGGGGAGGGAGTCTGGAAACCACTGCAAAGAAGCCATCCTGATGAACACTATCTGACATTCAGGTAAAGAAAGTGTCGCTCAAGCCCAGCACAAATAGTCCTTCAATGTGGTGACCTTGATGACTGAGTCACCCATAGGAAAGTCACAGATGGTGGCTAGGTGTAACACCAACCCTTCCCCTGCTAGCAGGAAGCTGATCCCCATCTTCTCAAATCTACGACAAAGGGGCTGGAGTAGATAAGGTCTCTTCCACCTCCTTAACTGTATGCTGCTAGGAAATGAAATGAGTAGAATTCACTCTTACACCAGCTGTAACATGTTTTCCTAAACTAATCTTCAGACATTTCCCCCATTCACAAACAATGGAAAAGCTTGTTTTAATTTATGGCCCTCAAGTTAGCGCTTTGCCAAATTCCAGACCCTAAGGAGATCCTGACCCAGCTCATCAATTGCTCACGTGTGGACGTCAAGGATGCCATGAGCCTTTAAGATAACACATTTCTCATTCTTTCCTCTCTGCAGCTTGCAGAGCCTGTTTCCCTTCCCAGGTCCTAAGAGGTGGCAGAAGCCTCTGATCCCTGAGTATCCCTCAGAGGAAGGGAAATGTTTGAATCAATGACCTCACTTAAATTAAAGAAAAAAATGCAAGTGTAAAAAAAAAAGCCTAACCGTATCAAGCTCCATAGGATTAAAATCTGAAAAATAAGAGGTACATTAAAATGGAGAAGCTGGAAAAATTCTTCCAAGATATATTTGTAACTTGTTAGAGTGAAATATACTCACATTGCCATTAAATATCCTTAAGTACTGTTCTTTTAAATGCCAACATTTTTATTTACCTAAGAACTGGAAAAGATCTGCAGCATTGCTATGGTGGTGAGGACTTAACACAAGCTTCTGGATCAGAAACAACCTTTTAGCTCACTTCCAACCACTCTCAACCTAAGTCTGCCTTGTCTGTAAAACCGAGATAGTATCTATTTAGTGGGACTTAGATAACTCAGAAACCAATTATTAAGCATTTCCTATGTGTAAGACTTTGGGTAGTAATAAGCATATTACCTATGAATCAATCCAACCATAAATGACTCTATTTTTCATATTACATGGCTGGATACTTTCCGGACAGCCCTCATAATTATTGCAATATATTGCATTTCATTTTTGCAACCATCAGTTCTGCTTCTTTGTATCATTCATCTATTCGATAACTGGAGGTAGTAGTTGTGAGTATGTGTAAGTATCCACACAGTGCCTGACACTTAAAAAGTACTAACGGGAAAAAAGGAAGAAAAGAAAAAAAAGAAAGAAAAGGTAGCTACTGCCATACAAAGAATATCCTATGGTCACTTTTAGAACATGGAGAGACCAAAAAGATTCAGAGGTATGGACTCCAATTATGAGTTACCTTTGCTAACAAATGATTGACACTCAGGGCTTATCAATGCTATTAGGTGACCCAAATGAGGCAAGATTCAATTCAATTCATGACATCTTTTCTTAAATGTGGTGGCCCTGCTCATAAGTAACCTAGCCTCACCTCACTGCCTACGTCAAAAAAAGAACAGAAAGTTACTCTATAGGTATATTTCTTAAACAAAAGCCACAACTCTGTGGCACAAACAGGCCAAGAAATACAGGAGGAATACAATGGCAATAATTTGAAGAAGACTTCGAAGACCCTTATTCATTCAGTCTTCATTCATTCACTCATATTGTCTCTCTTTTTCTTCTCTGCTCCTGACAGTTGCATTTTTCTTATCTTAATTCCTGCCTCACAGAAGACCACAGAATCTTAAGGTTAGGAAGTACTTTGGAGGTCATCCAAGAGGTCACAGCTTCCAAAGAAACTCAGACTGAGAGTCTCCAGTGGAGAGGCATGTGGAGTGGTTCTGAAGGAAGATTGCTTGTTTCCTCCCTAACCAACGGGATAAAGGCAGTTCCTACTTCACCTCATAGGGTGGTTGGAATGAACAAATGAGGTCATGGATGCAAAGAGTTCACTAAGGTGCCAGGCACAAAGCAGGCCATCAATGAATAGGAGCCAGTCTTATTTAGAAGTCTTACTCTGTGCCCTGCACAATGCTAAATGCTTGTCCACCTCTGGTGAAACCCAAGCCACTGCCTTTGAAACAGTGCATGCCATTGTTTGGAAGCTCTAATCATTGTGGTTTTTCTTTACTTTGACTTAAATGAACTGCAGCTTCCACGCACTGCCCTCTACATGGATACAGAATTGAATCCCTCAACTCCAAGCCAACTTTTTGAAGAACCAATGATCGCTGTTATGTTCTCTGCTCATCTTTTTCTCCAGCCTAAATGTTTCCCTGATTTCCAAGGGCCCCGTCATGCTCCTTCTCTGGCCACATCCTGACTTCTCCATCTCCCTCAAAGTATGTACCCAGACTCAAGGGACAGTCTAGCCAAAACTTGTTGTATTGTGTTTGGAACAGAAGACCTGTTTTGAATATAATATTATTATATATTATATCATATAGCTAATGGCTTATTAAAGAGTTAGTGGCTTTGGGGGCAACCCCACTGTGATATTATTCATACTCAGCTCGAAGTCGACTAAAGGCCAGGAGTCCTTTTCATGCACCCGACTGCTGAACCAGGCCTGCGGCCTAGGGGGTGCAACTGTGTGGGCTATGCTTTCAGTGGCTTAACAGTCATCTTGTTATATTCAAATACTATTTGGATCATGCATCTGTCATCAAGCTCTTGGCAGGTATCCCTCCTGGTTCATCCACAGACTTGATAACTGCAACTTCCCAGCCCAGCTCACACAGAGGCTCTTGCTGTGGCCACCAGCTTCAGGCTGACAGCATCTTGCCTCAGTTACCCCACTTCTCTCTAGCTTTCTGCCTTGGGTGGGCTGACCAGACGTTCCATTTTAAATGGGACACAAAAAACAGTACCGTCCCGTTTCAAAAGGTACAACTGGTCAGCCTACTGACACCTTGAATTTTGCCCAGTGAGACTAGGCCGACCAGATGTACCGTTTGAAACGGGATGGTACCGTTTTGTGTTCCATTTAAAATGGTACGTCTGGTCAGCCTAGCCTCAGGGCTTTTCTGACACCACAGCATGGGCTCCCACATGTGCAAACCTGGAAGTGCATGAACTTATACCCTGGAACACTCTTGACCAAGGTGAGAAGGGGGCCTGTTGATAAATGCCCGCCTCCTCTGTCCCTCAGTCCCTTCTGAGGCACACAGTCCACATAGCTCCTCAGAGGGTCCCTATGGGTCTGAGCCCCAGTTGCCCACAGCAGTGGCCAGCTTGATAATATAGGCTTATGTTGGCTTTCCCTTCTACCAGCCCCTTTCCCTGTTCCCTAAAATCAGTGCCCACAAGAAGCTACCTGCACATCAGCCCTTGCCTCAGGTTCTGCTTTCCTGGAGACCCCAGGTTAAGTTACACATCAACACAAAAAATGATATAGAACATGTGATCCCTGAGGCATAGCACCAAAGACCTATCTTGAGGCCGACAGCAGCCAAAGACAGGTCAGTCACTGAAGCCACTCTAAGGCCACACATCTTGAATCTCACCCAGCTGTCCCATGTCTCCATTTTATTCATCAAGAAATAAGGGGCTTTGTCCAAAGCAATACTGAAGCTTAGTTATGGGGTGCCTATCAGAATCCCTGTATCTGTCCACAACACAGGCATCTCTCTGTGAATGTTATCTCCCTTCCTTTCCCATCCCCCATCAAAAAGAAATGACATTAGTTCTCCATGACCCATTCTTACCATTCTTAGGAAAACCAGCCTGCTTCCTATTTCCTCATCCAAATACTTGTGAATCAATTTTTAAATGCCCTTCTGGTATTTCACACAGGCTCTCTGTTAGCCACCCAGATCCCTACAAGGTATGGAACCTACTTTCATCCTCCTTTTTTCTTTTTCAAATTGAGACAATGTGATTTATGGAGGTTTCAGATGATTCCCCTATTCCTTTATGACTCTTCAGAAATTTAAGTGATTCAGCATTGCTATTTTAGCCATGCATTCATATCACATATTTGGTGCACCTACTCACACAGATAAAAGAGTGTACAATGAAAGTCAACATTCTACATTTATTTATGCTGCACACACTTGAATTCTACTGAAAGATCAGGATAAGCCACTTCAGAAATTCCGATGACTGACCTTATGTGAGTGCACTGGGGAAGTAGGAAGAGATCTCTCCCATCCGGGCTCTGGAATTAACATTCCTGCTCTTTCCAACTCAACTTTACAGTTTATAGCATCAGCAAAAATGAATCTTTCCTGGAGCCTCATTTTCCATGGGATGCTGATCATTAGAATGCCTGGAAATTACAGCAAGGGCACATCCAAAAAGCTCAGGGAAATGCTACAACAGAAGCCAGCTCTGCCTTCCTCAAACCCAGACTCAATTTGGGCTGTGAGAGACGGTTCAGATGTCTCTGGTCCTAGGGAAATCACAAGACTTGGCCAGAGAGTTTCAAATTGCTTCACCATGGAGTTAGGGTGGGGCTGGGGGTGGAGGGGTGGGGGTACCTTCCACTTGCCATAAGTTTTCATATAAGGTTCCACTTACAAACAAAAATCTTCTGATATGCACCCATAAAACTTGAAAGCCAATGCACCAATTACATCTAAATTACCTTCCACCTCTAAGAGTCTACGGTCTTTCTACCCCAAGTGTGGTACACACCCCTGCAGGAGCAGCATCACCTGGGAGTTTATGCAAACGTGGTTCAGCGGTGCCATTTTGCCAGTCTGCCATTTTGAAATGTAGGCGTTCAGCCGCCCTCTAACCCCTTCTGTAAGAATTTTAGATTTAATGAGATCCCCAAGTGATGTGTACTCATATGTACATTAAATGTTGAAAACTAATCTAAGACACTTTTATCTTTTCCTCTAAGTGTTTTAAATGTTTCTGCTTAACACCAGTTCTAATACAAAATTATTCTACCAAGGGGAGCCAAAAGGACTATTACTAAGTCTCTTAATTTTATGGATATTTAAGAGGGATGAAAATGTTAGGTAAGCAGATATTTTGTTTTCTCACCTTTAAATATGATAGAAATCAGAGGAATGTTTAAATTGTTCATTTTTCCATTCAGAAATCATTCCTGATGGATGAAATGCATCCTGCCCCCCTCTCTCTAACACACCCACACACTCCCTTTAAAAGCCCAGGAAGCCTTACCCTAACACGGCCCATGCCCGGAGTCCCCCTCCATGTGGGGTTTCCTCAATGAAACTCTCATTGAAGTTACCAAAAAGGCAAGATCTTGGGAGGCTCAAAGCACTTGTTTCAAATGGCACACTCAAGTTCACTGCTCCCGTTCAGTACTTCTGGGTCTACCCAACCTATTCTCTCTCTCACTCAAGTTCAGTTTTGTTCTCACATCAGAGCCATAGCATTTAGCAACTATGTATGGTCTAATTATAACATAGGTGTGTGTGTGTGTGTGTCTGTGTGTGTGTCTGTGTGTGTCTGTGTGTGTGTATACACCTATACGTATATACATATAGGTCCTATGTTTGTTTTACCTCTGTAACTCAAGTGTAAGCTCCTTGAGAGACATCATTACACCTACTTGACCTTTTAACACAACACCCAGCTCTCTGCTGGGGGTACTTGGGGAATATGTACATGGAACTCAGTCCCACAGTTTCTTACTAGATGCTCTTTGCCAGGTACGGTTTATTGGCATGTATTATCTGTTAGGTAAAAGAAATCAATCTCATTTGATTGATTTTTTTCCCTAGTAAACCAAGATAAGGAACACTCTATTAAAATGTTGATATGTCAAGTAAGAACAAAACCCTAGAACCAGTTGATGAGTGCCAAGGAGTGACATGCTCCTACACAGAAGCAGGGTGTTTCTCCCGAACTCTAAGCTAGCTTTTGGAATGCAACCTTCACAGCAAGGTCCAAGTCTTGACTAGCTAACCAAAAGAGGAAGCCTGGCTCCTGTTCCGAAAAGTTCTGCTTTCTTTAGGAGATTCTTGCCTCCGGAGGCTTCCTCAGGAGCAACAAATAAACAAACAAACAAACCTCAGAGGGGACATCTGTTTATGGACTTTAATCCACGAGTTTGTAAACTAGAGGAATTCAGTCAGGCCTTGGAATGATTAGAAGGGATGGAAAGAAAAGAATGGGCTAAAAACTTAAAAGAAAAAAGATATACTAATATAAGCACTATATCTTTCCCAGAAAATGAGTTATACAAGACACTGCACTTGTGGATGAAGACCTGCCAATTTCTCCTCAGGTCAGTATCTTTCTTCCCTGATGCCCATTCTCTTAGAATTATACTTTGGTGAGATATGCTGGGGAGTTTCAGCTATTTCTCAGCCCTTCACACCCTCATTTCATCCTCATTTGTTTAAACATAAACAAACCAATTTGACGACTATTCTCGTTTGTCAGTTTTTTACTGATGAAACCTGTTCACAAGTATGACACATAAGCAATTGCTGACACCCTTGAGCACCCAAGCTAAACAACCAAATCCAAGTTATTCACCACAAAGGATTCAGATGTGTGTGACCAACCCAAAGAAACTTACAACACCTAGATAAAAAGTGTTTCAGATACAACATCCCTATATATTTCATTCAACAAAATGATTTGTTCTCTTCATTCACCAACTGAAGGAAAAAAGTTCTGACAGGTTATTTGGAAAATCTGGGTCAGTGCTGCATTGTTTAAGGACCCAACAAGAGAGAGAACAAAAACGTTAAAATGTAGAAGGTGGAGCCAAGTAGGGTTGTATCTTTTCAAGGGTTCCCAGTCATCTCCAATCTCTTCTTGATAATTCTTTAAATAAAAAGATTTCAACCACCATTTATATAAATAACAACCACTATTTATATAAATTTTATATTAATTAGAAGTAAATTTAAACATGAGGGATAGAATAGGTCCTTACTGGATTATTACCAACTAGCTTTTGGACAATAACAAGGTTTTATTAGCTCCATTTTACAGATGTGAAAACTGAGTCTCTGAAATTCACTAGACCAGTCTGACTGATTTCAAAATCCATAGTCTAAGAATCTTCTAATGTATGCCCGCCAATGGACATAATGAATAAATGGCCACCTGGATAATACTTCCATTTTCTCCCCATTTCAATCCTCTTTTCCACTATGTAACAATGCTGACAGCAACAAAGCTACCCTGAGCTGATGATGCCACTAGGTGGCCAAAATGGAAACTGTCTGAACCAAACTTTGCCTTACTTCTCCCATTTATGCCTCTCAGAGAATCATGCATATACTAGAAAGCTCTTTCTCAAAAATGCACACACACACACACTCCTTTCATATTTCAACTCCTTTCCTAAAAGTCTTCTTACGTTTTCTATCATCTCTGCAGGATTAAGCCCAAATACCTTAGCTGGCAAAGTCCTGCACACTCATAACTTGTAACTTCTGCCTTTTAGAGCTCAACATTCTACACTCTTCTAGCCACTCTAAACCTACTATTTCCTGCACACAACTGGGCCTTTTCGCAAGGCATCATTTTTATAAATGTTATCCTTTCTCCTTAGAAAATACCTTCATGCCTGTTCTCTGTAATCCTTTTTACACATTGAACCAACTCCTATTCACCCTTCAAAACTCAACTCAAACATATCTCTTCTTCAGTGAAGTCTTCCCTGACTCCCCTGGGCAATTAGCTGTTAGGTTCACAATGCTTCCAGAACCCCTACCCCCGCCCACACCTGTCCTTGAGCACCTATGATACTGTGTTAGTCAGTTACGCATCACTGAGCATCTGTCTACCCACCATACACTGGATTATAGTAAGCTACCTTTGTATTCCTGCTGCATAACACAGGGCCAGGAAAATAGCAGGCAGTCAGAAAATGTATGTGGAATGAGTAAGTGAAAGAAAGAACTACAAGCAATATCTTATCCAGGATGATCAGGAGAACCTCTATTTTTCTGCTTTCTTTTTAATCCATTTGTGATTTTAAAATGCAACTCAGGGCATGGTATACCTACACTCTGGAAACCAAAAACCATATAAATCATGGAGCCAACATCTTCACCTTCTAATGAGAATAAATTATTACCCCTACTAGCCCTTTGCAATTTTTACAATTAGTTTTGTGTCAAGAACCACCATTCCAGATAATCTTTTCTCGTGCATTTAAATATAAGTAAAGCAACCATCTTTTTGCCATTTATTTACTACAAACATCTGCAATTTCTCCACAAAATATGTGGTTTTTTGAGTTGATAAGTCACTGTGGACACTGTTCCATTGGAAAGCATATTTCAAGTTCAAATGACAAAAGTCATAAACAAACAATGCTACAGAAACTATTTTTCTTTGGGAAAACACAGGTAAAGTCAGTGGATTCCATTTTTGCCATTTTTAGGTAGTGAATGACCTATTAGGCCCAGAAACAGTCATCTACAAATGGAAACTCTGCAACTGGTTAGAAGTATCAGTGTTAACCTGGGCTGATGGCCGAAGAGTACTTATCTAAAGTTATGAAGGTTCTGGAAACAAGCCTCTACTTAAAGAGCTGATCATGACCAAACTCACTGAACAAGTTTTGGACACACACACACACACACATCCATAGGAACTGACTCAACCACTTTTTTTTTTCTCTCAGATGACCATGAACCTGAGGCAAAGGATAAACCAGTGAACCACTAGCTTCTCAATAAATGCTAAATTTAAGGGAATGAAAAGTTAGTATTAAAATGCATCCAACGGATCTCAGATAAACCAGATTCAATGTGAAGGATTCTCTCTCTAAAGTCAGTCCTGGAGAAAACAGAGCCAAGTTCATACTATTACTAATTTTTTTATTATACTGAGATCGAGCTCCAGATATGAATTTGGTTCCTATTCACCAAGTTTTAAAATCTCCCAATACCAGAAGAAATATGTGTGTTTAATTGATAATTATAAAATAAAGTGAGACATGGTGATTTTAGTATAGGAAACTTCAGCCAGTCAATGAATGAGTCATTCTACACAGCCTAGTTTTCTGAATGGGTAAGAGAGTTACAGACTGAAACAGCTTTGGAGGTCAATTATCTTGAGTGTCAATATTTCCAGAGTTTATGGCCTATTTCCCTCTCTTCTCAAAGAATGTACTTTAAAATGGATCCTTTTTGGTAGCTCACTCTCATTAACGGTAAATAGCAATTACTGATTATGTTACTCTAGAGTAATGCCTGCAGGGTCAATTGAGGATTCCTCCACTAATATTCCCAAACCTTCAGGGCTTTTGCTCCCAGTTCTGTCTAAAGTTGTAATTTTTCTTTCTTTTTCCTGGTTGTCAAGCTATCCTGGATCACTTTCTGTTCCTAGTTACAGCAGCCACTCGCCCGTTCTAAATGTGTTACCCATAATACACAATCGATTATTTTTCAAATAAAAAAAAGTTAGGATTATTGGCTAAAATAAGAGTAATTATGTTCCAAGAGAGGATCTAAAGTGTTCTCTCAGACTTCCAGACATCTACTCTGGTTGCAGAGGGGGGATTTTTTGCCCCTTTCCTGGTTCTTGGCTAAGTTCCAGTTCTGTAAGAGAGTGGACCCCAAACTCAGGTATGCTAATACACATCGCGATGCTCTCTGTGGTCCATGCTGTGGAAGTACAAACCATCACATGGCCTCACTAATGAATTTCTGTCCTGGCCACACAACAAAACAAGTACAAAGGTTTCCAAGGAAGCTAACTGTCCAGGTTAAAAGATTAATCCAGGAGTTCCCTGGTGATGTAGTGGCTAGGCTTCAGTGCTCCCAACACTGCGGCCTGGGTTCAATTCCCAGCCAGGGAACCACCAAAAAAAAAAAAAAAAAAAAAAAAAAAGATTAATCCAGAAATGGGAAAATGGTCCCTGTCTTGCATAATGGTTCTAGATGGCATACATCTATGTCATTAGATGTATGCCATCTAGTACAGCACTGAGCAGCAAGAACAAGGAGGTATCTTACACAAATAAGTATGAAAAAAAATTTTGAGAAAAAATATTACAAAATGACTTATAATAACTCACAGTAGTTTAATAACTCACAGTGGTTTATTTAATTGCAAGATTTTTAAAGTAAGCAACTTCTTTTTCATACCACACATTTAATTGCTTCAATTATTAAACTGCTGCTTTTTTGGGAAAAGTCGGCTTTAATCACAGGAAAAAAGTTGCTCTAACATTTGAGTAACCTAAAGATTAATTACCATTATTTTAAAAAGTCCTTACAAGTACTGAAGTCAAGTATTGAACATAAATACCTGTACTTAAATCCTTTGCATTCCACCTAACACAAAAGTTTATATAACCTTGTTTATCAAACCTGAGAAAGCAAAATCCAGTAGGTGAACCAGGCTCCCCTGTCACATTGAAGACGGAAGGAAAGAGAGTAGACATCGTCACCCCAGTTACGCTTTCACACCCTTAAGAAGAAGGCTGGCCCTTCCGCTATTTATAAATGTGGGGACCCTGGCACTGCCACCCTTGTGAGGAAGGGGGAGGGCTTACTGGGCTCCAGCCAACCCCCAGTGGGGCCTGTGGGATCTCCCTCATTAAGGCCCTCCGTACTTGGCAGCATAGGATCTTCTGGGTGCAGTCCTGCCTGCTCAGGAAAAGGGCTGCGAGGATTTCCGGCGGTCACTTCCAGCCTCTGATTCTATATATGGAAACATCCCATCCTGGCGTTTTCAGCATCATGAGCACACCAGGGAGGAGGAGTGAAGAGGTGGCTAGCTCCCCTCTTGCTGCCCTGATGACACACTCACTTTAGTGTCTCCCAGGCCCTGCTGCCCTGGACTGGACAGTGTCAAATGGCAGCCCAGACCTCTGCTGAGTCTTGCAGGCTAGCGGCTCTAACATGGAACAGCTGGAAGAGGACCCTGCATTCTTTTCTCTGCATAAACACTGGGGGCTCTGTTCACCCTCCTGCTGCAGCATGAGCTAAAGAATTTTCCCCTATCCAAAATTAAAACCAAGAGACCTTTTCCCCATCCCCCATCCTCAGCCCCCTCATCCCAGGATATAATTTCAGTCTGTCACCACCCATGCTAGGGAATAGCAAACTCCTGGACCTTTCTCTTATATTCACTCTTCGTACTAGTTGGGGTGTCTGTAAATACCAGCAGGGCAATATGAAAGAATTGTTATATTCAGTAAAGTTTCCTAACAAAAAGCATCAAGGACTTTGATTCATGCCTGCTGTCTGAGAGACCCTTTCTACATGATCCATATCAATATGAATAATGTCACGACAGGTCAGTACATCCAAATACCGTATGAACTGCAAATGTCGTTTTAATAGTCTGTAGCGTCACCTATATATTATTCAGAAGGCAGCGCTCTAAAACTGGAATATCCGTGGGGAAAAGCCTAATAATAAAATTGGATTTTCATATATTGCTTATACACCCTAATCAAAGCTTGGCTTCAGAAGGACAGTCCTAGGCTTCTTCATGTGCTGCTGAAATCCAAAGCCACATTGCCCAAAAGAAGAAAAAAGCTCAGAAAATCCAGACTCTACGTGACCTGACTTACTTATTTCCCAGGAAACTGCATGAGAGAAAAATCAATCATTTATGCTACCGTAGCTACCACACGGAATGAAATGAAGGAGTTGACAGTGGGCAAAACCCCAAAGCGGCCAGGGGAGGTAAGTGGGCGGCAGGGGCTGGGGCAGGCAAGAGGTTGAGAGGCCAAGGGTCCCAGGGGCCCGTGCGGTCAGTGTCTCCAAGGACCAGAGGCCGGGGGCGGAGCCTGGGAATGGGGGTGCAGGGGGGACAGGCGAGACGGCGGCAGCGCACTTACCGGGGCTGTTGGCCTCGCCTTCGAGGACGTGCAGCTCCGCGCAGTCGACCAGCGAATGCTCCAGGCAGAGCTGGAGGAAGCGGGCCTGCGTCTGGCTCACGCGTTTGAGCAACGACAGCAGCGCAACAGTCTGCTCGCACTCGTTCCAGCCCTTAAACCAGCCCGCCAGCACCCCGACCTGGTCGCGAAACATCATGGTTAGGGGGCGGCCCTCAGTCTACAAAGCCCCCTTGGAGCCCCAGCCCGCCCCGCCCGCCCCAAAGTTTGGTGGACCCGCAGCCCCGCGGCCGCTGGAGACGCGTTCCTGTTCCAAGGTGGCTCTGGTGCCCGCACGCTGCAGGGACTGCCTCGGCTCCTGCCTCTCTCGTCTGGTTTGTTACGTTCCGGTGGTTCTGGCTGATTTCCCCAGAGATGATGACAGACAGTAGCACGGAAATGTTTCTTTTTAAAAAAATAACAATTTTTAAAAAATCCCTACAAGGCACACAAACTGAATGAAGACTGCTCTCTTCCCCCCCTTCTCACAGCTTCGGGGTGGTGATTTCCGGCGTCCCGGGGTCTCTCTCCCGCTGGGCGGCAGCTCGGACCCTTTACACCCGCATTCCCGAGCGGCGATCACCACTGAAAGGAGAGAAAGGGCTGCAGTGAGACCTCGGCCAGCGAGGGAGTGCGCCCAGGAAACGAGTGCATTAGAGGGGATGGGAGGGACTGCCCCGCAGGGGACTTGGTCCCCCAAATTCTGTCCGCTCCCTCCGCACTCGCATGCGGGAGACCAGCTATTCCTGTTCTGAGAACGGCAAGAAGCCTTCCACCCAGGTGCGGCAGGAGACCCCACAGCTTCCTGTTGCTGCCGTGGCGAACTGCTGATGCTCCCACACACCCCACCCGGGGTGGCCTCCGGGGCTGTGCCTGCGAACGCCAGCACCAGCAACAGATTCTCCTCGCGCAGAAAACTTGCAATGCGGCTGCGAAGGGGCGCGGGGGTGGGGGTGGGGGCTAATGCAAAGCAGAGGCGGAGGCAACAGCAGCCTCCTCCTCCTCCTGCTCCTCCTCCTCTTCCCAGAGAAGCAGCCGAACGGCTGCAGCTCCATCTACAGCAACAGCCAGCATCTCCACCGCCAGGCGCCCCTCTGGATTTAGGCCGTGAGCAGCCGCGGCAGCAGCTCGAGACAAAAATAAACTCTCCCCACCCAAAGCTCCGCGCCCAGCGGGCGGAGACGCAGCCGGGAGCCCCAGATCCCCCGCGCCGCACCGCTCTAGCCCACCCGGGAAGTCTCCAAGGGCCTGCTTCGCCCTGAGAGATCAGAGGTGTACGCGCGTGTGTGCTTTAGGCATCCTGCCCCCGCTGCCGCCGCCCACGGACGGGTCAGTGCGGCCCAGCGCCCGGTCCACGCGTCCCAGGCAGAAGGCTGCACGGCCCCGGGCGCACGCCGAGCGCGGAGACGGCCCGGAACCGCAGCACTACTTCCCCGGCGGACAAGGCGGCTCCGCTGGGATTGCGGCTCTGCGCCGCCGGCATACGCCCCCCAACGACCGCCTGGAAGAAAGTTCAGCTTCGGGGTCTCCCTCAGTCCTATCCCCGTCCGGGTCGCCGCCGCCCGCGAAGAAGGAAGCCCAGCGGCTCAGCCCTCGATGGGACGGCTCGCTCCCAGAATCTCGCTCCGCTCCCCTACTCCCAGAACTTCTCGAGCGGAGAGGAAAGTCCCCAGTGGCCGGCGAGACCCCTGAGCGGGCGGAAGGAAAGGGACGCTCACCTCAGCGCGGTTCATGCTGGCGGCTTGCGGCCCCACGCGCGGGTCCGGGCCCGCGGCGGCTCTCAGCGAGGTTGGGGACGCCCGGAGCGCGGGCCGCGGTCCATGCCGTCGGGGCGGGCGGCGCTGAGAGACTGCGGCGCTGCGGGTCAGGGCCGCCGCCGCCGCCGCTGCTGCTGCTGCCTCCAGTGTCGGCTCGCGGAGGACTGAGCCGCCCGAGCCGGAGCTCCCCACATGCTACTGATTAACATACACCATTACATCATGGGCTTGGCAGGGAGCGCCCGAGCGGGGGGAGAGGAACCCGGGTGGCGGCGGCGGCACGCGGGGGGGAGTTGGGGGGAGGATCCCCGGACCCGACCGGCGGCGGGGGTGGGGGGAGCGGATTCCTAAGTGGGGACCAGAAAAGGGGAGGGGAGAGGAGAGGGAGGAGCCAGATGGCGCAGAAGGGTCGGGTTGGAGGAACGGCGGGGCGGAGGGAAGAAGTTTGGGGAAGGGGAGGGGTCCGAGTGAATTCCTCCACGCTGCCGCCTGCGTGTTCTGGAGGGGCCCGGGCGCTTCAGTCGCAGTATCGCGGGCCGAAGGGGACCCGGAGGGCGCTTGAGCGGGGGCGGTGCTACCACCGGCTGCTCGGCCTTGGGAATGTGGTTCGCCGAATGGGGTGACCCCTCGGCCTGAGCGGTGCCCCGGGACTGCGGAGACCTGGGGGCACTGCCGCTGGGGGCGTGGACGCGTTCGGTGTGAGGAGGTGGGGGTTGCGGCCGCCGAGAGCCGAGGAGGCGGAGGGGCCGTACGCAGATCTGGACGTGCCTGGGCGCCGGACTCTGTGGGGCCCAAGTCCCAGGAGCGCGAGAAGTGGCTGGTCCGATCACCCCTCTCCCGGGTCGGGCCTCGGATGCCCCCTACCCCTGTCGGCGGCCTCGCGGCCGCCCCGCGCCCCTCTCCGGCCTCGCTCTTCCTTGGGGGAAGCCGCTGGCTTCTGGGGACAGCCTGGAGCTATGCCTAGGGCGCGGGCTGCGGGCCTGAAGGGGAGGCGAGCGTCGCCCGGGGAGGCGGGGAGGCAGGGAGGCGGGCGAGGCCACCTGTCAGCGCGTCTGAGTCGCGGGGTTGGGCAGCCTTTACCTGGACCTGGTGAGTGCGAAAGGCGGAGGCCAGGCCGGGGCTTCCGAGGTCGTCGCGGCACGGAAGAGGGTAGGAGAGAGCGGCGTCGGGCCGAGCACCACAGGGCGGCCTGGGAAAGTGCCCCCTGGGAAAGTGCCTGGTCCTGAAAGAAGAGAATTGGTTAAAAATACCTGAAAACCTAAAAGTCGCAATACATTTTAATGTAAGTTCAGTGTTCAGAAGTGGACTTGATGACTAAATCCGGACTATCTCCTTACTTACAGTGAAAACACAAAGCCCTCGAACACGTTCTCCAGCAATTTGAGGCTTTGTTTATTTGGAAAAAAAAATATGAGAAATCAGTAAAACATATGCTTCAGACCCAACCTTCCCTACTCTAATACGATATATTTGGAGATAAAGTATTTGAGATATTATTACACTAATTAACACTTCCATCTTTTCAACTCCAGCGTATGTCCCTGGAATTTCAACCCTTTCTTTCCCAAACTTAATTTCTGCACCGTTTAGTTCGCGTCAGACATGTGACAGCACCTAACCATCTAATGGGTCTTAACGGGTTGGCCTTGTGGAACTGCAAATATTTAGGTGTTACCATTAAAATAGAATGTTACCATTAAAATAGAATAATTTTTTAAAGTTTATTGTTAACCATCTAGGAAAGGTATCAGCATAATGTAATGATTATTTTGCTCTAAAAAGAATTCTAGAGTCAAAGTTTTATTTTTCTTTTATTATAGGGACAGAAAAGCTTGACATATTTTCTCCAAGACATTGCTGTCAATGAGCTAGTCTTCAGTATAACTTCTATCAGGAAATGGGGACTAGAGTTAAGAGCACTGGGTGTTATCACCTTGCTATCAACTGTATCAAAGTAGAAGTTCCCCATCTGGGGCTTTGAGAAGTCACCACACGTGATTTTTTAAAAAGGAAGTGAAAGGAACATCAGTTTGATTAACCTATTTATTGTCACCTGCAGTTTACTAAACGAATAGGAAAGCTAAAAAATAAAAACAAATGCAACGAACCTTGAGGCAAACCTTCAAGAATTCTACTTATATTGAAGAAAGAAAATACTGCCACCTACTGGAAAAGTGTAGTCCTTACAATAGCCTTTGACCTAGGAAAAGATATTGATTTAGCTAATTTTTGAGAAATGCAAACATGAGCCTGATAGGAGTTCCCAGTTCCCTTTGTTTTGTGGTCTCACCATACTCGTGATTTCCCCTGCCTCTTGGCCTTTTCCCTAATAGGAAAAGGGGCGGGGGAGATAAAACTCAGGTGCTCCTTCGCTTTTCCTCACAGGGAGTGAAGTCAGAAGGAAAGAAGTACTGTCAGCTAATCAGTATATGTGTTTGTATTAAATGTGGATTTTTTGTATGTGAACCTGTACCCCACTTTTATGAATAATTAAAAAGTGGCTAACAAGTACTAAATATTCACATCAGTTGGAAAAGGAGTGAAACTATAGGATAAAGAAGATTATTAATATGTCTCTGTTCACTATATTCCCATTTACTTGTTTAAAAAATACCTATTATTTATCTACTTTGTGCCAGGCATTGGGTTAGGCAGTGAGTACCCTGAATGCAGGTACTAAGTGCAATTCATTGTGGAATGGTGTGCCAATCAAAAGACTCTATGTAGGAATAAAAGATCAGATTATCAAACAAATTAACATTCTCAACATTATTGTTCTTTTTTCTTCCCTAGAATCTGGGAAGGAAAAATATTGATGTTGTCTCAGTGAATAAAACAATGCAATGTTCAAATGTTTCAGAGATGACTAATTCCAGATAAATCAGTGCTATGTTTATAAATCATAGCTGAAGAAGATGTCTAGGTATTGCTTGTATCGATAAGATATCTCAAGGAGTCCATGTCTATATATTTTAAATTCATATTTCTTTTAGCCATAATAAGATAAAACAAGAAAAAGAAATGCCTTGGTTCTAGAGACATTAGAGCACATTATCTTTCATTATTTGCTGTATGAATTGGCAAAAATATTAAAAGTATTGAAGTCTCCATGTAAAGGTAAGTGACAATGATGAATTATTCATTCAATCATTCAATAAATACATATTAAACATTTTTCTGTGTCAGGTCCTCCAGATACAATGTCGAAAGTGCATGGTCTTTTCTATCTAACATAAAAGCTTATATGTATACATAAAATTGTTATTTAATATATAAATACAACATTTAACAAGGAAAATTTAATGTGCATTTATATTAAATTTAATGTACAAAATTAAATAAATTTCATATATTGTATATATTAAAATATAGATTTTACTATATATGCATAGGCAAAGGTATAAAAAGATCTACATGAAAATGGTAACTATGAGTGATTTTCCTTGTATGGTAGAATTACTAAGGATTATTATCTTGTTTCTCTTCATTTTCTGATTTTTCTACCAAAAGTAAAAAAGTTCAAACAAAACACTGCATGAGCTCAGGACCATTGGCTAAAACTAAATTTAGAAAGTATCCTAAGGAAACTACACGGTAAAACTTAGGTCTTCAACTCCCAAGAATTGCTTATGAGTCTGCTTTGCTCCCCACCTTGGCTAGGACAAGACCTCATGACTGGGCCTCCCTCCCTCAGCTCTAAGCTAACCACTCCCAGCTCAGCCACTTTCTGTGGTTTCTGACTCGACATTGAATACATTCCAGGCTCTTTGGCCTGAAATACAAACACACCAGCACTTGGCCACTGGTCTGCTGCTCTGGACTTCTCTCCCATATTTCATTCAGTAATTCATTCAACAAGAAGTACCTATGGAGCATAAATTCCTGTGCTAGGCAAATAGAGTATACAAAGGTAGAAAAGGAGGCATAGACAATATATGCTCATCTCTCTCTCTCTCTCTCTCTCTCTCTCTCACACACACACACACACACTTTACTAAAAGATACAATAAGCAGTGGATCTAAGGGGAAGCCACACACACTATTGAGAAAGACCACAGGAGACAGAAATACTGCCAGAAAATTCAGAAAGATACTATGCATCTGGTGCCTTTTGAGTTAGTGCTCATTGGATGGATAGTTTCAACAGAAATGAGCAAAATTTTAAATTGGATGCTACAGATAGCATCCATTGAGGGCCAAGATGTATAGATGTTTGTATCAATCAAGCATCCTAAGAACTCCAAGTTTGTATATTTTCAGTCCATATTTCTTCTAGCAGCAGGAGATAAAACAAGAAGCAGAAATACGGCCTTCCTAGATTTTGCTGGTGGCAATATACTAATGGAAAGAGACCCAACAATATCTCCTAAATTAGGCCTATCCTTTAAGCTGGTAAGCCCATTTTTAGGAATCTATCCTACTGAAGTAAAAGCATCATTACTCTAAAGTAAATTTTACTGAAATAGAAGTATAAATACAAGAATGTTAATTTCAGCATTGTTTGTAATAGCAAAACACTAGAATACTTATCTGTAGAGGAATGCATGAATAAATTATGAAAACTCCATACTATAAATCTTATACACCTATTTTTAAAACTGAGTTATACTTGAAAAAATGGATCAGAAATATGATAGATTGATGGTTGGAAAGAGAGATACATAGGTGTTAATATGTGATAAAACAAATATGGCAAAATATTAAGGTAGATAGAATCTAGATGGTGAGTATGTAGGTGTTCACCATTTAAGCCTTCCAAATTTTCTGTATGTTGAAGTTTATAAATTGTTGGTGGAAAAAAGGATGAGTCAAATTTATATGTATTAGTCTAGAAATATAAGTTTTTTACCAAAAAGTTGTAGAATAATATCTATGCTGTGATTCCATTTGTGTGGTTAAGAAAGTCAGCTTTCGAGCAAGAGTCCTGAATTTTGGAAGCTAACCCTATTCCTAACTAGCCCTTTGAGCTTTTACAAGTCTCTTCCCACTCTGTGGCTGAGATCCATTGGTAAGAAACATACCTCATTGTTGTTATGAGGAGTTATGAGGAGTAAATAAGTTAATATATTTAAACTTCTCAAAACAGTGCCAAGCATATTATAAGTGTTATTGTTAGCTATGATTGCTTGAGAGGGAAAAAGGTTTTGTGTCTCTCTATACAAGGGCTGCCCAGAAAGTATCCAGCCATGTAATATGAAAAATACAGGCATTTATGGTTGGATTTTTTTTTTTCAAGACAGGCCTCATATAAAAATAAATACAAATATGTATTTGTATGGGAATGTTTATTTTTTTGTTTGAATGTTTAGTACAACCCTATCAGGAAACATGAAACAAATCCAAAAAGGGACATTCTTGAAGACTACTGGCCTAGAAAAAATAATGGAACAACTCTTCTAGATTAAAAGAGACAAAAAGCCACATTACACCTATATGCTATGTGTATCCTTCATTGCATCCAGGTTTGAAAAACAAATAGCTATAAAAGACTTTAGGGGACATTTGGAGAAAGTTTGAAAACCGACTGGGAATTAGTTGATATTAGGCAACATTAGGTAGCAAATGATTGGACAGTAAAAGGAGTGCCCATGCAATGCCCATGCACACTCGCTCTAGATGAAAGACAGCACCTCTCTTTTGTGGCACTCAGGCACATCGCTAAGTGTCCCAGTCCCTACATTCCAGTCTCAAGAATCTGATTGGAAGATCTCTTCCCACATGGAGTACTTACAGATGAAAAAGGTGCTGGCAGGGGTGGGCAGGGTTTCAGGGCCCCGGGAACTTTAGAGTTCTCCTTGTAAATTAATGCTCATGTCCTGCTGGGTGTATGCAAAAATCTCATAAGCTTGCTGAGTACATGTCAACCCTGGAAAGATGGCCCAATTTTTTTTTCTCTCTAGCCTGCAAAATGGAGAGCCCTGGTGAATTTGCTAAGATAAGTGTGTCCCTTTGGATGTTTCTGGGGAAATACCCAGAGAGCCTCTTTAGAAAAAGAGGAGTACCTGTGACTTACAGCGGAATAGTGGACTCTCAACTGGACACCTGGAAATGCACGCTGCTGCCCTCACCTGTGGCCCCTCCCTGCCGCCCCCTTGGCCTCTGTTCCAGTTTCTCAGATTCGCTGAACTCACTCCCTTCCTCGAGGCCTTTGCACTTACTATTCCTGGAGAATTATCTTTCTGGCTCTTCATCCAGCGCTTCAAAAGGCTAACTCCTCCTTTAGGTCTTAGCTCAAATGTCACCTTCTTAGAGGTGCCTTTTTAGACCGCACTATCTAAAATAGTGACCCTTCCTTATGGTAGCACTACCACAGACAGAAACTGTATTGCTTACTCATTTGTTTACCTCTTTATTTTACCTTCTCCCTTCACCAGATTTTAAGCTCCACAAGTGCCGGGACCGGGTCTGCCTTATTCACCCTTAGGACCCTCACTATTTTGTAGGGCCTACCCCACAAGTGCACAGTAAACAGCTGTGAGTTGATGAATGAGTCTCGGGCTGAAACCAGAAGACCCCAGGCCAATAGTCCATCCTGCACTTAAATACCCACTTTGCAGTGTTTCCCGCACCAGTCCATGGGCTGCTGCCCAGTCTGTGAGCGTGTTTTTACCTAAACTGCAATGCTTTTTCATTGCATTAAACTTACTCAACTTGAAGGACTTTACTCCGAGATTATGCTCTTCCTGTTTTGGGGGTATTAAAGCATCTCTATTAAATCACTGACCAGCTCTCTTCAAGAGTCTATTACAGGGTTTGACAACTCCAGCTACCGTCTCTTTGCTCAGGGATACCCCATCCACTTAGTGGAGACTTTCTCCGAACTCTGCTCTAGTCTGAGGCTATTCCTACTCAATCCTCCTTCCTTCTCTCCTTTCACAGGCCTATTCTGAAGGCTCTCCCTGCCTGGTTCTACTCTCTTCCCATTTAACCTTCACAGGTATGGTCCCCAATAAATGGCTTGCATGTCTAATCTTGTATTGGCATCTGTTCTTGGAGGGCCTTCCAGAGCAGAATTCTACTACCCACTGGCTTCAAGTCACCCTGGGAGTTGGACAGGGGACTCTAAATGTGATCAGAGCAGCTGTGCAACCAGGGATGGGTTATTGACTCTATTTCACCATCTAGACAGTGAAGATAATACTACTCATCTCATAGGGTTGTTGTGAGACTTTTGCAATTACATGTGAAGTACCTTATAGTACCTGACACTCAATAAATGGTAATAACCTGTCTTCCAACCATCGCCAGTGTGAGAAAGCCGAAAGGTCAGTGCTCAAAAGCTGTTCTGATCTATGAAAAAGTATTTGATAGGTTCAAGGAAAAATTGAACAAAGGCCTAGGCTTTTTGAAAGTTGCTCATTTTAAAGGACCTGAAGGTCTCCTAGGATCATCAATGTGTAATATCAGACAATCTAATGTAAAGTGAGTTTCAATGCAAATTATAATTTCCAAACAGCAGATAATTAAGTGGTAAACTGGGAGAAATAGGATTTAGATGGGCTACAAACATAGCTGGCAGGCAGAGACACCATTTCTTGGTTGAAGATGACCAGCCCAGGTGGTTCTCCGTACTCTATACTCAGGAAAGGTGCAGAACCACTGATGTACAAGCTGGTGAGTGCAGGCACTTCAGGTCAAGATGTAGAGAAGGAATTGACTTTTAAAAGATTAGACTTGGGTAACTGAACAGAAGTGCCCAGGGTTGAGGAAATGTGAAGACTGACTTAGAGTGAGCCAAGTTGGCATCTGCATCAGACAGAACTCTATATTTGCCACTAGGATCTAGTGTGCTTCCTGAAGAGTAGGCACAGCTATGGTAGAGTAGCTTCTGTATTAAAAATATTATTAAAAAAATAATTGTAATGCTGGCTCTCATAGCTTGTTAGGAGGTCTGAAAATAACTGGCACATTTCTTGGCACATAGTCACAACATGATAAATATTAACATTCCTTCTTTTCATGTGCAGATTAGAGTGTGATATAATTTGGCCAATTTTTATCTCGGGTCTGCCTCACATAGAAACGTGCTTTATTCACTCTTCAAAGATGTGCTCTCTCAAAAGCCTTGTACTAAGGCCTAGGACAGGATTGCCAGGGCTTGAATCAGGATCTGAGGGGATGAAGAGAGAGATGTGGAGGAAGGAACTGCAGAACTGGTGACAGATGGAATGTGGGAAGGCTAAATCAGGAGACAGGTCTGCTAAGATAGCAACAGTGAAAGGCAAGCTGGGTAAGGCCCAGGAGCCACGGCTTACAGAAACTAAACTTGAGTTCAGATCTCATTAGAAGCAGCTCAGAAATATCTGTGTTGGCTGGGGCACGAATTCCGGTAGAAAGCCCGGGTTCTGTTAGCCAGGGCACAGTGGTAGTTGCCTGCCCCGATTCCCTCTATCCCTGGCACATTTCTACACTGATGGGATCATGGCAGGCTCTGAGCCAAAAGCTGGTGCAGTGTAAGCTGGCCAGGCCAGCATCAGGTAGAGTCGTAGGCCTCTTGAGGAATCTGCTCTTACTTTTCATGAAAGTTCTTCTCATTCTCAGGATAGTATTCAGATTTCCTTCTTCAGTTCCTCAGTTTAGAGAATTCTTCCAGGAAAAAACAAAAGTCTCTAAAACCCAGTTTCAGATAAATAAAATGCCACTACCTAAATGCCATGAGCAGTGGTGATCAGTTATTTTTCAGGAATCAAACTGAGATGTGAATTGGCCAAGTGTATTGAATCCATGAGGGGAAATTTTTTATGGTGGTAAAATATACATAACATTAAATTTACCCTTTAATAACACATAGTGGCATTAAGTGCACACATTATGCAACCATCAGCACCAACCATTTCCAGAGCTTTTTCATCATCCCAAATTGAAACTCTGTACACAGTCAACAATAACCCCCCAACTCCCCTCCTCTCAGTCCCTGCTCACCACTCTTCTGTCTCTGAATTTGCTACTCTAGGTACCTCATGTAAGTGGAATCACACAATACTGTCTGTTTGTGCCTGGCTTCTTTCACTTAGCGTAATGTTTTCAAGGATTATCCATGTTGTGGCATGTATCGGAATTCTTCTTTTTTAAGGATGAATATTCCATGAAGAAAACTTTCAAGACAGCTTTCTCAAGAATGGAGTTAGATAAGAAAGGTTAACTCTAGTTTTTAGAACACTTAGGTACACTCTTTTTTGTGGACTGATTTCTAAACAGTATAATCCAAACCAATTAACTGGTACTGTTATTTAAATATAAACACAAGTAAATGAACCACAATTTCAAATACAAATGCAGATAGGTTCACACTTCTTAAAAATTAAAAAGAAAACATGTGAAGTATTAATTATAGTGTTTTTACAGTAAAATATCTCATAAGGTGTCATAGATAAATTTTCAAGTAAAGCCAGTCAGAAGGTTAAATGTAAGCAATGCGAAATTACTAGTTTCAGGATGTCTATGGGTCAGGATTACAAAAGTGGGACCTTAGGCCTTTTGAAGGGAAAACTTGTCCTAGATTAGCATAAGAAAAAAAGTTAAAAATGATTTGTTCTAGAAGTCATCAAATCTTTATTCTGATCTTGGTTATCAATTAAGGAATTGCCCATTTCTTTCATCTCTCTCTCTTTTTAAAGCCTACAGCACCAGGTATTCCCAAGAAGTCTCTCATCCAAATACTAACCAGGCCCAACCCTGCTGAGCTTCAGAAATCAAACAGGATAAAGCGTGTTCAGGGTGGTATGGCTGTAGACTGTCCATGCCTTTTTCAACTCAAAATGCAGTTGAAATGTGTCCACAGGTTTAAGCAGTTGAATTTTTTTAATGTACAAATCTAAAGTCATAGTTTCATAACCTAAACAAAGATCAGAATTGCCTTCCCCAATATTGTCTAAAGCCACCCCTGTGTGATGAGAGGGTCCCATGATTGCTGGTACCAACAACTTCTAACCAGGCACTACTGTTGCATAGGATGCAGTAGTTTAGATGTGGATTAATCCCACATTTTCCACATCCTTGGAATGTCCCAGTCCAAAAACTCATGAGAAGCTTCCAGGTTACATATTTAAACTTTATGGCAAGATTTCTCAGAGCCTTTACTATGCTGATGTTCCTTGTGCCTCTTCTGGAGAGTACAGTATATGTCACATGGCAGGCTCTCAACCAGAATCCATTCTTCACAGGTGTCAGAGTAGAGTGTTGCCTGGGATATGTTTTGGAAAATGCTGGGTCTGACAACAGCCTCAAGAAAGGCAATATAGGTGAAGGATTTTAAAATTGTACCTACAGTTCAATGTTGAAAAACCACGTTTTGTTGCTGTTGTTTTGTAGGAAGGAAGGTGACTAGTGATTAAGAGCTTCAGGCAAAACAAAACAAAGCAAAACTGGATTCAAATCCCAACGCTACCCCCTAGTAGCTGTATAATATGGGCTATTTAACTTCAGTTGGCCTCAGTTTTCTGTCCACCTTAAGAAACTGAGCCAGGATTATAGGAGATAATATCTAAGTGTACCAACTCGGGTATCCAGGAAACAGAAAAGACAATCATTTTATCGGAGATTATTAGTATAAAGAGTTGTTAACTGCAAGGTGGAAAGAAGAATGTGAAGGTCTATCAGCGGTAGCGATTGCAGGAAGTAGCTACCATCCACAGGGCTGGGGAAACGAAGTGAAAAAGTTGAAATTACAAAAGTTTAGAAGTTTGGAGGAGGGTCCCGTAGATTGAAATACTCAGACCTCTGAGGAGAGGATGCTGCTGGGCTGGAGCTGGGGTCCTGAGGGGAGGAACGAGAGGGCAGGTGAGGAAGCAAGTTTCAATAGGTTGCTCCTAGAATCAAAGGCCTGCCAAGGTAAAGCAGCAGGGTTGGGGTGGCATTCACAGGAACAGGAAACCCACAGGACACAGGAAGGAGCAAATCCTTTCTTCCTCCTATCTTCCCATCTCCCTCTAGTGCTGATTTGCAAAGCCTCATAGGGATCCCGCCGGCAAAGCATAAATGTGGTCTGCGGAGTCCTACCCCAGCATCCCGAAGCAGAGTGCAGAAGGTGGGGTTTGGAGTGAAGATGAAACAGCCTGATCTCTGGCACAGATACAAGGCGCTTAGAGCACACGGAGTGTATGACAGCTATTCCGCCTTCTCCTCACTTGACTAATTGACTCAGTCCTGTGCCTGGTACAGACTTGCAGAATTTCTGTGGGCCCTAGCTATGAAAAACACAGAAGAGATTAAATGCCTGGAGGTCCAAATCATTGAATAAAACAAACAATGTCAAAAAGTGGACTCTTGTAACCAATGCTAACAGCAGCATTATTCATAATTGCCAAAAAATGGAAAAATGCAATTGCCCATCAACTGATAAAGGCATAAACACAACATGGCAATAAAAATGAATAGTGATTCATGCTATAACATGGATGAATCTTAAAAACATTATGCTGTTATGTTTGTGGTCAGTCACAAAAGGCCACATACTGTGTGATCTCATTTGTGATTTTACATGTGATTCCATTCTGTGAAATGTCTAGAACAGGCAAATCTACAGAGCCAGAAAGATGGGGGTTGCCTAGGGTTGGGGGAACACGCTAACATGCACAAAGTTTCTTTTGGTGGGTAACTTAAATGTTCCGAAGTTGACTGTAGTGATGGCTGAAAAAACTGTAGTATATTAAAACTATTGAAAGGTACACTTGGACTGGGAAAATTGTATGGTGTGTAAACTGTATCTCCAATAAACGGTTAAAAAAAAAAAAGACAAAGTCCATGAAGCTTTTTGCCTTGTTCACCAGTAACACCTGTTCTTAGAATCCTGAGTCCCCATTTAAGAAACTGGCTCCCCTGAGACCACCAGGCTGTGACAATGCCCAAGACACATGGAGAGGCCACATATTGTCCTAGCTCAGCCCAGCTCGAGTCATCACAGTCCAGGCACCAAATACGCGAATGGAGATTTCAGATGATTTTAGCCTTCTGGCCCTTGAGTCACTCCCAGTCATTTGAGTCTGCTCATCTAAGGTCCCAAGCAGGCCCCTGCCTGCCATATCCTGGCCCATTATCTGACCACAGGATCGGTGGTTTTATACCACTCATTCTGGTTTTCCTCCTATCTGTCTTTTCCTTCTCAGTCCATTGGTTCCTCCCTCATCTCCTGACTGGTGGTCTCCTCTCAGTCCATGGACCACTTTTATTCCCGTGCTTACTCCCTCGGTGATCTCACACAGACATACAGCTTTAAATACCATGTTGATGACCTCCAAGTTTATAACTTCAGTCGGATCTCTCCCTTGAACTTCAGAGTACTGTTTTCACCTGTTTGACATCCCTACTTGATTTTTGAAAAGTAGCGACTCATCTATATAAACTAAATATTTTAATAATCCATTCAAACACAATGCTTTTATCGACATGCTCACAAAATGTCACTATTACCACTCCTGGCAAATGCTGACAATAACCCTCTAAGAGTCAGTGTACTTGTTTTACTTGAGTACCTACCAAATTCCTCATATTTATTATCACTGAGGGCTAAGAGCAAATCATCTCTAAGACTCATAAAAAATGACGGGTGAGTAGAGAAATAAAATGTATATGCATACATAGAATATTACTCAGCCTTAAAAAGGAAATCTGATACACGCTACAACATAAACCTCGAAAATATTATACTCAGTGAGATAAGACAGTCACAAAAGTACATATATTGTCTGATTCCATGTATATCAGTGCCTAGAACAGTCAAATTCATAGATACAGAAAATATAATGGTGGTTATGACAGGCTGAAAGGAGGGAGAATGGGGAGATACTATATGATGGGTATAGAGTTTCAGTGTGGGATGATGAAAAACTCTGAAGATAGATACTGGTGGAGGATGTGCAACAATATGAATGTACTTACTGCCACTGAATTGTACTCTTAAGAATGGTTAAAATGGTAAATGTTATGTTATTTACATTTTACTACATTGAAAAGTTATGAAAAATGGAATAAGATTGTAGGTGGAATCCATGAGAAAGCAACTATTGTGTTCAGACAGTTTGGGTACAATCAGATCTGTACAGGGAAGCAGGATGGGTGAAATGATCACGGAGTATTCCAACTGTCCGACAAAGCGAGTTTCTCAGATGAACTGTTATAATGGCAGCGAAGTACAGCAGGGGCTGCGGCTCTGACCCCCTTAGAGCAGGGCCTAAGGAATTTCTGAGGTAGGGATGCGTTTCTAATAAGCCGCCAGTGCTCCTTTTAAGCACTAATAGTTTTGAGGTCAGGAGCTTTGCCTGATTCTTTGTAGCTGAGACTCCCAAAAGGCATCTGACCCCCAGCAGGTATTTCTTACGTAGCTGTTGAACATGATTCAATTTATAAAATGGAGAATAGGTAATGTCTTCTTGAGAGTGCTATATTTGATTAGAATGAAATGATATTATTTAAAAATACTGATACAAAGATAAAACATTAGTCTCACTACAAACAGGACAAAAATGTCTTGAAAATGTCCCTGAATGTCCCGGTTTATCTGCTGTAGTCTTAATTTCTTGGTGAGTTGAAGGTGATTTCCACTGACGACACAGGAAGCTGTGCTTTACCTTTTTCTTCTCAGTCATCTTGGAAAGAGTGGGGGATGGGGCCGTTTGACTCATCAGGTTCCTAAACTCTTACGAGGATATAACAAGGGATGAACAAAGTAATTTACTATTCAGAAGGATATGGGGTTTATTTGGAATAAAAACACACCACAAAAAAATAGTCATTTGTTTCTTTTAGTGTTTTTACTTGTTCCAAACCCCTCCAGTTTTGGACGGATTTGCTGTGCAAGAGGAAATCTAAGATAAGGCAGTAAGAGTCTCACAGATCTTCCCTGGTAGATCACACTATGCTAATCTAATCATATTTGACAATAAATTTGATTATCCAAGAAATTTTATTATCCTTGTTTTATACATCTGCTTCCTAAAATGAATACCATTTAAATCTATGATATACTGAGAACAGTCAAGAATTGTATCTTGCATTTATGATTTAAGAAGCTATATTTAAAAATTAAGTCAGGTTTATGTGACTGTGATTATAAGGAAAATTAGAAACCAAACAGATGGATATTTATAAAAACAAATATTTCAGGGAAGGACCTAAAGTCAGAAGCCCTTTCCAACTTCATTTTAACCTTGGGAAGATACAATTATTTTAAGAAGAATTCAATTTTTTCCCAACTGCACTCCAGATTATGTCAAAGAAAAAGCATTCAGAAATCTTAAGACTTTTACTTCCTCAAATTTTAGATGGATTGCTTTCTGGAATTTTTCTAATTAATATTATATGAAAGCTGACAAAAGGCCAAACATTTACATTCCTCTCCAGAGCTGCATGAATTTTTATGTATTAACACGGATGGTATTCCAGTATTTATCCCACCGAACAGGAAGAAATAATTAATTTTCATCTTCCAGGAACCATACAAATATGAAGTGAAAATACAATTTTCAGTGACTGCGAGCTCTGTAGATTCCGTGTTGTGATTAATTCCCCAAACACAAATTTCTGCATCCTCAGTGGAATGTGTACTTTTCAGCTGTAACAACCTCCTCAAAGAGTTTTCAGTTTGTCTTTCTCTTGCTCCTTCTGACTGCAAAGTGCAAACGATTCCTGAACAAACTGCCTGCACATTGGGCACTGCTGGAAATACTTCACACAGCCATCACACAAGCACGTGTGTCTACAGGGCAGGAGCACCCAGTTCACAGTCCCATTCTGGCAAACAACACAGTCTTTGCTGTTCTCCTCTGGAGGGTCTACTTCACTGTCAGAGAGTCCAGCCTTTTCCAGCAAACTTCGGTCTGTGCTTTTCTCTTCTGGAGAAGAACTGCTGGAGGGAGTGGAATTATTATTTGCAGACATGAAAAGTTGCTGAAAATCAAAGAAATAAGTTTAAAGATAATTACAGATGACAACTACTCTTTAAACTTAGGGTCATAAGAGCTGCTAAAATTTTATGAAGTAACAAATCCAATAGCGAATATTAACTAACTTCTACAATAACTAACTGAAAAATATTATCCCTTTATAAATGCTCATTCTTTGAAATTCTGCAAACAAAAGAGACAGAGATAAGACTACAGGGTACATCTTACCTTAAGATCAAGAAATTGACCTTGAGCCAGGAGTAAGTATTGATATAATATTCTACAGGAAAGTTTGTAATTCTTATCAGGAATATGAATTACTGACACCATGGAAATCTAAAATAAAAATTGAACATGGGTCAGTACTTAACCTCCTTATAGCATTTCACAGTTAAGTTAAAAATGTGTCTCAAAAATAAAAATAAGTTGATAAATTAGAGAACTTACAATAATTAATTTTAATCACATTCACTAAAGAGGAACCAGTTATTGACATCCTTTGGCCAGTGATTTTAATTATAATCAAATTTACAAATTTAATGTGATCCCAACAAAAATACCATTAAGCTTTTTTATAGCTGAGTTCATTCTAAAATTTTCATATGGAAAAACAATGTATAAGAATAGCTAGGACTAATAAAAGACAAGCAATGGAAAGCAATAGGTAAAACTCAAACATTTAAGTGAACTTATAAGCATTACTTATTACTAGTATAAATAAATACACATTAAACCTACAACTTTTCTCAGGAAAACAATCTTAACAAAAAGCATGATGGCTAAACATTTATATTTGCATTATACTTACTAGTTTTATCTCCCTTATTTCATTTACTTACTCAGTAAACAAATATTTACTCTGTGTCCATTAAATCGCCATCATAGTACTAAAGGCTTAATAGAAAGGTGCCTTATGAAATTATAAACAGTGAGAATGAAAACCATTTATCATCAGAAGTATGCTCTTGTCTTCTACCTCAAAATACAATTTAAATTCTAAACGACAAACATATGTAAACATATAAATGTATTTCTCAAATTTCGAATTAGAATTATAGTTATAATTCTAGAATTACAGAATACCTACATTACAGGTTCTTTACTTTGGTAAATATTCAGGAATATTGCAAGGAAAGAGTAAAAACTTATTTATAATCTCTCCATTGCCCCAAATCTCTTTTTCGTGTCTTAAAACATCCCTCCTCCATTCCAGTTAAGTTGTTTTTTAGGAAATTTAATGAAATAATGATCCCACCCAATCTCAAAAAAAAAAAAAAAAAAAGAATAGCTCAGAAAGTACTGGAAACTTGAGAGGGACTAAGCTTTATCAGATATCAAAACATACTACAAAGCCTCTAAAATTAAAACTGAGACTGGCACAAGAAGAGAGATGGCTGGAACAGAATAAACAGTGCAGAAACAGACCCCATTACATATACAGATATGATAAAGGTGGCATCTCAAATTATTGGACAAAGATAGTCTTTTTAATAAAAACTATTGGGACAACTAGGTAGCTATTTTGGAAAGATAAAAAGTTAGATGCATTCCTCATACCCATAAGAATAAACTCCAAAAGCACAAGAGATCTAATTGTAAAAAATTATGAGTACTAGAAGAAAATGTGTGAATTCCTTTTTAGTTTCAGTGTAGGGAAGGACTTTCTAACTATAACTCAAACCCAGAGGCAGATAAATTTGACACATTTGACTACATAAAAATTAAAAACTTTCATGACAAAAAAACACCATAAACAAGTTCAAGACATATGACAAAGTGGAATAAAATATTCACAATGAATATCACAGACTAAGGGTTAATATCCCTAATTCCAAATTTCTGAACTTTTAAAAATTGAAAAAAAGTGACCAAAAATCCTATAGAAAAAATGGGCAAAAGACATGGATAGTTCATAAAAGTTATAAACATGGTCCTTAACCATTTAAGAAAATGTTCAATTTTACTCACGTGAGAAATGCAAATTAAAAATTCAGTATCATTTCTCACTTGTCAGATTAACAAAAATTTAAAAAACACATTTTATGAAGAAATAGTCACTCTCATGTATATCTGGTGGAAATATGTAAAAAAACAAACAAACAAAAAGGTTTTACTGCAAAGGCACAACTACAATGGGAGGAAATTTGGCAATAGGTAACAAGTGACATGCATTTACCCTTCAACCATACAACCTCAACAGTATTAAAATAAATGCACACAGATATTTAGTGTAAGATTTATTATTGCAGAATACTGGAAACTACCTGAATGTCCAATCAGAGGAGGTTGGCTAAATAACTTTGGTACCTATACACCCTACATACAATGGAGTGCTATGCAGCTATTAAAAACAAAGTGAAATTTGTGTGAACTCATCTAGAGTGATCTCCAGGAGATATTATGAAGTTAAAAAAAAAAAAAAAAAGCAAGAACATACATAGTAAATATAGTGTGCTACCTTCAGTGTAAGAAAAAAGGGAAAATTTTATGTATATATATCTTCCCATTATTAACACAAGAAACACAGGAAGGATAAACCAGGAAACAATGAACTTGGTTATCTACAAGGATTGGGGTGTGTGAGCATAGAGGGGAGGGTATATGGAAGAGAGCAACACCAGAGTATACCCTCTTAATATAGTATTTTTTACTTTGGGGAGGAATAACCCAAGTAATTTATGGACACAGTGTTTGACTATAACCCTTCAGTCTTTGGCAGGAAGTACAGTAGAAAGGGCGGTTTGAGCATGAAAATGATTAAATTCAGTAATGAACTACAAACCACTGGAAAATAGATAATTAAAAAATAAATGGGAGATCTCTTGCTTATAATAGAATACTGAGGGCTGACAGGAGGGCTGAAGTTGGAAAAATAATAATTTTTGCAACCCTCATGGTAAAGATAAAATGTGGTAAACTCAATCAGTGAATATTAAATCCAGGGGGAAGTTTTGACAAAAAGCAGAATATTTACATGGTCTTAAAGTGTCTCCCCACACTTTATTTAAGAGTGAGGGAAAAAACAGAACAGTAGAGAAATTAGGTAACACCTTGACTAAGAGATCAAAATTAACATCACCAATGACAGAAAAGAACCTCAAATGCCTCTAAAGGTGATGCCCTGAAAACACGCTATATTATCACCTGTTTAGTACACCGGCTGAAAATGCATAACTCACTCTAATCATAATGAAACGTCAGAAAAACAAAATGAGGAAAGTTCTATTTTACAAAAAGGGTGTGTGCATGTGACTGTATTTTTCAAAAATGCTGTCATAAAAGACTAAGAAAGGCTATGGAAGTATTCCAGATTAAACGAGGCTAATGATACATGACAAACACAGTTTCTGACTCTAGACTAGAATCTGTACTGCAGGGGAGAAAATATTATAAAGGATATTGTTAGATCAACTGACAAATTAGAATACAGATAATAGACTGGATAAAATAGTAACTCAATGTTAGATTTATGAAGTTGATAACTATACTGTGGTTATGTAAGAGAGCATCCCCATTATTAAAAAATACATACCGAAGTATTTAGGGGTAAAGAATCTTGTATACAACTTACTCTCAAATCATTCATTAAAAAAATACACTCACATATATAGGCAAATAGTAATTCAAATGTGCAAATGTTAACAATTAACAATAGGAGATCTGGGTAAAAGACACATGAGTGTTCTTTTACTTTTTTATTTTGCAAGTTTTTGAAATTATCTCCAAATATAAAATTTTTTAAAAACCCTATTACTATGGTTATAAACATACAATATTATTTACAGCTTTATAAAAATTTATTAATTTGGCAATGGCTTTAAGGCTTTTAATGCTAAATCAATTTTGTATTAATGATTTGTGGAAGATAGTAATGTGATCATCTCATACTAACAATACTGTCATTTTATTTAATATTAAAAGCCTCTGAAGCTACTATAATGCTAGTTAATAAATATATATGTGTGTGTGTGTGTGTGTGTGTGTGTGTGTGTGTATATATATAGAGAGAGAGTGTGTTGCAGATATATATATGTATTTGGTAAGGAAAAGATGTAAAACTATATTATTAAATGAAAGCAGGTTACAAAATAGTCTATACAAGTTGATCTCATTTTTGTTTAAAAATTACATATATAAAGGTCTGGAAAGATACAGACAAATATTCACAGTGGTTATCTTTAGATGACAGAATAAAAGTAATTATACTTTTTTCCTTTTGGCTTATCTAGATTTTCTAATTTTATTTCCTGCCATAAACATGTATTATTTGAGTAATACAGAAAACAAACTAATGTAATTAAGTAAAAATGAAGAAAATTTTAAAAGCAAAAATCTTGCAATAACAATCCCTGCTTTCCTTTATCTACCTAAAATAATACTAGTTCCTAACTATCTAAATGTAATTTTTTACTGTTACAATAGGAGAGTTTTAACTGGTTTTAGATTTAGAATCCCTAACTCCCAGATAAAATACTGAAGAACCACGTATAAAAAAGTATTATGAAAGGCTGAGTTTACTTTTAAAATTAATAGAGAACATTAATTTAAAATACACTAACAAATAGCCTTTAGTTCTAATTATTAGACTCAATCTGAGATAAGAGATGGAGAAGCAAGGATTAACAGGGGAAAAAAGGAATGAAGAAGCCCACTGATAAGAATAAAAGAGGCAGAGAAGGACTCCAGCAGGGAGACACACACCAAAAGAAACCACGGGAACCCTCGAGGGCCAGGCACCAGGCTGCCCGGTGGGAATTAGACTCCCATAACTACCACAGGGCTATGGAGTCTTCAATCCAGTTGGCGCCGATAGCAAATCTTTCCCTGTTTATAATGCCACTGAAAAGTGGTTAAAATGGTAAATTTTGTTATATAGGAGGGCTGTCCAGAAAAGCCAGCCATAAATGCCTCTACTTTTCATATTACATGGCTGGATACTTTCTGGACAGCCCTCGTATATGTTACCAGTGCACACACCAAATCCTTCTGAAAGAAAAGAAAAATTAGAAAACAAAGAAGACTCTGAGCACCGCAAGTAGACAGAGAGCGCCAACAGTAAGGGGCAAAGGAACAAAAAGGGGGGTGGAGGAAAGTGGCTGAGAGTTTACCCTTCTTGTTTGGAATAAAAGGAAGAACATAGGGGAGCTTAGAAGAGATGGGGGATGGTGGTGAGAAAAGGGGTACCTTGCTCAGATAGGCAAGGTTATGAAACACCAAACCTAACAGTTCTTATTTATCTTCATTTGAAAAACAGGGGGGAGGGGGAAGAGACCAGAAGGTTTATCTCATACACACTACCACATGCACATGCAAGTGAGGAGTTTTGCTGTCAAGCTCTATGAGGCTCACGAACATGGCTTGGTATGACTTTTTCACTTACCAAATTTATTGAGCACCTACTGTGTTCCAAGTACTGTGCCAGATTCTGAAAAATACACTGCTATTGGTATGTCTTTGATTTGGCAAAAACAAGCTGACTTCAGCTCAATGGAACTTTAATTTGATAAGTTTAAAAACCCAAAAACCTGGAGGCTTCACTGCATATGAGCGGGGTCTAGATTTCCCAATAAGGGTCTATCTTTCAAAGCTCAATGCATACTTGTTTTGGAAAGACAGTCCAGTTAAGAAAAGGTGTGTGTGTGTTGGGGGCGGGGCAGGTACTGGCACAGGACAGGACTACAGGGGTCAAGCCCGTCTCTTACTTCCTGCATGAGGGGATTTTCCTTCTGACTGTTTCAGTCTTTGTAAGAAGGATTTTGCTCTAACACACAAGGTTGCTGGATGGAATAAATAAATTAATGTTAGTGGATGTACTTTGTATATAACAAAGTATCACAAAAATGTTACCATCTCTTTATTAATGAACATACCTCTATCATGCCCTTCAGAAAAGTAGTAAATTGTGTATAAGGCATTCTTACCATGATACGATTTCACCCAAAGTTTACTTCATCTATAAGCTTCTACTATACTTAGAGGACTGTCAGGGTTCTGGTTCTCTTAGATCTCTAAAATGCTTTTATCTTCCTAATAGAGATAAACTACCAGCCTAAAGAAATAATCAGCATATAATGAGAAAAGTAATTATCGCTATAATTACTGAAAATGTAGGGACCAAGCATATATAAGATGTAGGTGTAGCAGGGTCTATGATGGAAACAAGATGACTGTAAACATGCAAAGAAAAGAATGGATGATGTCTTAAAATCGAGCACTTACTTATTCAGCGCTAAAAATGTTAAGAATAAACATGTTTCCTAACAGATTTTTTCTATGTAGGAAACATGACAGAATACAGAATGATGAAGTTAACCTAATTTAAATATATCTTCTATTTTCTTAATAAAATATTCTTGCAACCCATATGGGGGGAAAAATGTCATACTCTAAAGGTGCTATAACACATATAAAAAATCATACAGGTGTATTTCCCATTATTCATTTTTTAAGAAAAATGTGTCCAGGCCAAAACTTCTATTTCACCAAATATTTAAGACCCATTATCCAAATCACTTAAAAATAATGCTTCTAGAACTTTAAATTACTTACAATATCATAAATTTCTCGGTCATCCTCATCAGTCAGAGTCAACAGTGCTACCAATGGATAGCGAGATCTGGGCACTATACCAAAGTCTTCAATTTTAGTATCTTTTGGTAACTGGCAATATATTTCTTCTTTGCTGTCCTTTTTAATACTTTTTGAAGAAGTAAAGGTAAATTGCCACTATAACCAAAAAATATAATAATATACCAAAGATGATCAACAGTAACTTAGCAACACTTTATTTTATCCGTAAAAAGTCTAAGGTCTAAAATTTTCATGTGCTAATGGATATATCAGATAAAAGGATACAAATATTGTTCTTGACAGAGGTATTCACTATATAGAGCATCTTCTAATGCTTGGGGAGTGCTTATTCGGAAGCAATGAAAGTGTCTCTGCAGAGCCTCATACAATTTTTGAACACTGCACCCCCAGTAGCACGTAAGGAGGCTATCTTCAAGGCAATGTGTCGTCAAAGTTATGCCAGCTGTAGAAAAAAAAGAAAAGAAAATTAATGTAGTTTCTAATACAATTATACATAGCAAGTAACAAAGTTTCCTTTTCGATGCTGACCAGGCTACTGGCAGTTAAAGGAACTCCTTAAGGGGTACGTACCTATAAATGAAGAAACTGGTCCCTAAAGCAAGGGAAATAAAAACCTCACTGTCTACCCAATTTTGAAATGCTACTAGTAAACTCTTATTAGTTATATATTTATGCTTGGAAATTATCAATACAATTTTTTGGTGACTTCAAGACTTTCAACACGTAGATTTTAAAAACTGAAATACAGTGCACTATTGTTAACCTTCCACTCTCGTAGTGCCTATAATTCTAACTCCAAGAAACATTAGAGCTGTCTTTAAAAGTGGATACACACACCCTTATAACTATAAGCAGAGCACAGCTGTCTCAAAGTAGATACACACTACCCATGGGTCCACAAGGTGATCACTGGAGTAGGAAAAATATTAGAAAGAAATTGAGCTTTACAAATATTAATATACACCTTGACAGCATTAGTATACAGTCTTGCCACACAGTTAATATCTCATGTAATATGCAAAATATCCTGAGGAAAGAGTGGGGATTCCAAAACATGGAGGGTTTAATAGTGATGCCCTCATTCATTTATTTGCTTTCGGAGTAATAAAAGATACTATAATTTGAATAGACCTGACTAAGAAGGTATATAAATTATAAGTAAACATAGAAATTATATAGTTTTACTTACTTAACACTTAATTAGGATTTACTATGTCCACCTATATTTTTTCCCTCTCTTGTGGCAGTTGTAGCAATATCAAGTTCAAGGGCAGCAACATCCGGTGTCTTATACTGCTGGCAGTGTAAGCTGCAACACTTAGTGTTCAGTGGCAGTGGTGTACTTACTAAACCAAAAGGGTATGTTTTTGGCCATTGCTCCTGGCTCAACAGCCCTGGTCTCTGATTCTGGCTCTCCAAACCTATGGGCAAGACTGCGAGCTATCCAATATCCTCTTATTGGAGTAATTTCTGTTGGTTGCTAATAGAAATTCTGATTATATATGACCTCTGTCTTTTAAAGGTAATCAAGAGAGTGTGTTGGAAGGAGATGCATGACATAACCAGATGACCCACAGGATACCAAATACTGATTTTTTATTCACTTTTCTTTTCAGTATTTAGTAGTAGGCACACAGGCTCAGATTCTGAGTGTGGATAGTAGCAGTGACATAGAGCAATTTCTAATCATAGTTAAGCAAAAATTGTAACTGGCAGGAACTTTGCATACACAATTAGAACACAATTTGATTTCAAATGTTTATGATTCCAATCATCAGGTATTAATTCAAGAATGGAAATTTCAATTAGCTATTTTTTTCAATTACCTGTTAAATAGCTGAAGAAAAACACTCCATTAATATACATTTGATACATAAAGAATTACACGTGATTTTCTCTTCAACTTTAGAACCACACAATATGAGGCAAGAAAAAAAGTTGGAAGTAGATAGAAAAGAAAAAGACATGTAGAGCATACCAAAAAAGTAGAAAAAGAAAAAAAAAAGGAACCCAGAAAATGATTACTTAATATTACTGTATTGTTGGCAAAAATGTAAAAAAACATATGTGTAAGAATATTCATTGTAGCACTAGTTATATCAAAATGCTGGAATCTACCCAAATGTCCATCAATAGGGGATTAAATGAATAAAATAAGGAATACTCTCCACTGAAGAAGTACTATACAGTTCTTAAAAAGAATTGAGGCATATCAAAATATCTGTATATGGTACTACTGTGTAATGAACTTTAGAATATAGCACTGTTAAATGAAAAAAGCAAGGTGGAGAAAAGTATATATAGTATGCTACTGCTTATCTCATAGGAGAGGATATTATATATGTGTGTTTATACTAAAAAAGGACAATGGAAGGATAAACCTTAACCCTACCAGACCGCTGTACCGATTTCTCGGTCATTTCCGAACCTGCCGCTAGACCGCTGTACTTAATTTTCGAAATGAAAGGTAGGCCTATTTCCTACAATGTCTCCAAGTTCCATCTTATTCTAACCACTTGTTTGCATGGAACTAACATTTTTCTATATCATGTTGGTTTTTTCTCTTTAATGCTCAGGAGCCCAGGTATAGGCGACAGTTAGGTTCAGAGCCTCAGGTCTGGTAGGGTTAAAAAAAAAAAAAACTTATAGAACATTCCAAGCTACCAGTTTATTTGCTTTGTAAAAAGGATCAGAGTTCTAGAGCTTCAGAGCTGCATAAAATTTGTTTTCAGACTGCATACTTGACTAAAATGAGGTGTGTCAGAGGCTACTGATAACTGGATACTAATCAGACTTTGATACAATGTCTCTGAAATTAATATAAGTAAATGAGGAAGAACCACAAAATCTATAAAACTCTACTCTCCACAATCTTTCATAAACTTGTCTATTACTTAGAATGAGAGAATATATTGACTTACATTAACTGATAATAGTTCAAATACCCCTGTGCAAAACCACTGTCCCTTTAGTTTTTATCATTTCTTCTGCAAAGACCCTTATAATCAATTCCCATTCTTATATTTTCTTAGTCTTTTAAAATCAGTGTACACACAATGCCATCTTACATCAACAGCATTAACAGAATTGGGATATAGACATCAACCAGAAAATTCAGAATCCAAATCAAGTAAAGCAGGGGAGTATAATTTCTCTCAACCTGCCTTACATGCCTCACTACAATAGCCAGTCTGGCAAAAAATGAAATAAAAAGAAGCACTATAGTCAAATGGGCCATTAAAAAGGAGAAACAGTGGGGGAGGAAAACCACAAACCTTCCTGCAGAAAAATACCTGTGAGAGAAGAATTAATATACACGGAGACCATGCATGAGGATAATAAAATCAGAATATCGGAGATGAAAATTTTAACTTGTTAGGAACAGAGGTTCACAAATTCCTCCAAAAATGCTGTGTGTATGTATCATTTTGCTTCGCCCTTTTGCTTTATGCCAGCTCCTACCAGGGAGGATAAGTCAAAATACAAAGAAGCTGTTACAAAAGGACAGCAGTATTCCTGAACCAAATTAATACAACTCAACTAATATATCCTGAGTGCCTACTTTCAAGTTCATTAAAGCCTCTGCATTGGGGACATGGAAACATCATCAATCCAAATATAGCATCGTTATGTAACACCACCACCACCACCACCACCACCACCTCCACCACCACCACCACCATCAACAACAACAACCACAAAGAACCCTCAAAAACCCACCCCTAGTAAAGAGAACTAAATGACTAAGATTAAAACTGATTCTCTAGTTTATTTTCAAGTAAATGCGGTCTCCAGATGTTTCCCTTCCCTCCTCTATGTGCCAGGTACCTTAGATACAGTGGTTAAAAAAAGACCTCGATTTTTAAACGATCTACACATCAAATGAAATAACCTTTATAAATGTCACAATTATTGCTCAGAATATTATTTCAATATTCTGGTTAGGCATCTTTAATGACACCGCCCCCCTTCCACAATTTAAACAAATGAATTTTATTCTGCCGAGTACAATTCCCACCAAAATCCTTCTCCTTATTTCCCCATAGAAGACAGATAATGAATGACATGCATTGGCATTTTAAAAATTAAAATACTTCAATAAGCACACTGTAAGTCCACACATTAAAAAAATTTTTTTTCATGTACTTCAGTCATAATGCTACTTCCTGTTGGTTAGCCTCTAGTGTGTTGGGCATGAGAGGTCTTGTGTAATACTTAGTGGATATCTTTTCATTTGCTTTTAACACTTGCTGGGCAAACCCTATTTGAGACTGTTTCTGTCTTAAAGGCAGATTGACGGATTTCCTGATACTCTCTACTTCACAAGTGTCCTGTGTTTGTTTGCTTACAATGTTTCAGTTCTTATTTTTTGAGTGTTTCCAGGCTTGTGGAACTGTGCTGCAGGAAAGACGGCTTTGTAATGGTAGGGATTTTGTTTTTAGCTTTGTAATGGTAGATTATTTTTTTTGGCTTTGTAATGGTAGATTATTTTTTTCAGCTTTAAAATGGTAGATTATTTTTTTCGGCTTTGTAATGGTAGATTATTTTTTTTGGCTTTATAATGGTAGATTTTTTTTTCAGCTCTGTAATGGCAGATACTTTTTTACTGGCCGTCCCTCTTAAACATTACAGCAGGTCCCAGTGCATGGCCACAAGGATCAGAGATCACCAAACTACCACTATTCTGCACATTATATTCAGATATGTTTTCTAAATAAGTTAGTTTTCTGTGTTGTATCTTGAAATTTGATTTTCCCAAGTGAAAAATGTTATAATGAACCCCTTATCTACCATAAGGGGAAAAAAAAGGTCCTCAGTTCCCTTCAGTTTATAGGCATTATACTATATCTACCTATCTATCAGTTCATATATTGATATATCGATATAGTATTTACAGCTAAGGGAGAAGAATAAGAAATTTTGTACTTTTTCATTATAAATCAAGATTTACTTAAGATTGATAATGCCTATTAACTAAGTATACTAATTTTTGACCAGTAATTCTGGAAGTTACAGGCAGGAAGATGACTGGACAAGAATGTTCACAGAAGAAAGGAAGCAGCGTGTCAACAAGGAAGGACTGACCAAGTCTGTTAAGCACCACGGGGAGAGCACTAACTCAGGCCTGGAAAACATCACTGGATCTCATGACTGCTGGGGGGTGGAGGTGGGGGCAAAAGTGGTAATTACTGACCTTGGAGAAAGCCCCTTCAATAGAGGGAGGCAGGTAAAAATCAGACATTGCCCTAAAGAGCAAAAGAGAAGCAGCCTAAGAGGAGAAAGCAAATGCAAACTGCTTTTACGAAGTTTGGTTGTGCAGGGAAGAAGAGAAATAAGACAATAACTATTATAGAACAAGATGAAAAGTGGAGGAAGTTCTGGGTTGCTTCTTTTTAAAATATTGAAATGTGAGCAAGTGTAAAAGGTGATAAGGTCTTGGTCCAGAAATCTGTGTAGAGCTACAGAACTGTATCTAGAACTCTACATCTCAACTTAACTGTCACAAAAACATTGCGAAGTCCAGAAGTGCATTCTGAATTCATTACCTTTCTTCCAAAACCTGTTGTTCCTCCTGTATTCCTTGTCTCAGTAAAAGGACCTATCTGTGGAGGACCAGGTGAAGAACCTGGCTTGTCCTCAACTCTTCTTTCTTACCTGTTTCTAGCAGAACTCCTTCCTCTTTCATTCCACTGGTTCCTAGATATTCCTGCAGAAAAATTTCCCCCCAAGTATAGAAACAAATAACTACCATCTATTACTGCCATCTACCAAAATAATATTTTATACCAAAATAATTTATGCCAAAATACCATAATTTCAGATTAAAAGACAGCTGTTCTTCGGAAGGTTAGCAACTTTACATTAACTGTGCGTCTTCTACACCATTCTTACATTTCTCACTGCACTGAGGACCAATGAAAATGATACTGTCATAAATGACTTTTATTAACACCTGTGATATTTTATTTTTCTCAGACGAATGCCTCTGTTTACTAATTGATAAATTCCTTAGGAGCAAGGTTTGTGACTTTGTATCTGTAATACAGGTGCTCCGTAAATGACTATCAAGTCTAATGAAGGGAAAGCAATAAAGAAAGAAAATTAAAGGGCTAAAAAGGGGGCACTGAAAGAGAGAAAACTTTGGAAAATGGCTACTAACTTGTAATTGAAGCTGCAGACGGATTAGTGATCTCTAAGCCAAAAGGATTCTTGACTTGTCTCATTTGCTTTTTGAAAACTCTTGTGTTGAACTGGGTCTCTTCTGAATTTCTCAGAATTACTGGAACATCCCAACCAAACCTGAAGAAAGGGAAAAATAAAATAATACATAATATTAACAAATGAAACTTTATGTTATATGTACAGTATGTTATGCTTCATTAGGTATTCCTTTGAACTTAAGTATCAGAAAAGAGATAAAGTTACTCACTTTACATTCTATTGTACAATTTAATCTAGAATTCAGAGAAATTAGAGGTCCCAAAGAATTGCAATATATTGTTCAGCTGGCTGAATGTGACATACTCTTGAAAACAAAGAATTCTATTGTTAATAGTATTGTTGATAACAAAAGAGTATAGTGATTATAAATTGTACCTAATGTAACAACAAAACTATAATAGAATTATTAAATTTATAATGATATGAAAAACAAATACATATTTAATATGCAGACTATTTGATGTTATTTATAATGCTTTTAAACACCAAATACAGCCCTTCATTTATATTTCTCCTTTTAAATTTCATGTAAAAAGTGATAATATGTACTGAACAGACTTAAAAAATAAAAGGGAATAAATTCAATTCTTTATAAAATTAGAAAGCAGCTAAGTTTACTCAATTTAAATAAAATACTTAAAATGAATACAGATTAGTCAAACCAGTGGACTTAGGTTAAGCTGACAAGTTCATATCTTGATGCACTCTCTTTTCTCCAAACACTTGGTAGTGATAGATAAAAAAATGAAAAGAGAAACGACAAAAAAAACTCTCCTGAAATGAGTAAATAAACTGGTATGTTTAAACAAAGGAACAGAAGTAATCAGAAATGAAAAGGAATAAATTATTGCTATAACCACATGGATAAATCTCAAACACAACATGCTGTACAAAAGAAGCGTCACACTAAAGAGCACATGCTACATGATTCTGTAATATGAAGTTCTAGAGCAGGCAAAAGTAATCTATGGTAGAAATGAAAAACAGAACAGTGGTTGTTTCTGGAAGTGTAAGAGTATGGACTGATTGGGAAAAGGCATAAGAAAACGTTTTCTGGTAATATTCTATATCTAGATAGAGGTTTGAGTCATATAGATGATGTGTTTGATCACACTTAAGATTTGTATTATACATTTCATTGCATGTAAATATTACTTCAAAAGAAAAAGGAACTATAAATAAAAATACTATATACTAGCTAATAATATGCAATGGTTTAGTATTAATATTTATGGGTGAAAAGTACAAGTTACTTTGAAGTGATTGAGAAATAAAATGGACCGATGGGTAGACAGAGGGACAAATGAATCAGGACAGATAGTAAGACATTATAGCAAAATGTTGATTTAGAACCTAAGTGATGGGCATATGTGTTGTCTAACATGTAATTATTTCCAGTTTTTCATATATTTTTGAAAATTTTAATAAAATGTTGGAAAAAGAGACATAGCTGGGTTCAAAGACAAATCTTTATGGGTTTGAAAAAGGAAAAATATATACAGTAATGTGGAAGGTTGATGTCATGGTTTGATGGGTTCTGAGTGTAGCAGCAGGCGGTGACACCTGCCTTATATGTTGTCTACGTAAGACAAGGAAGGGCCAGAGCCATGTGCACAACTTGAATCCAAGAGCTGGGTTAGGCCACTATCAATGTGGGATAGAATTGTCATTAATGAGACCTGGTCCTTAAATGGAAGCGGGGGCATCTACAAATCTGGGTGGAGTCAATTGTAAAATGGTTAAACATAATGGATGAGGAGAAAGCGGGAGTGGGGAGAGTTTCCACTAAAATTGAAGTTGCAAACTAAAATTTCAAAATACACGAATAAATCTAATGCCAACAGAAAGCCAATAAAATTAACATATAGAATAAAATTTCACTCTAGATGAGTTTTATTTTTATAAAATGGTTGGATAAGACTGTTCTTGTCCTGCTTATAAAAGCTTAAAAAGAAGCCTCAGATCAAGTGTTAACTGTTTTCAAGTAAGTTAACTGCATCCCAGAACAAAGCTCACAAATATTTATATGAACGTAAAAACATCTGGCACCAGAGAAGGTAAAATTCACAATGTTTAGTGTTCAATAAAAAAAATAACAGGGAAATATGATTCACAATGAGAGAAACTAAGCAACAGAAATAAGACCCCAGAAATGAGATAGGTACTAGAATTAGTAGATAGTGACATCAAAGTAATTATTATAACTATACTTTATCAGGAAGGTAAGTAAAGATTGAGCATATTATATAGAGACATGGAAGATATAAAAAAGACCCAAATCCATTTCTATAGATGAGAATTACAATGTTTGAGATGAAAAATACATTATATGGAGTTAACAGCAAATCAGACAACACAGAAAAAAAGACTAGTAAATTAGAAGACCTATCAACAGAAAGTATTCAATATGAAACACAAAGAGGAAAAAAGGCTGAACGACAGAACAAAACAAAACATCAGTGAGCTGAGGGTCAACTTCAGGCAGTTTAATACATATGTAACTGAAGTCTGCAGATGAGGGGCAGAGATAAACCCCAGACAATAAACCCCAGACAGCTATCACTCAGGAACATAGATGTAAAATTTCTTAACAAAATTTAGAAAATTAAATCCAACAATATATAAAAAGATTAATACATTATGACCTAGTGAAGTTTATCTCAGGCATGCAAGGTTGGCTTAGCAGAACATTAAAATTATAATACAGGGGGTTCCCTGGTGGTGTAGTAGCTAGGCTTTGGCACTCTCAACGCTGAGGCCTGGGTTCGATTCCCAGCCAGGGAATTACCCTCCCCCCAAAAAAAACTTGTAATATAATTCACCATATTAACAGACTTAAAAAAAAACAAACAATATGTTCATCTCAATGCATGCAGAAAAATCACTAGCTACAATCCAGTCTATTCCTAATAAAAACAATCAGCAAACTAGGAATGTACAGGAACTTACTCAACCTAATAAAGGGCAGCAATAAAAAATGTACAGCTACCATCGTACTTGAAAAACTGCTTTACTCCTAAAACCAGGAGCAAGACATGCAATAGCCATGCATCCTTAAGCAATCACTCAACCTCTGTGTAACTGTCCACCTGTAAATGTTTATAACAGGGCTTGGCACTATGTAACTGCAAGTCATGACAATGCTGGTGATGGATTAGACTTAGGTGTTCGCAGAAGGAGAAAAAAACATCCAGTAACTTCCCCTTGTTGATCCTTAGAATCAATTACCCCACAGGTCCTGTCTCCACTGCTCACAACTGCCCTAGTGCACTTCAGAGGTTTAGTCAGGAATGTGGAGTGGTAGGACACAAGCTACAACCTTCCTATGACAACTGTAAGATAACATCTTCCCCCTCTTTCCTTTGTATGGCTTAGAGTGAAAAAAGCAAAAGAAAAACCATCCTACACATACTCATTATATTCCCTGGCCCCGTCTTGGTCATTTTATTTCTCCCTAGTTTCCCCCACCCTTTTTTTTTTCTTTACCTCCACTGCCTGGCTCCTTATACTCACACTACCAGCAGTAAAAGCTAGAATTCATTTCTACTGTAAGTTCAAGCACTGTATTTCAGGTACTTTATCATGTTGTACCTAAAAATTTCAATTAAGAATCTTTAAAGATGTAGGAGCCAGAGACCCCAAAGGGCAGGACATGGGGGAAATAACTAGAAGTAACACAGTGTGAGCATAAAATTCCTTTGTAATGTGCTTTATATTCTCCATATGTCATGGTTTTAATAGAAAAAAAATATTTCTCCAAATCCTTACATAAAATTAATGTTGTAGGAAGATATACCCTATCTGGTCTCTGGCTTTGTATACACCACAGAATGAAATAAATAATCTGAGATGGAAAGAGTGCTTCTCTTTAAGCATAGTTATCCAAGGCTGCGTGGCCCAGCATCACATCAGGAGTTGACAAAGCACACTTATTATTAAAAGAAATCTACCTCTCTAGATATTTTATTTCTCTGCCTCATGCTCACTCTTGGGTCTGCATATTTTAACATTCTAAGGCCCCTGATTTGACTTATTATAATATATACACCTTTTAAAATTGGTACCATGAATCATGCTCAATCTTTGGCCTTTTTATCTGTGAAGGCAACTTTTTTTATATAACCTTTTTACTGTGAAGGATAACATACATATAGAAAAGTACAAAAACATAGGTAGTTCAGTGAATTACAAAGTAATTGTTATTGAGGTTAAAAACCAAAACAGTATCCTCAGAAAGTCTCCTTGCATCACCTCCCGTGCAGTACCTCTCCCCTCTCCACTAACTTTACTTAAATTACTGTAATTTAGTATACATGTTTTTGAATTTTTATGTAAGTTGAAGTATGTTGTGTGTACTTTTATTTCCTATTTTACAACATTATGCTTGAAGATTCATCCATGTAGCTATACTCGGTGCATTTTTGTGTATAGTATTGTACTGTATACACATACCTTAATTTGCTTACTCATTCTACTCTCAATGGACATTTAAGTTGTCTTCACAATTTGGTCATTATGAATAATGCATAGGTGAACATTTTCACACAAGGCTCTCAGTGCATATACATGCATCTGTTAGGTATATACTAGGAATGGAATTTCTCAGGCATGTGGATAATGCTGACAACTGTTCTATAATGATAGTATCAAGTTACCCTCCCATCAGCAATGAATGAATTTCCCCCTTGTTCCATACAAAACTTTATTAGTCATCTTGGTAGGTGTGGTGGCATTTCAGTATGTTTTTTTGTTTGTTTGTTTGTTTTTTTTGCTTTTTGGTACGTGGGTAGCTCCCTGACTGGGAATCGAACCCAGGCCGCAGCGCTGACAGCGCCAGCGCCGAACTACACCATGAGGGAACTCCTGCTTTTAATTTCTATTTCCCTGATGACTAATGAGGTTGAGCACTTTTTCTTATGTTTATTGCTACTTGAATATCTTCTTTTGTGACAGCTCTTGTCAAGGACTTTCTCTGTTTTTCTGTTTTGTTTTTTTTTATTGATAGAAATTCTTTGTATGTTCTGAATATAAGACCCTTGATTTATCTTCACCCCTTCTACATCTTGCCTTTTCAAGTTCATAATGGTATCTTTTGATACCAATTCTTAATTTTAACACAAAGTTATTAATCTTTTCCTTTAAGGTTAATGCTTTTGCCCTTTGGCTTTTCATTACTGCCTTATCTGAAATATGTTCTAACACTGCTACATTTCTGAATTATAATCTCAGATATTTTGTATTCCCATCCCCTTAAAGGAGTGCGCCAAGCATGGCTACAGCAACCAGCACTTCATCAAAGTCTGCATTTGGTTATGCCAGCTCTGTCCCCTTGACATCCTCATGCGCTGGGGGGGCAGAATTCACTGTGTAATAGAGCGACGTCATAGTCTGACCATTATGCTTTTTGTCCTAAACATTATGCTTACTGTACTCTTAAGATCGTGCAAGGTGACACACTGATGACTCATGCTGAGCTTTTAGCCTAGTATAATCCTAAACCTTTTCACATACCTGATCCAGCACACCTTGCCCATTTTTGCACAAAAATCCACAACTTTCACAATTTCAGCTTTGTTTGATGTTGACCAATATGTCTATCTTTATTGTACTACTCAAAAGCCAATGTGCAGAAATACTTTGGAATAAGGGTAAATTTTGGAGACTGGTTAAATAGCAATTCATAATAGGTGCTGAAAAATGGATCTGTAAAATACTGGTAAGCAGACTCAGTGACATTTTCTGGCCACCATCCTTATATTTGGCCTTTCTCACACTTTTAAAGAGAGTTTTAGTAAAAATATAGCTAACATACCCTATTATATTAATTTCAGGTATACACCATAGTTTTTCAACATTTATATACCTGAAGAAGTGATCACCATGATAATAAGTTCAGCCACCATCTGACACTGTACCATGCTATCACAATATTATTGACAATATTCCTTATGCTGTGCATTACATCTGCATGATTTATTTGTTTTATACCTGGAAATGTGAACCTCTTATTCCCCTTCACCTTGTCCTCTCTTTTTAAATTTTTCAGTTATTAATTTCAGGTGTATAGCACAGTGGTTAGACATTTATGTAATTTAAGAAGTGATCTCCCTGACTAGTTTAGTACCCACCTGGCACTATACATAGTTATTACCAAGTTATTGACGATATTCCCTTCGCTTTACTTTACATTCCCATCACTATTTTGTAGGAACCAATCTGTACTTCTCAATCCCTTCACCTTTACTACCCTGCCCCCCAACCCCTCAGCCATCTATCATGCCAATAAATCTAGTATCCATCCTATACCACACACAGTCATTACAAGATTATTGACTATATTTCTTATGCTATACCCCACAGCCCCATGGCTTCTCTGGAAGAACCGATTTGTACTTTTTTATCCCCTCCCCAACTCACCTTGATCCCCTCCTCCCATTCAGACACCATCAAAATATTCTCTGCAACTTTGAGTTTGCTTCTATCCTATTTGTTTATTTTCTTCTTTAGATTCCACATATAAGTGAAATCATATTGCATCTGCCTTTCTCTGTTTGACCTATTCCACCCAGCACAATACCCTCCAGGTCCATCCATGCCACCACAGAAGGCAAGAACCCCTTCCCTTCCATGGCCGAGCAATAATCCATTGTATATACAAGGGTTGTCCAGAAAAAGTCCAGCCATAAATGCCTCTATTTTTCATATTACATGGCTAAACACTTTCCAGACAGCCCTCGTATGTATCACCTCCTTTTTATCCATTCATCCATTGAATGGACACCCGGGCTGCCGCCGCATCTTGGCCATTACAAACAATATCGCAATGAACATATGGATGCACATGTGCCCTCGAAGAAGCGTTGTGGATTTCTTCAGATAAATACTCAGAAGTGGGATTACTGAGTCCTTTGTTGTCTCTTGTTATAGTCTTTGTTTTAAACTCTATTTTGTCTGGTATAAGTATTGCTACACCAACTTTTGTTTCTATTTTCATGAAATAACTTTTCCACACTTTCAGTCTGTATCTTTAATCTGAAGTGAATCTCTTGTAGGAAGCATATGTAAATTCTTGTTTTCTTATCCATTCAGTCACTGTATCTCTTGATTGGAGCATTTAGATTGAAAGTAATTTTATATATATGTACCTATTATTCATACTTTTTATCTTATTTTTTTCTTAAAGAAGTCCTTCTAACATTCCTTGTAGTACTGGTTTGGTGGTGATGCACTCCTTTAGCTTTTTCTTGTTTGGGAAGCTCTTGATCTGTCCTCTGACTTTAAATGATAACCTTACTAGGTAGAGTATTCTTGGTTGTAGGGCCTTGCTTTTCATCACTAAATATTTCATGCCAATCCCTTTTAGCCTACAAAATTTCTGTTAAGAAATCAGTTGAAAATCTTATGGGAGCTCCTTTAGAAGTAACTAAATGCCTTCTTCTTGCTGCTTTTAGGATTCTCTCTTTTGTTTTTAACCTTTGCCATTTATAATGTGGCTTGGTGTGGGCCTGTTTGAGTTCATCTTGTCTGCACCTTCTGGACTTGCATGTCTATTTCCTTCACCTGGTTAGGAAAGTTTTCCATCATTATTTCTTCAAATAGGTCTTCAATCCCTTGCTTTCTCTCTTCTCATTTTGGCACCCCTATATTGTGAATATTGTTATATTTGATGTTGTCCCAGAGGTCTCTTAAATTAACCTCATTTCGAGGGGAGATTCTTTTTTCTTTTTGCTATTTCGATTGGGTGTTTTCTGCTACCTTGTCTTCCAAATCACTGATTTGATCCTCTGCTTCATCTAATCTGCTGGTGATTCCTTCCAATGTATTCTTCATTGTAGTTATTGTATTCTTCACTTCTGACTGGTTTGTTTTGATGGTTTCTATGTCCTTTTTTAATGTTTCCTATCTTCTTGAAGTTCCAAGGTTCCTGAGCGTCCTTATAACCATTGTTTTGAACTCTGGGTCTGGTAGATTTAGTTCTTTTTCTGGAGTTTTCTCCATTCTTTCATTTGGGATATATTTATTTGTTTCCTCATTTTGGCTGCCTCTCTGTGTTTGTTTCTATGTGTTAAGTAAATCTGCTACATCTCCTAGTCTTGATTGGATGATCTTATGTAGTAGGTGCCCTGTGGAGCCCAATGGCATAATCTCCCTGGTCATCTGGGCTGGGTGTCCCTTGTGTGGGTTGTGTGTGCCCTGCTGTTATAGTTGAACCTTGATTGCTATTGGCACATCAGTGGGTGGGATGGACCCTGAGGCTGACTGGCTTTGGGGTTTGGCCATGTCCATAGCTTACAAGCTGCTGTGTGGGAAGGCTTACTTCACTGAGTGGGATTCTGGTGCCTGTTGAGACTGCCCTTTAGGTATGCCACTTGTGGGGCTAACTGGATGGTGCTCTGCTTTGGTCTAATGCTGACCTCCAGGTATGTTGGTTCTGGACCATTTGGGAGGGGCCGCAGTGCAGACCCAGGTCATCCACTGCCTGGTAGGAGCTACAAAGAGATTCGTGTTTGGCTGCTGCCTGTGATGGATGTGGAGGCACATGGGAGAGAGCATGCTATAAACCAAGGATGGCTGCCACAAGTATCAGGCCAGGACACCCTGAGGTCTGCTGCCACCTGCTGGGTCTTGTAAGGTTCAGCCCCTGATAAAGCCTCCTACAGTACATGAGTTGGGTGAAGCGGGATCTCAGGGAGTCACCAGAGAGATGGATGAGCTGTCTTCACCAGATTAATGTAGAGTCTGTTTTGGTACCAGTGCTTAGCCTAGAGCTAGCTACTCAGCAAAAGTCTCAGAGAATACCAAGGCTAGCCGCCTCCTGGTGGGGGCCTTAAGACCCTCAATAGTTGTCCAAAAGAGTGCAATACGCAATGTGGGCATGTATGACTGCTCACCAAGAAATTACTTCCAGCACTGGGTGAGTTGGGTGGGGCTGGGCTCCAGGGGCATCACGAGGATAGAGTGAACAAAGATCACCAGACCAATTCAGATTCAGACTGGGCATATGGGCATGGGGGGAGGGCTCAACACAGGAAAGATGGTGCCCACGTGCAGGCTGAATGGGAGAAGGACCCTAAACAGGGAAAAATGGCAACTGCCCCTCCAGTCCTTGCCGTGAAGCCATAAAACTCAGTCTCTCCCCATATGTCTCCAATGCCTGCCCCTCAAGTCACTGTCCCTCTGGCAGAGCTCAGGGTGAGTGCCTGCAAGTGAGTCTGTGTATGGGCCCTTTAAGAAAATGTCTGGGTTTCCCACAGCCTTCCATCCCACTGTTTTTCAAAGCCAAATGGTATGGAGGCTCCTCTTCCCAGCACCAGTACTCTGGGCTGGGGAGCCTAGTGCAGGGATGGGGTCCTTGCTCCTCTAGCAGGGACCTCTGAGGCTGAGATATCCTTCCTGATTCTCAACTGGCACATGGAGGTTTGGGACCCACCTGTTCCACATCTCTGCCTCTCTTACAGTCTCAATGTGGCCTTAGTTATAAAACTTCTGTTCAGGGGTTCCCTAGTGGTGTAGTGGCTAGGCTTTGGCACTCTCAACGCCGTGGCCTGGGTTCAATTCCCAGCCAGGGAACCACCCAAAAACAAACAAACAAAAGAAAACAAATAAAATTTCTGTTCAGTTAGACTTCAGATGGTTTTCTAGGTTGGCTATTCTATAATTTAGTTGTATTTTTAATGTGTTCATGGGAGAAGGCAAGCAGACTGTTTATCTACTCTACCATCTTGGATCTTGCCTAGCCCTTTCACATTTTTAATCAAAAACTTGAATAAAAACATTGATGACCTGTGTAGCAGATCATGCCAATATGACATTAGAAGGAACAGTAAAATAAAATAGTAAAATAGAAAGCTGACCAATTTTCTTCTCCATCAAATTCTATTTTTATCTTTTTCTACTCAGTTATTTTGGCAACTGTTAGTAATGGAATACCAACTAAACAAATGTTTCTTAACATTCATTACTTTCTTTTATATCACTTAGTCCTCCATTTCTTCCATAAAGAGAATTTTGTATTCTCTTTCCTTTACTGTTATAATTTTATACTTAATCCTCCTGGATTTTTCTATAATTCTGGTTTTCCCCATTTCTAAATTGTTAATACTTATTCATAATGCTTAAACTTCCAGCACAGCAGTATCTGTGGACTTCCAATTCTGTCCGCATTTTTTTCATATTGCCTATACAATATCTTACCCTGCACACACTTCCTAAGCTTCTTATCAGTAGCTAAAGCAGGAGAACTGACCTCCTTTCCTTGTGTCTGGAGTGTCACCGAGTCCCTTCATGAATAAAGGTTACTTTGAAGCTAAAGTTTCAAGCTCAGCAGTAAACAATTTTTATCACCCCTTCAGCCTTGAGTTGCAGGGCCTCCTCTCCTGAGCAATCTCCCCAAAATGGTCTCACTTGGCTAAGTGGATACTGAGCTGGATTAGCATATAAAAATTATTCATGGGGAATTCCTTGGAGGGGAGGAGGGCTGTCTCTGTGGGAACTGCTGTGCTAAAGATACAACTTTTGAAAAATTACTCATTCTCTAAAATTCTGTGCCTTTAACTATAAAAAAAAGTTAGAAGAAGTCATCTTAAGGCCCTACTAAGGTTTGAAATGCCATTTCTAACAGTTTTGCGGTTTCTTTTAAAATGTTCCAAGAAAATTCTTGCCCAGGCATCATATATTTTATACCCAAAGAAAATACAAACTAAAGTCATATTTTTTTCTTAAGAAGGAATCTAATACTTTCACAAAATAGATTTAAAAATTATCAGATTTGTATGCAACCACAAAAGACCTCAAATTGCCAAGGCAATACTACATAAAAAGAATAAGGCTGGTGGTATCACACTCCCTGATTTCAATTTATACTACAAATCATCAATAGTCAAAACAGCTTGGTATTGGCAGAAAAACAGACACATAGACCAGTGGAACAGAACTGAAAACCTAGAAATAAATCCACAAATTTATGGACAAATAATTTTTGAATAAAGGAGCAAAAAAAAATATGCAATGGGGAAAAGACAGCCTCTTCAGTAGGTGGTGCTGGGAAAACTGGAAAAACATATGCAAAAGAATGAACCTGAGCTGTGAACTCTCTCCATATACTAAAATTAACTCAAAATGGATTAAAGACCTCCATGTAAGACCCAAAATAACAAACTGTATAGAAGAAAACATCAGTACTAAACTTACAGACCTAGGGCTCAAGGAAGACTTCATGAACCTGACCTCAAAGGCAAGGGAAGTAAAAGCAAAAATAAATGAATGGGACTATATCAAACTAAAAAGCTTCTGCAGAGCAAAAGAAACCATCAACAAAGCAAAGAGACAGCCAACTGAATGGGAGAAATATTTGCAAATAGTGCATCAGATAAGGGTCTAATATCTAAAATATATAAAGAACTCATAAGACTTAACAACAACAAAAAAA